>VZRZ01001925.1:35376-213587 GCA_013398175.1 Climacteris rufus | reverse complement strand
GGAGCGGGGGGAGCCGTCGGGTGGCCGGGCCGCCCCGCAGCGGGCGGGGGGAGCCCGAGCCCGGGCGCTGCTGCCGGGGGCAGCGCGGTGCCGGTGTGTCCGTGCCGGCTGTGTTCAGCCTCCCCGGTGCCGGGAGCGCCCGGCCCGCAGCGATGCGCGGGGTGCGGGGTTGTTGTTGTTGCGGTTGTTGTCGGGGACTTTTCTCCTCTTGTTCTGCGCCGTGTTGTTGTTTTGCACCTTCTTCACGAGCTGCGGAGCCGCAGCGAGCGGGGTCCGGCCCCGTCCCTCGCCTCCGTCCCCCAGCTGCCTGCGCGCCCCGGCGCTGCGCTCCCGCGGAGGGGGCACCGAGCCCCGGGTGGGGGTGTCCGTGTGCCCCCAGACCCACAGCACGGCGGGGAGACCTCCCTCAGCCACGTTTCCCCCGCTCGCTGCAGCTGCAAGGCGAAGCACCCTCCCCTTGTAACGGGAGAGGGATGCGCAGGGGATATTTGAGAGCGCGGAGGTGCTGTAGGAAATTTCCTTCATCCCAGAGAAGGCGAAGCGAAGGGGATAGATGCTACTTCAGGGATAAGGAGTTCTCTGCGAGTATCGCCTTGCTCGCTGTGGGTAAACAGCGCCGATGTTTCAGCTACAAAGCCGTGGGATACAGATCCCTTTGGAGGGAGGGGGATCATCCGAGAGGTAATCCTTGCTGCCTCCCGGGCCAAATTCGGGTAATTGCGTTGGAAAAAGTTAATAAAGGGAGAAAATACTCTTCTGCGTCGGTACAGCAGCTCAGGATGCTCTCGGCTCACCTCACTGTTGTGGTACTTTGGGATCAAACTCTTGAGACACAAGCAGAGGGAAACGTGTGTGGCTTCCCAGACTCGGCAAATTGATCTTTATGTATCAAGATATGTATTTAACTGTTCTCTGTCATTTGGACTATTTAACTCTTTTTATTAAGTTGTAGCAAACCTAATAGTTCTCATTTGTTTTGAGATGCCGGATTGTGTTGAAAGGAGACAACTTTCGTTGTTTTCGCCTGTATCTGCGTGCTGCTGGTTTCAAACTGTTTTATTACCGTTGCCGTTGCTCTTAAAACGCTAAATATGCTCTTAAAACACTAAATATGCTCTTAAAACGCTACCGAGAGCTGGGTCACCTGGGAGCAGGACATCCGTGCTGCTGGAGCATCGGTAGCGTGCGGAAACAGAAATCTGGGATCATGTGAGCGTGTGCCACTGGCAACTGCGGCTGCCCCCAGATCCCGCTGGCTTTAGGAACTCGGTTTTACCAAGAAGTTGTTAGATGTCAACACGATCTACTTTGCCTTCCAGTTCTGTGCGCGGGAGCCGGGGCTGGCGGCCGAGGGTCCGAGCCGCCCCGCGTCCCCCGGCAGCGCCCGCCCGAGCCTCGGGCCCCGCGGCCGCAGCTCATCCGTGGCCTGAATCCCTGAGATTAGTCCCGGATTAGGCGCTGGCAATCGATCCGCGGGTCCTCGCTGCCGCTGCGGCCGGGAGGCTGGAGGAGGAAATCGCCTGTTGTGGGCGTGCAGGGGCTCGGTCCGGCGGGCGAGCGGGCGGTGGGGCCGGGGCCGGGGTGATGGGACACCGGAGAGGAGCACCCCAGGTACTGACCACTGCCACCAGATGCTGCTGTTGTCACTGCTACGGAGGATCTTAAGGCAGCGGCAGAAGAAAGGAAGTGACTTACCCTTTGCGCCTTTTTTTTTTTTTTTCCTCCCTTCTTTTCTTTTCTGAGTTATCAAATGACATTTGCTTATGCACAGGCGTGCACGTTTGTCTGTGGCATGAGGCCGCTGGAATGAAGCCAGAGATGAACTGGGCTGACTTTGTTTTCCTGACAGACTGCAGGTATAACTGTTGTAACTCCAGCACCAAACCCTGGCCCGGTGTGGAGCCCGAGGTGTCTCCTGCTGCCTTTCCTTGGGAGAACTCCAGCAGGTGTGGGGTGGGATTCAGCCGAGGATCACCAGCAGCACGATGTCTTGTGCCTGCCATGGAGAGCACTGCCTGAGCACTCCTGCTTCTTGGAGCCACATGGGATACTCTGGGAAACTCCAGAACCTCACACTGGTCCCAACCCTGCTGCTCCTGTCCGGTGCTGGTGGCTCAGTCCAGGGCTGGGCTCAGACAGTGTCTGCCTCAAAGCATTGCCACTCCAAAAAAGCTACAGAGCAGGGTAGGGTGGACTGGAAAAATCAGAATTCTCCCACTATCGTGTGCAGATATCCCAGATAAAATGCATCTCTAGGAAGGAGCTGGGCAAGGAGAACTTACAGGCTCTTTGCTGTTCTCCTGCTTCGTTGGGTTTATGGAGGGGCTCTAAAGCCCTTTGATTTAAAGGGCTTGTTTTGTTCAGGTTTGGGTTGTTTTTTTTTATTCCCCCAAAGGGCTCCTTCATTTATTTATTTATTTCTCATGGGGGAGGAAGCAAAGCTGGGCTGTGCAGTGTCACTGTGCAGAAATAACTCGCTGGGAGCACGGCAGAGCTCTGCCCATCACCGTGAGCTGCCTTAGCCCAGAGCAGAAACGTTAATGGAATTGTTTTGTGCACTTACTGGACATGATATTGTTACCAGGAGGTCTCCAGTCTCTCCTGCACACTGCAGTCAGCCACAGTTCCTCTTTGCAGCTACAGAGAGGCCTATTGCATATCAGCATTTCCATTTCTGAAAGGACAAGGGATGTTTAGAGGTCTACTGAAATGGGAGTGTGTGTTCAGCCCCCAGAAGGGGGGCATTTGCACCCTTTCTTTAACTGCTTCCACAGCATCCCTGTTGACCCTTGAAGGGTTTGCTACTGGGAGGGGCAGAGAAGGTAGTGAGGTGCTGGACACCCACCAGTGGATAACGGGGTTCTTCCTGCCCCATCGGGCAGGGTGAGAGGAGCCCTCCCTGCTTCTCTCTGCATTTGGTGAGGAGTCCTGGTGCATCAGGAATATTGGTGGCATCGAAGCAGGGGAGAAGAGCTCCCTGGGTAAGCCAGTCCCTGTCACTGGTGATCCTGCAGGGAGCAGCCTGCCGTGGCAGCTGGGAAGTGGAGCCAACCCCAAACTTCCTGGTGACCAGAGAGCTGCTGCAGCAGTCTGGAGGACTGATGCTCCTTGGCAGGATTTTTAGGGCTGCAGAGGGCTCGGCCTGAGGTGTGGGGATGATAAGGAGCCGCCTGGAAGAACGCACTGCAACGAGCATTTCCCCTGCCGGAGTGCCGACCCCTCTCCTCTTTCCCGTGGGCCAGATCCAGAACCTGCTCCATCACTGGGACTGCACAGCAGGAACACCTCCTGTGTCTGCACAGTGGCCACGAGGGACTGGGGAGTTCAGCTGAAACTGGTACCATCTCCGTGAGGAGCCCTCGTCCAAACGGTGACACCTGTCCCTGTCATCGGCCCCCAGAGCCCTGCTGAAGGAAACACCTAATTCTCTTCTGGATTCCTTGTTTAAATGTGGGTCTAAAGCCCTTTTTTCTGTCCCCTCTGGCCTTTTTCCTGGGGCATTGGTACCTGCTGCAGACTCCCTCCTGCTCCTTTGCCAGGGAACCTTTCACAGGATTTCAAGCTACTGGTGTGTGGTGCTGGTGTTGTGGGGGAGAGGCAGCGTGTTCCTGCACCACCTCAGGGGGTTCCTGCTCCCTGGTGGGGTATTTTCACATCCTTCCAATTGCTTCAAGAAAATTTGGGGATTTTTCCCACTTGAGCCCTAGGGAGATTCTGCAGCTGTATTTCACAATAAGTAAACTCATGGCAAAAACCATGCAGTTTAGTTACACCGAGGCTCATTCTCATAGCAGAGCTTTAGCGACAGAATCTGCTGTGCTGGCTGATATAGCAGAATGGAAGGACTTTTCCTAGGTCCTAAATGGTGTGTGTGGGTCCACAAAGTACAGGAGGGAGTTTTTCCTTCTTAGCCTAGGCAAAATTGCCTTGGCAAGGGAGGCCTGTGACAGGAATCGTGCCCGAGCGTGGTACCCTGTGCTCTTCCACGCAGCGTGTGCAGTGATGCTGTGATGCAGGAGGAGTGATCCTGCTCCCTGCTCCCCAAGGGCATCTTTGGGAAGTGAATTATCATCTCTCTATTCTTCCTGCAGAAATAAATATAAATATAAATTCCTCGTAGTTGCTTCTGGTGCTACAATGATCAGACTGGGTTAGCACAACGCCAGATTTCCAGCCAGCAGAACTGATGGGGATTGATGGGGAGAAGGAGGAGGAGGACCCAGCCTGGGAATCCCAAATCCACACTGCTGTGACCCTGGGAGTGCCTGTGGTCCTTGGGAACCCCTGTGCTGGGGAGCCCTGCAGCATTTCTGTAGGATTCATCAGCACCATCAAACCTTTTCCTGAATCTCCCCAGTAGGATCCTGTGGCTTTGCATTTCTAAACACACCCTCTCTCTGCCTTTTAGGCTGATAAATTGACAAAAATTGTTTTGCCAATGCACCATCATAAATTATGGATAATTAAAATCTGCTAGTCACGTGATGGGTATTAATCTACAACCAATGCTCTCTTCTTCTTTTAAGAACCCTTCAGAAATGAGATCTGAGCTGCTGGTATGAGCTCGGGCTGATGGAGCAAATGCACTTCTGTGGAACAGTCTGTTTTGACTTTTGGAATAAATTGTACGTTGCAGTGATAAACACAGTCCCTTTTTCCTTGTTCCAGAACTGCTTTGCCATTCTGGAAGATAAAATATATTCTTTCCCTTCCTACTTTCGAAGCCAACTCTGTTTGGAAGTAGCATAAATCTTCCTTTGGAGATGGAGGATTTTGGATGGAGAACAAAGTCCAGCAGATTTTTAATTTGGGGCCCATTTCATTCTCATTTGGCAGGCAGCTCCTGGTGATTTGCAAATGTAGATTTTTTTTCTTGTTTTCCTTTTTTTTTTAATGAATATGTGCAAGGGCTTCCTCTGAAAAGTGGTTGAGCTACTCAGTGGGACAACCCTGCCTTCTCCAGAGCGGTCTTTGATGGGTTTGGCAGCAGAAAGTGTTTGAAGCTCCATTTTTTGCCTTGGGCTTTAAGTCAGGGATTGGAAGCTAAATAATGAATGTGTGTCCATTCACAGAAATTGTTGTTCTCTCTGCATGTGCAGAGGGAAGGCTTTAATCTGGTTGTTTTGGGAACAATGGGAAATGTTTTGAAGACCAGTCTGACTTGTGTATAACAAGATGTTTGTTTGGGCTGCTTCTGAATAACCTTGTCAAGGGCCTGATCCGTGGAAGTCCTTGTAGAAGAGGAGGGAACAAGAGACAAAATTTCAGGATCAAAACTATACAAGTTTGTCTGATTTATTTATCATTCTTCAAATAAATGATTAACACTGTCCCCTGAATCAGTGGTCCAAGACCTGTGGGTGTTACACCATCACTACTGTGGGGCAAATCCATGAACAGCTCTGGACTTGGACCTCTGTGCCTGCAGCAGGCACCAGCATCAGTTTGTGCATCTGTAATAAATCTGTTAATAAATTGTGTTTTGCTTGTAACAGACCAAAGCATCCTGTGGCTTGGAGAGTGCACGGCTGATCCTCATGCCAGGGCAGAGGGAGAGCACCTGGAACCTTGCAGAGCTCTTCCAGCTTTTCCTCATTGTAAGGATGGGCACTGCCAGCTCTTTTCCTCGTGGCTGTTGTCACCATCGTGATATTTCTGCAGCATTTGCAGAAAAATCTCTATTTTCATTCTGCCTCCACTTTGCACCTCTCTGCTGCTGGGTACAAGGAGCAGGAGGTGAGGATGCTCCACCACTGGCCCCACTGGGAGGGGGAGTGTTTTCCCCTCCAGGTGCAATTTTTCCCTATTACCTTTGTACTCCTCTGTTTTTTTTTACAAAACGAGCTCTAAATGCTTTTACCATAAGTTGGATTATATCTTGCAGTATAAATGAAGCATATAATTGTGTTTTCCTAACAGCTCTACATTAAAACTAAGTTGTTGTGTTGCTAATGTGCTTTTCCTGACAATTTTCCATCCGGTGAGTGCGAGGCTTCTGTCTGAACTGTCGTGTAGCAGCACCTCTGCCTCTTCTTGATATCTTACCCACTATTTCTCAAGTCAGGTTAAAGTGTTAGTGTGAGTAGAGCTTTCATACTATTAATTCCTAATTGGTGGTTTGAGCTCCAATGTTCCACCTTTGTGATTTTACACGTTTTAATATAATTAAATAATGCATAATGTAGGTTATATATTATACATCAATTATATATGACATATACTATGGTCCATAGTGTATATAAATGATCTATTATATCACGCATGATATAAATTATGTTATATATATATAATTAGAGTGTATACTTGGGGATACACAGTTCAGCTTCAGCAGGAAGAAATCCCCCAACAAAACTTACGGAAACAAGCATTAATTTTTTTCTTTAAAAAATAGAAAAAAATTATAAAAAACAGCATTAAATTGCCTGATTTTGCGCTTATATGACCAGATTTAAATATACTAATTTTCTGCCTCCCCCCCAGCTTTTCCTATTGTTTCCCTCTGGAGGTTTTGTTCTGATGGATGCCATTTCTTCCCTGAAAAATGGCCCTGGCTGCCGCGCTGCTGCAGGCGAAATCTTTGCGTTGTGCCACAGAATCTCTCTCCGCCGCCGTCATCTTTTGCATAGATTGCTTGACCTCTGCAGATATAATTAAATCTCTTCCTGACGACTGTGAGATTGCAGCTCGGCTCGGTGGCGAAGGGAGCTGGGAGGGAAGTGTTGAACGGGGGCCCTGGGCCAGGAATTGTTCTTCGGGAGAGATTATTGGAGCACTGGTTTCTGGTGGTTGCTGCACGTGGCTGCTGAACCTGCTCTGCAGAAATCAGGCCAGTCTTGGTCTGAGGCAGCTTCTTGACCTCTAATTCTGGCCTGGACCTGGGCACAGGAGTGCATCAGTGTTTAAAATGTAAATAGTTTATTTTTATTCTGTTGGTTTAAGGGCTCTCATGCTGTGTTTCTAAGGGTCTCTTGACTCAGCAGGAGCTAGAAAAGGGGGGTGGCAGTATGGGGACCTGTGGGGTGGGTGGCAGAACTTGCTGCAGCTCTGCCCTGAGCCTCTTCTCTCCATCCCAATGAGCATCTTCATCCAGGCAGTGGAGACCCCGAGCCTCGTGGAGAACGTCTGGGACAGCCCTGGCACTGTGGTGCTCAGGGGAGGTGGAGGACAAGCCCTGGCACGTGTCACCCTCCCCTCTGGTGACGTGCCACCGTCCTCACTGTCACCCAGGCTGATTTTCCCCCCAACCCCGTGGATCCTGCTCCACCCCAGCAGCGAGGAGCACTGTTTTATGGGATTAGCTGGATCACATTAGCAGGTTTCTCTTCCCACAGAAACCTACAATGAGTCAGAGTTTCCATTCCAGTCTGGGCTCGTCAGGGAGGCTCCATCCCCTTTCTTCCCAGCTCTCTGCCTGTGCGTGGCACTTCTCTGCTTTAGGGAAACCATCATCTTCATCTTCCTCTCCATCTCCTGCTTGCAGGGTGGAGCCCGTGCTTGTCAGTGGCCAGGACTGGGACATAAGGACTCTGACAGACATTTGGGGGTTATTTTATAAGAACTTTTATAATAACTTAAAACACCTGTTATTTTATAATAGTTTGAGCCGCTCCAAGCACTGAGCATCCATTGCAGGACATCCAGCTCCATGGATAATTTCAGGCAGAGCCTGGGGCATCTGAAAGGCTTCTCTCTTCCAGAGATGAGGATCTCCACATTTTTAGCTGTGTAAGAGTTTCACCTTTCCAGCCAGGTGTACCCAGCAGTTTGTTCCCGAACATCTCCCTCTCCCTGGGAAGGTGGTGGACCTGTATGGCCCTTTGGGAGTTTTCAATCCATTTGAAAACCCTCAAATACAACACTTCTAGTGTGAAGGATGGTGCTGGGAAGGGGAGGAGATTGTGGTAATGGAGAACTGGTGGAGCTCAGCCCTGCTGCAGCAGTGCAGGCTGAGCTCCTTCTTCCCTGAGAGCTGAACCTTTGCTCGAGGATGAGCTGTTTGACTCCACCCCAGCATCACCTCTCCTCTAGGCCATGGGGAAGATGCTCCCAGGGACCTTTGTGGTGCTGTGGGGGACCACAGGGTTGGCTGCTGAAGTCTCCCAACATAAGGAGAACATGGACTGGCTGGAGTGAGTCCAGAGGAGGCCACCAGGATTCTCCTAGGGCTGGAGCCCCTCTGCTCTGGAGCCAGACTGGGAGTGCTGGGGGGGCTCACCTGGAGAGGAGAAGGCTCCAGGGAGACCTCAGAGCCCCTTCCAGTGCCTAAAGGGGCTCCAGGAGAGCTGGAGAGGGACTTTGGGTACAACTCTGGATGACAGCATAAGGGGGAATGGCTTCCCACTGCCAGAGGGCAGGGTTAGATGGGATATTGGGAAGAAACTCTTCCCTGTGAGGGTGGGGAGGCCCTGGCACAGGTTGCCCAGAGAAGCTGTGGCTGCCCCATCCCTGGCAGTGTCCAAGGCCAGGTTGGACGGGGCTTGGAGCAGCCTGGGACAGTGGGAGGTGTCCCTGCCCATGGCAGGGCCTGGAACGAGATCCAACCCAAACCACTCTGTGGTTACATCACTTACACTTACTGAACCCTAAAATATTTTTTTCTCTGTCAACAAATAACAGCTTAGATCCATTCCCTGTTTCTTATTTTTCATGATTGCTTCTTTGATGGGAGGGATTTTCTACAGTGAGCCATCACATTCTGCCTGCAATGGAAGAATGATGTATTTTTAGGGAATTAGAGCTCTGGTCCTTTCTGTCAGAAGAGGGGCAGCGAGCCCTGGAGTCCTTAACAAAAAGAAAAGAAACTTTGACAGCGTGGAAATTAAATGTATGAAAACTGTAGTGAATTCTACTAATTGAATTATCTTGGTTTGTCTCAGCTTATGCAATGGGCCCCAAAAAGCGTTAGAATGTTACATGAAGGAGAAAAAGCAGAAATACTGGAGTGGAGTGGAACATAAGGCACAGAAACTGGAGCTTGTAGCACTGGAAAATGTCCCCCCCCCCGCCCAGTAGGATCCTGCTCTGTTTGTCCATGCTCAGCACAGGGAGGCAACTTTTCCCCTGCTGCATTATCTTGTCTCTAAATAGCGTTCAAAGGAGAAGAAGAATGTGCTGTTAAAAATACCAAACTTTTGGGAATGGCTGGCAGACTTTAGCACTGATAAGCATTGTTGATTGAAGATCAAACAGCCCTTGAAGAAAAACCTTCCAGCAAGCACCGTGGGCCCAGCCCTGCAGCCAGACAGTGAGGTCAGCTTTCAGTCCAGGGATATTTAGGGACTGACAGTGCAATGATGGTCTGGGCTCCTCTACCCCAGACGGATGTTGGCGACACAGTGGTTTAAACTTGATAAATCTGGTCAAGCTGAGAACAGCATTTATTACATGCCAGGAGTTTGCATGATTAGGTGGTACTTTTATATTTACATATATATATATATATATATATATACATATATATGTAATTTTTTTCCCCACTGAAGATAAAGAGAGAAGGCTGCAGGTCATAATGACGACTGGTGGCATTTGTTTTTTAATTAATTGACAACCTGCATTTCTGTGTCAAAGTGGCAAATTAATAGTGGGTGGCCATCTGTTTGCCAAGCAGAGAGTTCTGTCCTGGCTGTGCCAAACATGTGGAGTATTTAACCATTTGATTTAAATCAGACCAGAGTGGTGGCTTTTTGAAAACTGTATTAGGTTGGGTTTTCCATTTAAAAGTTGGGCTTTGAAAAGGGGAAAAATATTGAAATTGTCTTTTTAGCTTGACAAGCTTGCAGCCCTTTAAGTGAATTGGCTGGCATATTTGGCCTTCTTTTTGGGAGATGCCAAATCTTGGTGGGAATAACAACACGGAGCTTCAGTCACCTGTGGAAGTGGGGTACCAAATTTGTGTGAGAGCACCAAAGAAACAAATACATGTTAATATATACAAACTAGCTCAGACTAGCTCAGACTGGAAGAGACCTCTGGAAGTGTATTTAAACTAATTTCAATAGCACCTTCTGGGATTGAGATGGCAGGAAAGAAAAATATCAATAGATTTTCTGCTCTAATACAGTGAGAGTCTCAATGGTGGTGGCTGCAATCAAATGATAAATAGAAAGTTTGTAATAAAAAGGGCTTTAGTTAGAATTAATAAAATGTGAAATGCCTCGTTCCTTGGAAAACATGCAGTATTGACTGAGATTTAGAAATGTGTCCTGGAGGGATCTGGATTGCAGGCTCCAGAGCTGGCTCTGGCATCCTTTTCCTGCATGCAACACTGTTATTTATTTAATTAATTCTTTATCATATTTTTTTTTAAATTTTATTTTTTGCCTAAAAAGGTCACAATGTGCAAGTTTGAGAGGAAATTAGTGAACAGCTGGAAACAGGGGCAGCCTTGTACGAAATTATCATCTGCTTCTCCCACTCTTGCACCTTCCTGTGCATGCATGGCAGGGGGATGATCCTTAAGGTCACTTCCAACC
Organism: Climacteris rufus; assembly: GCA_013398175.1. Lineage (NCBI taxonomy): Eukaryota > Metazoa > Chordata > Aves > Passeriformes > Climacteridae > Climacteris > Climacteris rufus. The sequence continues at coordinate 203,115 of VZRZ01001925.1, read as the reverse complement.
CAGACTGGATTCTGAAATAGAATCCTTGTATTGCAGGCAAATCCAAGTTAATAATGGAAACTTTTCTGACTGAATCTGATTTTAAGTCCTGCTGTCCAGAGCTGCCCTCCACAAGCTGCACGTGAAGCCACAGATAGAGTTCCCATTTTCAGGAAAGCACTGCTTGAATTCCCTGGGAGATGTGGATCTCAACATCCTCTTCTTTTGAGGAATTGTCTACGATGTTCTGAAGCTCAGCTGGAGCTTCTCATTTATGCCAGAGCTGGAAATCTTGGATAGCTCAGAGGCAGGAAGAGCCCACTGCTGGATCTGGGGCTTTAGCTTGTGTCACTGTTATCCTGCCATGAGCGTGGGGATGGTGCCAGCTTGGAAGGGATCCTCTGCTTGGCACAAAAGGTCTGGAGAACAGGCTGCCTCCTTGCTTAGCACAGTTACAGCAGGAAGGCTGCAGGATCCACAGGCTCCTGGAGAGCTGCTGGGGCTCTTCCCATCACTGGACACCAGGCCAGGGTGCTGAGGGACCAGATGTCCTCAGAAGCTGTGAAACAGGGCTGGTGGTTGCTGTCCTGCTCTCTGAGTGTCAGCATGTGCTTCCAGAAACATGGAGATGTGCTTGGGGACATGGTTTAGTGGTGGCCTTGGCAGTGCTGAGTTGATGGTTGGACTTGATGGTCTGGGAGGTCTTTCCCCACCCTAATGACTCTCTGGTGGCAGTGTGGCACATACAGCAGGACAGGGGCCAACTGGGCCACCTGAAACTGGTGGTCTCATCCCTTTGGCCATTGTGGAGCCACTAGAGAGGCCAAGGGGGTGATCCAGCCTTCCTTGGAGCTTCTGCTTTATTTGCTGGATTTGTTTGGGGATTCTTGGGGCTGTCCTGTGCAGGGCCAGGAGTTGGACTTTGTGAGTCACTTCCAACCAAGAATACTCCCTGGTAATCTCCCAGGGTGAAAGCCAGCAACAGCCAGGCTGAATTGAGTTATAATCCAGAAGTTTGTGTGGCTGAAGGTTTCGGAGGGCGGCACTTTGCCAGCTGAGGTGACAGAGCCAGGCTCTGCCGTGCCTGGGGTCCCTGCTCAGGCTCTGCTGAGCCCCACAAGTAGTGGGAGCTGCTCACCCCTCGCAGCCCTGGAGCCCCGTGAGACTCAGCTTTCCCTTGGCCTTGGTGTTTGAGTGTTGCAGGCGTGACTGGAGCGCCTTGGTGAAGCAGAAAGCTCAGTCTGATGGGGGTGAAAACAGAAAGTTTAATTCCCTGCTCGTCTCAGTCACACTTCAGGCTCGGTTTCCCTCTGCGGAGGCTTCCCCTCTCCCTCTCTGCTGTCCAAGTGTTGCTTCTGTTGCATTTGTTATTTATTTTCCTCCTAGCCTGGGGGCTGCTGCGAGAGGTGTCTCTTTGCTCTGCCGGCTGTTCCTGATGCCTCCTTTTCCCTGCTAATACCAATTGTTCCTGCCAAACCCGCCCGGTGGTGTTATGTAAACCTCGAATCTCACACTAACGCTCTGATCCGGGGCTCCCAAAGGCGCCGGGTGGGATTCGCCCCCGCGCCGGCTCCGCTGCCACCAGCCTCGCGTGGAACCCCGGGCTGCCGAGCCAAGGGTGGGCTGCCACCGGCCAGGTCCTGTGCACCATCTGAGCCAGCATCGCTGCTGTCACGGGGAGTTTCAGAGGGAGGCGTGGAAACACCCTGGGAGTCTCCCAGCGCTGGGATTGGAGCTGTCTGTGGAGCGTTTTTGGCACGGGGGTTTGTAGCGGAGTTGGTGGGTGCTGCAGGTGGGGTTCTCTGCTGCTTGGTGCATCTCCACCCCATCCCTGCCCTCGGTGCAGGGCAGAGCCTGCCTGTGCAGTCCCTGTGCTTGCTGCCAGCCAGCTGATGGAATATAAGTTCCTGGAGCACCTTCCTGGAGATACCATGGAATTCGAGCTCCTGGAGCATCTTCCTGGACATATCGTGTTTCTTCAGGGCTCCTGGGCGGGCGCTTCTTCTCCTCAGCCAGATATCCAAACCGGTTGTTCACCTGAAAAGTGATATTAGCAAAGTCTTAATGAATTTCCAAGTGCTGCTTCAAGTGATTTGGCAGCCAGAATTATCTTTAAAAAAGAAAGAAAATAAAAGGGAGAAAGTGAGAGATCCACCATTGCTGTGTGCCTAACCTCTTCCCCATCTACTGCACTGCTTTTGAGAGATTAAAAAGAGATTAAATCCTGCTGAGCTGGCAGGTGATGTTGATGAATGTTTGGAGGGGATTAGGGTAAATCCATTCCTCCTTCTGATTTAGCTCAAGATTTGAACTCATTGATAAAATTTGTTCAGGTTTTACCTCCGAAACCTCCTTTGAGCCGGTGAAGGTGTAAATGAAGGCAGAGCTTGTTTCTGGAGCAGAAAGGATAATAAATTAGCCTTTGTAAGACTGATGAAGGCTTAAGATATCTGTGCATCTACTACAATTGCAGTGTCCAGTTAATCCACACTGCCACAGAATTAAAGGATGCCCAGGCTGGCTCCTTGGCTGGGAGAATCTGGCCTGATCCTCCTGCTGCAATGCAGCACAGCTGTGAGATGCTCTGCAACAACCAACCTGCCTGTGCAGGACACTGTTTCCATGTGTCTCTCGAGTTTCCACTAAAAAATGCCATTTTTCAAATTAGGGATGGAGTGGCATGGACACAGCTGTGAATTGGGGCTCAGGGGCTACATCCAGGCAAAGCTGTCTTGGTGTTCTGGCCACTGTTTTAATTCTGTGATGGTATTGCAGCAGGACTGGAGGTTAAAGATCATGTTCTGGCAGCCTCCAGCAGCTGTTGGACCTTCTGGTGTATGTGCAAGCATCCTATGGCACGGGAACTGGGATGGTGGGACTGCAGGGGGTGTTCCTATAAGGTGTCCCCCCATCCAAAAGATTGTCCTCAGAGGAGCTTTAAAACCCGCGGTGCTGCCATTTGGGCTGAGGACCAGTGATGTGCCTGGCACCAGCAGCACGTGCTGGGTGTCGTGCTGGGGCTGCAGGAGGGGATTCCAGCTCCAAGGATACAGTCAGCACAAGGCTCAGCATCAGCACTGAGCAACGGGCCTGGTGATGGGAGGAACAGTCCTCACTTCTCTGTGTTGCACAGGTCAAACCTGCTTCATCTGAGCTGCTTTGGATTTATCCAGCAATAGCAACAAACACAGCCCCCTCCCAATCCTTATAGATGCTGGTGGGATGGGTAGGAAGCCTGTTAATGTCACAGACAACTGGGAATACTTTCAAGAATGTAATTTGGAACAATTTAGAAGTAATTTAGAAAGAATTAATTTTTTTTTTAGTGGGTCATTGGAATATATGCTTTTCTAGAAAGAAGGAGGGAAGAGAGCTGGAAATTAAATCTATTATTAAACAGACCTTTCTTAACTCTCATTAAGCAAGAGGATTTGGAGGGAAGTGTTTTCCACTTCCTTTATTGTGTTGCTGCACAAGCTGCTGTTTGCCAAGCTTGTCTCCTTCAAGAGGAGTGAAAATGAAAATGAAATTCCCTGTGTGTTGGAAAAGAATATTTGGTATCCATTTTTTTGTGACGATGGTAGTTTGTTTAAAATAAGGTTACCTTTGTATTTGCTTAGTTTGACTCTTACCAGGAAAATAATGGCTTTTGTAATGTCTCTATTAAGAGGAATATTATTTGAAAGCACTTTGGGGTTACATTAGTTGAGTGCAAAATGAATTCCTGCTCTGGAACAAATAAACCCCAGTGGGGCTGGGTGCTGGGAGCTGACAGTGTGATGTGGGGATGTGCATCACACAGGTCTCTGGGGGCTGGTTCCTGATGTAATTCTTCATGCTCCTTGTCTTCCCTCCTCCCTCCACTCACCTCACTGATGCAGCAGCTCACCCCAACAAATTGGTTTCACGTTTATGTTTGGAACTGGGGGGCACTGGGCAGCACAAGGAGGGGGGCCAAGGAGGTTTTCAGTGCTTTAAATGAAGCTTTCCATGTGGCAGCACTTGAGTAAACAGACTTTGATGAAATATAATTTGTATTCTCATCTGAAGATCATCAGACACTTGCAGTTTGGGTGTTTTCTTGGTTTTCCTTTTTCCTTAGCTGTACCTAAGCCTGATGCACGGATGGGAAGATGGGAAGCAGTAGGCGAGCGCTCGATGCTGGTGCTGGGTGTGTCAGGACTGGCATAAATATCTCTGGGGGCTGTGAGATGCCTTGCACAAGCATCAGGAGCTCCTGTGCATCCATATCCAGAGCCAGCACCAGCTCCCAGAGCTGCAGCTGCACACACAGAGTGTGAGCTGAGGCTGCTGAAAACTCAGCACAGGTTGGTTTTCCAGCAGAATCCAATGATGTGGCTGCCCCGCTCCTGGAAGTGTCCAAGGCCAGGTTGGATGGGGCTTGGAGCAACCTGGGATAGTGGAAGGTGTCCCTGCACATGGCAAGGGGGGTGGAATGAGATGAGTTTTAAGTTCCCCTCCAAGCCAAACCATTCCATGATTCCATGTAACACAGCAGGTATTAGGAGAACAGCATTGGGCTCTGCCATCCCCGTGCCCACTGCAAGCAACTGTTCAGACCTGGGTAAATGTTCAGTTTAGTCACATAACAGCGTGGTAGGGGACACATGGCACATGCAGTCAGGACCACCTGCTTGCCTCTTCTCCTTTCACATAAAATAATGAGGACGTTTTCTTAAAAAGCAGCTAAAGGTGTTAGAAAGAGAAACCCAGATCTCTTTGTGCAAAGGTGTCAGTGCCTCCATTTCAAGTTTAATGTTGCATTTAGTTCGTTGTCTGCAAATTATGAAACACAGGTGGGGATGTCTTGGATATCCTGCTGGAGGAATTAGTTCCCCACTGTGAGCAGGAGGTGTTTTCTGTGCAGGGCTGGCTGGGATGTGCTGCTGGAACAGGTCTGGACTCTGGAGCTCTGTTCCACAGCTCCCCCCAGGATGCAGAGTTCCAGTGTGGCAATGCCCCTTTTCTGTCCAAAAGTGAAACAGAGCTCACAGCTGATGTGAAGCCATGAAATTATGGGTGGTAAAATGCTGTGCAACTCCAGTTCTTGTGTATCCAGTAATTAAAGGGGGCCTGTAAGAAAGATGGGGACAAACCTTTTAGGCAGGGCTTGTTGCAACAGGACAAGGAGTGATGGTTTTAAACTAAAAGAGGGTCAATTTAAACTGGATATCAGGAAGCAGGTTTTGAGTGATAAAACACTGGCACAGGGTGCCCAGAGAAGCTGTGGCTGCCCCATCCCTGGAAGTGTCCAGGGCCAGGTTGGACAGGGCTTGGAACAACCTGGGACAGTGGGAGGTGTCCCTGGCCACAGCAGGGGGGTGGAATGAGATGGGCTTTAAGGTCCAAACGAAATCATTTTATCTGGCAAGGATATGCCCAGAGCATGCAAACCCCCCTGACTGCTTTGCAGGCAGGTGTGTAGTGGTGGCTGTGGAGAGTCACAGCTCTGCATGAGCAGAGGACAGGGATGAGCTCTGCTGGCTTCCTTTGTGGCTGCTGTGGGCACAAAGTTCTATTTAAATTCAGAAGCTCGGGTGTTGGATATGACTGCAATGTCTGTGGTCCTGCAGAGTTTTGAGGCCACAGCTGAAAAAAAGGTTCAACTGAGCACTTAGGAAAGGATTCCTAAAAAAAATAGCCAAGATGGGCAAAGAGTGTGTATGTGTGGGTGTGTAAGGGAGAGAGAAATGATATTGCTACCGGGGAGTTTCTTTCCAGGGTTATTTTTTTGGAAAATCTCCATGCTGTGAGTTCTGCATTACCAGTGTGTCTGGCACATGGTGCCCCAGACTGGAGCAGGGTCCTGCCCTGTGTGTTGAGAGAGGTGTCTGACACCAGACTGGCCCTCCCTGTCCTGGGAAATCTGTGTTCTTACAAGCCATGGGCTTGGTGAGGTTGTGGCTGGTCTGTGGTGTCTCCATCCACTTTGATGGGGAGTTTGCACTCTGGCCAGTCATTAGATAATCATAAGAAAGTACATGTGTGATGCAAGTGAGAAAATGTGGTTTGAGCTCAGCTTTAGCTTCAGAAAACCTCTGAGAGCATCGATGCCATCAGCATCCTACGCCTGTGTTACACAGGGTCTGATGCAACCACCAGTGGCTGCATGCCAGCAGCTTGGAAGAGGCTCTGAAACAAATGGGACTGGTCAGACATCCCTGGTGGGTTGCAAGAAAATGTGATTTCAGACATCAAAGAATGAATTCCACCTCTGAATTCCCTGGGCACTGTGGTGGGTTAATTTGTGGAGTGGCTTTCTGAAGCGTGAGGCGCGTGGCTTTGGTTTTACCAAAATCATCAAAGCTGAAAAATTCATCAGTCCCATTCCTTCCTCCCAGAGACCACACACTTGGCGAAATTCCCACATTCTTCCTTCCCCTTTCTCTGTGTGTGAAGTGTCCCACCCTCTCCATGAACTGCTGCAGGGAGCAGGTGCCTGTGCTGAGGGAGCCCTGGGCACTGCTCTGAGCCACGATGCAATGCAGCTCCAGCTCTCCAGGCTTGCAGGATGCTCCCTGTTTAGCATGTTGTCTGTTTCTTTTCCTTTTGGACAACTGGAGAAAAAAATAGTAAAAGAGGAACTTAGCCATTTTCGGGCTCATTGCCTTGCCACAGTGGAGAGAGGGTTAATGGGAGGGGTGGCCCCTGGACTGGTAAGCACAGGTTTTGTGGAGTTCCTAAGCAAGGAACTTCAGACCTGGAGTAAGACCCACGTTTTTTGAATATCATGGATCCATAATGAATGTCATGTCCATAAAACTGTGGGTTATCTGGGCAGGATACTGCTGATAGAGGGAATTTCCCCCATGAGTGGCCAAGTGCCTGCTGAGAGGTGGCATCTCAGGAGAGTCCCTGGAGGCCCCACAGGGGCCAGAGCATGGTTGTTGGCTCAGATTGGAGCCTCTGCATCTGCCTGGGGATGAGGGAGCCATGGAGGGGAGGAGGGGGCTAAGATCCATGCAGACTGTCCAACAGGAGTAAGCACCTGGCTGTGCAGGGAGACCTTTCTGCTGCACTGTGCTCTTTCCATACAAAGGATTGCAAAGATAAACCCTGGACCAGAGCAGAGACCCCACTCCTGTGCCCCTGGGCATTCCTGCCTGGCACAGGGGAGGTGCCCAGATCCATCCCCAGGGCTGTGTCTTGTCCATAAAGCCTTTTCTGATGCTTTGGGGCTCCAGCTCATGTTACCCCTTCATTGATCCTGAGCCCCAAGGAATGTGTGAATAGGAAGGAAAGCAGTTCCAGTTTGCCCACATTTGTTAAATTTGATACGAGCAGACTTTAATAACGAAAAAAAAAAAGAAAGAAAATCTTATATTATGAAGCCCAAGAGATGGGTGGATTTAAGTGCTATTAAGAGATTACTGGTAATGCCCAGCTGTGTGTGTTGGTTCAGCTGTGAAGCAGCAGCAGCAGTTCAGCAGCACTGTCTCATTCCTCTTGCAAGTGCAGCTCATCCCTGGGCTGTGGAGCCCCATTTCCTCTTGGCAAAGGCTCTCTGGTGTCCCCCACCTCCTCTGTCTTTTCCTCTCTGCTTGTCCCACCTGTGCTCTGTGAGCCCTGCCAGCAGCGTCCGTGGGGATGGCAGGGAAGGTTTCCCTGGGATGTCCATTCTTGGTGCCACTTGTGGACCTGCAGCCCCAAAGCTCCTGGTTCTGAGGGGTGAAAAAACTCCTGGCCCTGCTCCTGTATGTGCCAGGAGGTTGTGGCCTGGGTCAGCTGGAGGGTCTGTGTTCACTGCCTTCAGTTTAATCCCTTCGCATTTCCTACCACAGCTCCTTGATGATGATGAGTGCTTCTCTCCACCAAGTCACTTTTGGTGGTGAATTAAATCATTGCATTTCCCCCCCCTCCCCCTCCAGTATTCAGTGTTCTGAGCTAAATTAGAACAGGAACCTTTTCAAACCATTCCCTTAATAAAAGTATTTAGTTAATAGATGATGCATAGCTCACAAAGCTTGCAAGGATCTGACACGGGGTATCATAATATTGTGATATTTAACAGCAAAACCTACAGCATTATCAACTTACCTCTATAGCATGGAGGAGGCAACAGCTGAGGCATAAAAACTAATGCTTCAGTGTGACAGAGCTAAAATTGAACTTGGCAATTACCGCGTGCCTGATTCGCAGCATTGTGAAGTGAAGCTACTATATAAATCAGCTCCAGTAATCACAGGGTTTAAAATTAGTCAGTTACTATTAACTCTGCCAGTGTTAGCATATGCTGAAGAATTATAAAAGTGAAAGGTATGGAATATCTAAAGTACAGGTTTAAAGTAAACCACTTGAACAAGCTCCCGGTGGGAGGATTTGAAGTTCATGCAGAAGTAAGGTTTTGGATACTCTGACAAAGGGTTGTGGAACACATTTAATTGCACATTGCTGTCTAATCTTTTGAATGCTTAACATCCTTTCGAAAGCACCTTTTCATGTTCCCAAGACTTTCACAGTTCACAGAGGGTAGAGTGATGATTGAATTTAATTTTTCCTCCCCTACAGGATTTTTTTTTTCCCAGAGCAGCGCAATTCAAATAGTTTGCAGAGCTCTTCAATGCCAGGCATAGAAAAAAGGAAACAGCAGGATAATGTTTTAAAATCATTATGAGGAAGTGAAAGGCTGCTCTGAGCACAGCACAGAAATTAGCAACTGCTATGATTGCTAAATTTTTATCCCATGCAAAATTCATGGAATTTGCTGCTATCAAAAATAAGGTAGTCAGGTTATTTAATAGGATTCTAAATTATGTAGGATGCACAAATATTTTATATGGGGCAGGGAGCTGTGTGTGTTTTTGTAGGAAAGCAGGAGCTGGGATCAGGTGTCCTGTCCAGTCCTGTCCCCTCATTCCTCTTCTTCATATCAGCGTTTTCAACTCAATTTTTGAATTAACACTGTTTCGGTCTTGGTGACACCTGACTGTGGGGTGTGTGCTTTATGACCTCTGAAAGCTTTCTAGGAAGGCTGAGGACACCTTGCAGCAGGGTCTGTGCCCCTTGCTCTGGGCTGGCTGTGTCAGGGGATGTGACAGCACGTGGTGATCACGGGGACCTCGTGCTTGTGGCTTTTTTTGTCGGGGTTGTGCTGTCCGTGGGTGATTCTAAATGAGTTGCATCCAGTGGCAGAGTGATGGAGGAGATGGCACTGTCCCCTCAGGTCTCTCAGCTTTCCATGGGCTGCTCCTAAAGGATGCTCTGGCACTGAGTCTCATTCAAATGCCTCAGTCCCTGGTTTCTCCCTCTTACATCCCCTGCAGGGCAGATGGGCTGTAGTCTGATGGGGTTTCCTAGCTGGATGCTTTTCCTGCCTGTGGATCTAACCCCATTTCCTTACCTTCCCCACAGCTCAGGTTGGACTCCCTCACCCCACAGCATCCCCAGCACCCCTGCAAGGCAGCTCCATCCCTGGCTTTGCTCTTTCCATGCCTGACCTTCAGATTCCAACATAAGTCACGATGACTTTTGTGGGTTTTCTTTCCCTGCCTGCCTCCTGTCCATACTGTTTTGTTCAGTCACATCCACATCTGGTTTTCCAGAACAGGCACCTTGTGTCTTGTTTCTGACTCCAGTGAAGTGGAAACGTTGCAGCAAATCTGTGCTTTAGTCTTTCTTTACTTTTAGTCCCCCCATGTGTCCTAATTATTTAGTGCAACTTGTTCAGCCAGTGGTTTTGAAAGATGCTCCTGCTCTGGCAGGAATAAGGATCAGATGAGACTGTTTTTTCTCTTTCTCTCTTTTTTTTTTCCTCTTTCTCTCTCTTGCTTTTTAAAATAGAGAAACCAGAGGAGTGGCAGCAGCTGGACCATGCCATGCTCCTGGCACAGGGCACACAGAAAATGCTTTGTTAATCAAAATGCAGCCTGATCAGATGGGATTACAGAATCATGGAGTGGTTTGGATTGAAAAGGACCTTAAAGCCCATCCAGTCCCACCCCCCTGCCATGGGCAGGGACACCTTCCACTGTCCCAGGCTGCTCCAAGCCCTGTCCAAGCTGGCCTTGGACACTTCCAGGGATGAAGCAGCCACAGCTTCTCTGGGCACCCTGTGCCAGAGCCTCCCCACCCTCACAGGGAAGAATTTCTTCCTCATATCCAATCCAAATCTACTCTCTGGCAGTGGGAAGCCATTCCCCCTTGTCCTGTCACTCCAGACCCTTGTCCCAAGTCCCTCTCCATCTCTTCTGTAGCCCCTTTAGGCACTGGAAGGGGCTCTGAAGTCTCCTTGGAGCTTTTCTTCTCCAGACTGAACATCCCCAGCTCTCCCATTGTGTCTCCAGAGCAGAGGGGCTCCAGCCCTTGGAGCATCTTGGTGTCTTCCTCTGGTCTCAGTCCAGCAGGTCCTCATCTTTCTGATGTTTGGGGTCTTCCTGGTGGAAGCAGCCCTGCAGCTAGGGTCTCAGGCAGAATGCCATCACTGTCCCTGCTGCCCACGGTGTGGGATGAGCCCAGGGGGCTGGAGGGATGGAGAAGTGGCCACTGAGGGCTGTTTGGGTGCTGGTCTGGGGCAGCACCCCCACACAATCAGAGAATTTGTCTCTGTGCTCTGTGATAAAGACTGTAGACTGTGAAGGTCACTGTGCACTGATGAGCCTGTTTGCCATCACACTGGGGACTTTGCATTTTGGAAATAGGCTCTGTTATTGGTCTCATCCTCAGGAAGGCGTTGCTTTATCAGCCAGAGTTAAACCTTGCTGCGTTCCATTAAAGGATTTCGAAATACATAATTTTCAATTGACTGGTACAGGGTAAATTGCCCCCATTCTCTCTGCCAATAACTTTCAGATTCATGAAGAATTTATCAGTACATTTAACACTTCCACTGAAACTCTATTTCGGAGGTTATGGAAATGAGCTACAAATGAAAGTCACAATTCAGAAAGCAGGAAACATGCCTCTGAGTGAGGAAAAAGCTGTCACTGGCATTGTGAAGAAAGAGAGGTATAAATAGGGCACTGGGTTAGAAAGCAGGAAATCTGCGTGCTGTGGGTTTTACTTGGAATTTCTTCTGGTGACCCCAGATAAGATTGTTAACCCTTGGCTCTGCAGGCTCTACGTGCTCACCCTGGGCTCTGTGTCTGCTGTTGGGATGGTCTGCAGGAGCTGACTGTTTGAAAGGGGAGCCACTCCATCAATCATGGGCCTGTGGTTTTCGTGCTTGGGAAGGATCACTTTACCAGAGAGACAGGATTTCTCAATATTTCCTGCAGAGTAACACTGAACCTTGTCCCCACGCTGCACAGCCTGGGGAGAGGTGAGCTCACAGAGAAGGCTCTGTCCTTGCAGCCAGGGCAGGGTGGGTGTCACAGGTATGGGGACAATTCCTGCTGCACATGAACTTGGTGCAGTTGATCACAAATTCATGTTCAGTTTTATTTTGATAGAGAAGGTAAAATAAACAGCATAAATGAGGAGGGACTTTTTTTTGTCTCTGTGATGGACCCAAGAAGACCCTGCCATGTGAGCCATGGGTGTCAGTCCTTGCCTGCAGCCTCCTCAGAACTGAATAGGAATGGCTCCAGCTACAAGGCTGTGTCCTGGGAGGTGTAAAATTCCAGTTTCCAGGAAAGGACAGGTTTCTGCCCAAAACAGGCTGTGGTCTTTCAGCCTCCTACCAGCACTGCTGAGTGTGTAGTGTATGGACAGAATGTGATCTGGTGTTGTCATGTCCTCTAATATAACTTTGTTTAGTGTTGTTTGGTTTTTTCCCATGTACACCAGATACACTGATAGTCTGGGGGGAGCCATCGAGGAGGATAGTTGGCATGGCAAAGGCAAAGAGACAGGAGGGATTATTGCCCCTAAATGAGGCTCTGTGCAGCATCCCACCCTGCTGAGGTGTAGGAATGTCCATTACATCACAGAATCACAGAATGGTTTGGAAGGAACCTTTAAATGTCTGCTAGTCCAACCCCTGCCACGGGCAGGGACACCTTCCACTATCCCAGTTTGCTCAGGGCTCCATCCAGCCTGGCCTTGAACACTGCCAGAGCTGGGGCATCTCCCTCCTCTCTAGGCAACCTGTGCCAGTGTTTTACCACCCTTATTATAGAAATCTTTTCTATTATCTTACCTAAATTGACGCTCTGGCAGTGTGAAGGTGTACACTTGTTCTGTTACTCCATGCCTTGTCCAAGGCACTCCTGGAGCCCCTTTATGCACTAGAAGGGGCTCTAAGTTCTCCCCAGAGCCTGCTTTTCTCCAGGTGAGCACCCCCAGCTCTCCCATTGAGTCTCCAGAGCAGAGGGGCTCCAGCCCTCAGAGCATCTCCTGGCCCCCTCAGGGGATGTGGCTGTGAGAAGAGCTGTCCCACTGTGGGGTTTAATGCCTTAAAATCCATAATGAAACAAAACAAATCCTGTGAGAAGGGGCCTGGCCTCTCTGACAGTGCTGCTTTCAGTTCCTGGGCTGGCAGCCCCAGAGTGTGTGCAGGTCAGGGGGTCGTGCAGGTCTTTAATAAAATGACAAGTTGCTATGATAGTTCTGCCTGTTACAAGTTATGAATTTGGCCTAGGGAGTTATTTCAGGCTTGTGCAGCCTAAAATTTTCTCACAGCCTGAAATCACATCTCCAATAGAAATAATGACCTCCAATTGCTCCCATCCCTGTGTGCTCTGTAATAAACAAATGGTGCTTCCCTGGAGGTGTCATCCCTGGAGTGCTGGTGGTGAGCAGTGCTTGTCTCATGGATGGAATTCAGGAGTCAGGGTGTTCCCCATGCAGCTCATTATTCTGTAGAAGTTGGTAGTAGTAGGTGTATTTTGGTCTTGGCTCTGTTCTCTAAAGGTTAAAACAAAAAGAAAAGGTGATGAATACTTTGTACCTGGGCAGGGAGGCCTGAGCAGGTCTGCAAGTGGAGTCTGAATCCTTCAGAGGAAAACATGAAGAATTTCCCCATGTTTCTTATTCTCTGATGTCCCTTGTCCCTGTGCACCATCTTGCTGTGAATCCCAGTGCTGTCAGGGACATTCCTAGTGCCAAACCTGGGAGCTGCTGGCTCCATGCAGGGAACCACTTTCCTGCTTTTGACTGCAAGGAAATCCCTAAAACTGAGCATATTTGGTAAAGGGTTTGCACTGCTTGCACAGTCCTTTGCAGGAGCTGTAGCCAAAACTGGTGGGGACAGAGCAGTCACACCCCCGTGTAAGCAAAAGCAGAATTTGTCCCGTCCCTGGAGCACACAAACATTTGCTCTGTGGGCTCTGCTCTTCTCTGTGCACAGGTTGTTTTGTTTCCTGTGGTGTCTGTGCTGCTGTTGAGGCAGTTCCACGAACCTCCTGTTTCTCCCAGGGCTTGTTTTCGTGGCAGGTGTTTGCTGTGATAAAATATTGATGGGGAGGAGGAAGGAAGGCTCTGTGCTCTGGCTGCCCCTATCTCTCTGCTGTTTTTCAGGTGGCAGGTACAAAAAGGGCCACATCAGGCTTCTAAAATCGGCCAAGGTCAGGATGGAGAATCTGGAGAATTTGTGGAATTTGAATATAACTGGGTTTTGGTGCAGCTCAAGATAACTCTGTTACATCCCTGCCTTTGCCCAGGAGCTGGAGCTGGATGCTGGCAGGTCTGATATAGAGGAGCAGGGTGGAAGATGCAGCGAGGTGTCCTGGGATGATTTGGGGTGTTCAGCAGTGTGTGCCAACCTGTGCCACTGCCCTGGGTGTCCCAGCAGCTGAGGTCACCATGTGGTCTTCCAATGCCTCAAAAGGCAGCGTGTTCAGCCCTTGTTGTCTTTGTTGATGTCATCAAACTATAAAAAAAACTGAACAAGCATCCTAAAAACCAGTGGACCCTTTGATGAGCAGTTCAATGACCTCTGGCCTGCCTGGGTCCTTCCAGGAGGACACCCCACCCATGGCAGGGGAGGGCACAGGCTGAGCCCCAGCCTGGGTGTCTGTGGGTGGCAGGGGGGCTGGCATGGGTGCTTGGTGTTGGGGCATCACCAGTTTGGCAGCTGGGCTGGGGACTGAGCTGCTTTGCACCCCTGTAGGACCCACTCTCTGATGGTGAAGGGAAACTCGTAGGGCTGGGACAAGAATCTGCATTTACTTTCCTTTTAGACTCGTTTCATTGCTGCTTGTGTGCTCTTGCCCAGCCCACTCCTGCCTTTTCTTCCTGCCTGGTCTTCCTGCCAGTTCTGATTTTCTGTCCTGGCAGGTTGAGGCTTCCCCAGCTGTAACTAAAGGTGGACCACAGAGTGTGTAAATTGATTTTGTATTTGGCACAGATTCTGAGTATTTAATACCAACCTGTACCCTGCAAGCAGGAGAGTTTCCCCTACATTGCAGGTGGCAGGTTGGGCAGGTAGGACCCTGCTCCATCACATTTCTGTTTCTTCCTGTAAATAAATATCTTGAATGATCCTTCTCCCTTCCCAAAGAAAGAACAAAGCTTGCTGCCTCTGGACCTGCTTTGTAGGGTATTGAGCAACATCAATGTGAACATGGTGAAATCAGGAATGAAGGGAAGCAAACCAGATAAGACAAGTGTGAGGGTGGAGAGTTTCCTCTGGCAGGGGAGGTGGGACCTTGCTGCAACAAATGCAAGATTGAATGGGTTTTTGAGGAGCTGTGGAAGAGTTGCACACGTCAGAGTGGCCTCCAGTGAGACCAGTAAAGCTCACGGGGCTGCAGGCTGCCCACCCACAGCAGGGCTCAGCAGCTTGGCCTTTGGGATTTTATTTTTAATACACATCTCAAAATAAACCCTCCTTTTGTCTTAATTGAATCAAAAACAGGAGGTGAGTGCCCCAGAACTTCACTGTGCACAAGTTTTAAGTGTCTGTGGTTTTGTTTCTAGCTACTTATAACTATCTGATGAACCGTTTCTGTTGGTTTTTTTTTTTTCTTCTTACTTTTCTATTTTTTTTTCTATTTTCTCTGCATGAGGGAAGGCAGAAATGTTTCTGGCCAGTTTGTAACTCTGCTGTTCCCAGCTTTGGCCATTAGCAGCTCTGTTCATCCTGGGTAGATGTGAGTGTGCCCCAAATCCACGTGCACATGCCAGGTCTGAATGTGACCTCCAGGCAGGATATTAAATGACTCTAAAAGCCTTTCTGCAGCAGTGCATGTGTAACACACCGTGGGTTTGCTCTTAGTATTGACTGATGGCAACAAAACGAGCTGCAGGCTGAGGGCTGCAGGTTGCTGTGCCTGCTCAGCTGGGCTGGAATTTCCAAGTGCCAGTGGGAGTCAAGTACCCTCAAATGGGCATGAGATACTGCCCAGTCCTCTGTGTCCTGGTTTTGGCTGGGATAGAGTTAATTTTCTTCTTAGTAGCACAAAACAATACAGTGTTTTGGGTTTAGTATGCCTGTAATGTTGATAACACACTGATGTTTTAGTTGTTGCTAAGCAGTGCTTACCCTAAATCAAGGACTTTGCAGTTTCCCAATCTCTGCCAGCGAGCAGGAGAGAGAAGGGCCAGGACAGCAGATCCAAACTGGCCAGGGGGATATTCCATACAATATACCAGGAGAAACTGGGAAGGGGTTGTCCAGGAGGGACCAATTGCTGCTGGGTGATGGGCTGGGCACTGGTCAGCAGGGGACAAGTGACTGTATCAGGCATCACTTGAACGTCTTGAGTTTCATTCCTTTCACTCTCTCCCCTGTTAATTAAAATTATTATTATTGCTATGAAATTTTGCTTTATTTCAATTATTAAACTATTCTTCTCTCACCCCATGGGTTTCACTTCTTTGTGATCCTCCTTCCCACCCCTCTGGGAAGGGGCAGTGAGGCAGCTTCATGGTGCTGAGTTGTCCTGTGGGGTTAAACCACCACATACCTGCCAAGGGTTGCTAAGAGTTAAATAAATGTGCACTCAATACTAAAGAGAGATATAGCTGTGCTCCAAGGGACAACCAGTAACCGATACATGGGATTTTGGTTTATTTTTGGTCGTTACAGTGAACACTTCTGCTTCATACTTTTTTTCCCCTCTCATTTCTATAGACCTTTGGACTTGCTGCTTCCTGTTCCTTGTCACTCATGGGCTGTGCTGCCCAGGGTCTGCTAAAACCCAGCAAGGGCTTGTCAGAGCTGATCCCCAGTGTTGTTTCAGCCCTTTGCAGTTCTAGGCAGTGTGTGGTTTTCATTTGTCACTATCCATCTTCTCCTGTGAGGTGTTTGGCTTTTTTGAAGCTTTACCAACACAGTGGTTATTTCCAAAGAAAAGGTGTTGAACTAATTGTTCTGACCAGCTGCAGCAGATCCTACAGTGCAGGATTACTTGAATCTAGGCTGATGGGACTGCTTGACTAAACTGGCATGTGGGTATAGAGAAAAAATCCCGGAGCAGGGAGGAAAATGAAATTCAAGACCTGCTCTGGTTGGAAAATGGGAGATACATGCTCTTTTCAATATTCTGCTGACACCCTTTACTGGAAGCAAAGGAAATGCAACAAATGTTTACCTGGTTGCAAGCCTAGATCTTGTTGAGAAAGGGGATTAGCAGCTTCTGCTGACTCAGGGAAGTGATATTCCAGCTGGGGTTGCCCTGGTTTCCAGTTCTCTCTACCTTGCACCGTCTTTAAGTCTTAATACCCAACTACCAACTTAATAAACCATGGATTAAAAATGCCTAAGTCCTGTCTAAACCTTTGAATCTGGTAATCAGAGAATCACAGAATGGCTTGGGCTGGAAGGAAACTGAAAGAGCATATGGTTCTACCGCTCTGCTATGGGCAGGGACACCTTCCACTAGACCAGGCTGTTCCAATCCCTGTCCAACCTGGCCTTGGACAATTTCAGGGGCAGCCACAGCTTCTCTGGGCACCCTGTGCCAGGGCTTCCCCACCCTCTGAGTAAAGAATTTCTTCCTCATATCTAATCTAAATCTCTCCTCTTTTAGTTTAAAACCTTATTGCCAGCAACTGATGGAGCACTGACTCTTAGTTTAATATTTCTAGCACTTGTTTTTGGTTTCTGCATTGTTCTGGTGGGGATGTGCCCAGTGTTGATCATTATTCACGGCTGGCATTGAAATGGGCTCAGGGAGGAGCTGCTGGTTGGTTTGGTGCTGGTGAGCAGAGCAGGGAGCTCACCTGTGCAGGTGGGCAGGTCCCCACAGCAGGGAGACCTCTCTGTCCTGCCCTCTGCCCAAGTGTGTTCTGCTGTGCTCTCGCCCGAGCAGATGCCAGCTCCTGCCGTCACTGGCACCTCCTCGCAAAGAAACGCAGCCACGCCTTATCAGATAAGCAGGAGAACATTTCTGATAAAGATACGAAGACAAAGTCCTTTAGATAAGATTCGTGTGAATTATGAGGCCTCTGAAAATAGCTTATTCTTAGAGGTTTTCAACCACGGTCCTCGCATGATGCAAGACAGAGTCCTCGTGCGTCAGCCCCATGGCAGATGTCAGCTGAAGGACGTGCTGAGTTACCCTTGGCCTGTGTGCCAGGAGGGCTGGCCGCCTCTGGGATCCTGACTGGAGTGCCTGTGCCACTGAATAGTCTGTAATCTATAATCCCTATTGTATTAGGGGTGATAGATTCTCCTGTCTGTTCACAACTGGGGTGTCGATGCCGTTGTGTTTTACTGCCAGTGACTGCCTCGAGGTATTGTTTAAGGGGCAGTTCTGTGTGGCTGAGTTGCAGCCTGCTGGATGTTTGCAGGCAGTTTGGCCTGGTTATTTATTGGGTTTCGTGGAGCTTGTGTGCAGCTGAGCAAACGAACGCTCGCTCCTTCGAGGGTTTGCACAAAGCACCTCGGAGCCAGCTTGAATGAGCAGCCTCAGCCTTGCTCTGCATCCTGTCAGCTGTCCTGGGCTGCACCAGGAGGGGAAAGCAAAGTCCCTTCCTGCAAAGCAGAGAGGGAAAAATAGCTGTCTCATTAATAAATCAGTTGGCAATTTTCTGTAATTGTGAAACTTTATTTGTAGGCTCCTGACACAGCTTACCATTCCATAGCCCTGCCTGTTGTGGCCAGAGGTGTTTTTCTGCCAGGTGCCCTGAGCTGGGTCATGGCTATTCCCCAGCCAGCTCAGGATGTGGGGTCAGCCCTGACAGCTGTGGCAGATCCCATTTGGTGCATCCCACTCCTGGGAGCAGTGGCTGTGTGTGCCCCATGAATTTCTCTTAATGGAAATATTGTTTATTACAGAGAAAAAATGAGTTAAAGAAATGTGGTAGTAATAAGGCCATCACATTTTATGTCTTGCTCATGAAATATTTGACCATCCAATCTGTGGTAGGTCCCACCTCCCTCACAGCCACCGAGATCTGTGTCTGGCTGATACAGCTCTGATCCCCTCACTCACAAACAACTCGTCCTCCTCGTTCAAAGCTACCTGTGCCAGCCCTTGCCCTGTTCCTGGGGCACACTGTACCCCTGTACCCTGCTGGTGTTAAGGTGAGAGCCCTGGCATGAGCCCTGTGCCCCTGCAGCTCGTGGTGCAGAACCACGTTGTCACCGTGCGGTTACGTTCTTATGTTCTCCCTCAGTGGGAAGGATGCACCCTGTAAGAAGGGCCAGGGTGCAGCACCCTCATTGTTTTGGCCACCACACACCCCAACCACTTGAAGTCACCACTTGCAGATGGTTATCCTGCACTTCTATCACATCCTGTAACCACCTTCCTCTTCCGATTGCAAGAGCGCAGTGCAAGCTCTGGCGGCGAAGGGCAGTGGCTTCCCAGAGAGAGAGGGTTTGAGGGTTTCAAAACAATTAGCTTTGATGCTTCTGTGTGTGGCACGAGGCCCTGGATCAGCGTGGGACTCAAAGGGCAGCAGCCCCCCAGCTGGGCAGCGTTTCAGTGTTGATTTAAGCCTTTCCATAAGGCATGAGGCCTTTGCCATGACGCTGTTAATTTAACAAACCTCTGGAGCGGTTGCTGCCCTGCGAGCCCTGTTAGGATAACTACATCCCCTCGGGCAGGCAGATCAGCATCCACACTGAGGAGTGTCAGTGGAAGGAGGGCATCCCTGCCTGAGCAGAGATGAATGAAATAAAGCTAAAAACCAGCGAGGGGAAGCCCAGTGCTGGTGAGCGTGGTGGGCTGCTCCCCAGGCTAGGCCTCAGGTGAGCTTGTGGCACGATGAGCAGGGCTCTGTCTTGGTTAGCAGAGCCTACAAAGAGCACATGTATTACTTATTTATGCAGCCCAGATCCTGGCGTGACGGTGTGCAGCACAAAAGCTAAAATGACAGTAATTAGAATGGATCCATACTCAGTGACCCAGGGAAAAGTGAAAACCCGGGAAGATAATCATGAGCGAAAGAGGCAACGCACACCAGAAAACAGTGGTGGTTACAATTTGAATGAGGAAACGAGCTCCTAAAGCAAACTAGCTCCTGGAAATCCCATTAATGCTGACAAATATCCAGCTCCAGGATCCGGGAAGTATCACAGCAAACATCTGTTCAGGTAAATAACGAGGACGAATCCAGTTGCTGTTTGGAAATGCTGCCTGCTCCCCTGCTTGAGGTGAGCCTGTTAATGTTTTCCGCCTGGTAAAAGCTCTCGTGCTCGTTACAGTGCTAACAATTATAATATTCTCTGTGGTTGGGGATTAGGGAACACCTGGCTCCCACATTAACTGCAGCGCGGCTCCGCAGCGGCAGCGCTGAGGATAACACACGCCCCTCGTATTAGGGATGATAGATTGCCAGAGAAGAGCTGGGGAGTGGTTTTAAACTCAAAGAGGAGACATTTAGATTAGATGTTAGCCCTGGCACAGGATGCCCAGAGCAGCTGGGGATGCCTCATCCCTGGAATTGTTCAAACCCAGGTTGGATGGGGCTTGGAGCAACTTAGTCTAGTGGAAGGTGTCCCTGCCCATGGCAGGGGGGATAGAACAAGGTGGTCTTTGAGGTCTCTTTCAACCCAAACCATTCTGTGATTCTATGATTCTATGAAAATTTGTGAGATTCCAGTAAATCCAAGTCTGAATGCTGCTCTGATTTTCTCACTGCTCCATCCGACTGTTTCAGGTCAGGTTTTAAATCTGAACAAATTTTGTCCTCTGCTGATGTTTCTTGAATCTGGTTTAGGTTTGTTTACTTTTCACAAGGAGGTTCAGCTCATGAGCTGAAAAAGTCCTGAAAGGTCCCCTCTGAAGACAACTTCGCACTCAGTTGTCTGGACTGACTCATTCACCATCACCGTTTTGCAGGCATCCAGCATTAACAATTTATAGCCATAAAAACAACCCTGGAAAGGAGCCCTTCTCATCCAGGAGTGCTGCAAGCACCTCACTGCCTTTGGACATGGCAGTCCAGTGGACTCTCTGAGGTTTTCTGGTTGGCTCTGAGTTTTGTGAAGAGAACTAAGATAACAGGGGGTGGATCAGACTCACAACTCCACCAGGACATGTGGGATCATGGGTGCCTTTGTGGAACAGCCTTGCCTCCTGCATCCTTGGTGACAACAAGTGGCACTGTCTTGGCTCCTCTCCTACAGGAAAATAAGGACAATTTGGTCTGAGTTGCCTCTTGGGCAGAGGACAAAGCTGTAACTGGATGGGGAGAACCTTCCAGGCTGCTCCACATGCACAGGGGTGGCAGTGGATCAGGGCTGGGCCAGGTGCTTTTCCAGGGCTTTATTCCTGTGTGAGGCTCATTCATGTCTAAAGGAAATTCATGTCTAAAGTCTTGCACTGGCAGTGCTGTGTGTGAATCCAGTGCCCCAAGGCCACAGTGCCTTTGCCTCTGCTCAGATGGTCCCATGAAAAACAGGAACATTTTTGGGACAAAACCTGCTGCTTTTCAGGTTGCTGGGGAGATCAAGACCACCCAAGCTATCACCCAGAAGCTGGCTCCTGTTTAATTTTCTCTATCATTAATCCTGAGGGCTCCATCCTTGTCCATCCTTGGCATGGTGGTTTGAACCCAGAGAAGGCCAATGTGGCTTGGAGCAGCCTGGTCCAGTGAAAGATGTCCCTGCCCATGGCAGGGAGTGGAACGAGATGAGCTTTAAGGTCCCTTCCAACCCAAACCTTTCTATGATTCTATAATGAACTGAGAGTGAAGAAGGGAAACAGCTAAACAGGAAGGGTTTTTCCTGGATGAGGGTGTCTTGGTTGGAACATGGTATGCAGAAACAGCTCAGACTGAGCAAGCTGAGATCATTTTGATCCACAGAGCTTGCAGAGCTGCATTTTCAGGTGCTGATGCCATCCCTGTGCAGACAGGGCCTGCCTGGCATCCTCCATGGGGTTCTTTGCCTGCAACAAGACACCAGAATTTCTTTCTTGGCTCTATTTGCTCACCAAAGGCAGTGCTGCAGCAGGACAAACTGCAGGAAGGAAGAGCTGGAAGAGATCCTACTTATTTTTTTGTTTTATGCTTGTAGTAGGAATTTTTTTTTTTCATGTAAAGTGTGTTAAATGTTTCAGAAGTGACAGGGCTGGGCTGGGACCCAGCACATGCAGAGAACAAAGCGTGTCAGCAAGTCCCTTGTGCCCAGGCTGGCTGACAACCCTCTGTTCTGGCTAATTTTTGGTGTCATCAATCACAAGTACCGAGACAGCAGCCTCAGTGTGCCCTGTGTGCACCATGGAGCTCATTGAGTGACCTATTAGTGCTTCCAGTTAATTCTGGTGACATATTTATAGCAGGGAGATCTACAGTGCTGGTGTCCTACAGGACACATCACCGTTTGACACCAGATTAAGTTATAGAGTACCTTTTCCTGGCTGGATCAATAGGCAGAGTCAAACAGAGCCTCGTCTATATGCAGATGAGGAGGATTAGATTTAAATCGGCAAATGTCAGTAATGGCTGTTTTTCCCACCAAGGGAAGAATAGGCAAGGAAAAATTTCCATCATTAATAATTGAAGTTTACGGGGGGCTGGGGGGGGGAATGAATGTATCATATACCACTCCTGCAGATAACAGGGCCCCGCTTTTGCTGATAATTCTGTCTGGCAGACAAGTGCTAAAAAATTATTATGATTATCACTGGGTTTCTGAATCTGTTATGAGTTTTCTGCAGTCATGGAATATTTTAACAAATGCCCTTCTGTAGCAGAGCTGAAAATACAATCAGTAGCACAAAAGTGTCCCTAGAAACACACGGACAAAATGGTTGGAAATGAGAGTTGATATAATTTGCCAAAATGAGGAGAATAGCAAATTCTGGTGGAAAGCAGGGTGGCTGGCTCCCTCACCAGCTTCCAGCATGGTGGGCACTGGCCAGCAAGCCTTCCCTGATCCCATGGGAGAGGATTGGGTCTTGTTAGGTGTCCCAGTGCTGCTCCAAGAGGCTGCCCAGGGCTGAGCAAAACTCTCCACAAGCAGTTAAAAAAGAACTTTTTGTGTCTATTTGCAATGCAATGTATGAAAACACAGAATTCTAACTGGCTTGAGAAGGAGTTTTCTGCTCTTTTTTGTGTTTTCAGGGAAGGCTCCCAGTGGTAGCACAGGGTTTATATGTGCAAGCTGGACCCATTGATCAGGCTGGCAGGGATCCACATTCCCATCAAATGTCCACAAAACATTTTGGTCCCTCTTCACTGCTGCTACTCTTTGTGCTACCAATAATTTCTCCAGGCTGCAAAGCACTAGAGGTCGTGGTGCTCTGCAGCAAAGATCTGTGCTTCGTGCTCCCCTGGCTTCCAAGAGCCTTAATCCCAGCAAGCACTCAAACAACAACAGCTCATGTAAATCACGCAGGAAATAATACATGGGAAGAAGTCAGCATGAATTTCTAATTAACGAAATTTGCAACTGGTGTACACGAGTTAAAGGCCATGTGATTTATCACCTGTCACTAAAAATATTGGTTATAGCTTGTGTTTCCAGTGCTGTGGTGTGTGCAGGGCTCAGCTGGGGAGTTAAAGGGCATCTGATTTATCACCTGACACCAGCCATACTGGTTAGAGCCATCACAGCTGGGGTGGCACAGACACCACAGTCCCATTGCCACCAAATGGCCATTGGCTTGGGCGTTGCTCCAGCAGAGAGATGGGTGAAAGAGTTTGTTTCAACAAATATGCAAGTGAAAAAAGAGTCACAGCTGCTTTACCCAGTTGAAAGGGAGCTTTGGAGGGCAGTCAGTGCAAGGTGAGGCACAATGGGCATGGGGTTTCCTCAAGGTTGTTGGTTCCATCCTTGGAAGTGTTCAAGGCCAGGTTGGATGGGGCTTGGAGCAATCTGGTCTAGTGGAAGGTGTCCCTGCCTGTGGCAGAGGGGTGGAATAAAATGATATCCAAAGTCCCTTCCAGCCTAAACCATTTTATGTTAATTCTGTAAATTAACTCTTCTTATGGAGGTTTAAGTGAGTTTGTTGAAACCAGACTTTAGGAAACCCCTTTAATTCCAGGCTCTTTCCTAGATATTAGAAACTCTGTACTTCTTGGCCTGAGTGGAGCTTAAACTTTTAATATTTACAGAAACTAGATCCTTCCCATTCCTAGCAAAAAGTTGAAGGAGCTCAAGCTGTGTTGTATTGTACAACCCATTCCCTGTTGGATACCAGTGTCATGGGTTTAGATGCAGGAAGTTCAGTGTAATTTTGGCATGACCAAATCAGCCCAGTTATCTCCTTTCAGATAGCACTTTCCAGGGGGCTGTGAGGAAATCTATAGGAACCAGGTGTTCATTGTGCATGGAAGGCTGTCCAAACTGGATTCCAGCCTTTGGCATCAAAACATACTTGCACCTGTCCCTCCGTATTTTTGTGTCTGTGGTCTCCTCTTTTGTCACCTGGCAGACTCAAGGAAAGTTTTGACTTTTACATGCTTTTCTCTAGTATTAGATGCTGAGAAAAAGCAGCTGTAGCTAAAAGTGGAATAGATGAGTTTCTGTTCTTCCTCGGGAGTCCACACTGAAGGGATGGCCCTGCCAGCATGGGAGCTGTGCTGCTGGAGAGGAATCCTGTGAAATGCTTCTTCCCAGCTCCTTGTGACCTCCAACAGGCACTTTGGGTAAGCCATCACCTCCGGGGTTTGGTGGGATCTGCCACAACCTCTCTGTCAGATTTAGTGATTAGTGGTGTGAGAAACGATGCCAACACAGTTCACACAACTGGGGTCCCCCAGAACATCAACCTGTTGTGCCTGGATCCTTCCAACCATGGCTTGCCACTACATGTTAAGATAGATTGGGGTAAGGTTTGTGTGTGTTTGTGATATGACAAGTTTTGGAGTATCTGATGTAAAATCCTGAAAACTTTTCTCGAAATGTGTGTGTGTGTAGTCATTGCCGTTGGCTGCAAACACAGAGGATCAGTGCTACCGAAAGCTCTATGGACCACAAAAACCTCATTACATAATGTCTGGAAATACAAGACATATATGAGTTCAAGCAGGAGCTACAGTAAATCATGAGGCTCTTGAGGATGGAGGAAACTCTTTTAAGTGGGCTTTAATTACCAAGCTTGAAAAATCTCCTCACCCAATGCTGAGTAGAAGTTAGTGCTGACTGGAAGGGTTGGGTGCTGAATCTGATGTTTTCAACTGAATCAGTTCCTGGATGAGGCCTCCAAAAAGCCCTCAGATGATGAGCAGAAGCTCAGGGTGCTGGGAAACTGTGTTCCTCACCTAGCTGCTCCCCATCCTGCAGGTGAGTTAGAGCAGGTCCTGTGAGGGGCAGGGAGTGAAGCCCTGCCTCCAGCTCATCACCCAGCTCTTCTCCTGAGCTCTCCACTGTAGTCTTGCCCTAGTTTCACCTTTTTTCTATGTCCACCTCATTTTTAGGTTTTCTCCCTGGTCTCCCTGCCACCCACACGTCAAGATTTAGTTGCTATGGGGTTTGGTTTTTTAAAGTTTTTAGTCTTTCTCTTTCATTGTGCTCCGAGTGTTTTGCAAATCTCAGCAATTATTTATCAGGGCAAGCAAAGTGCTCTGCTAGCAAGGGAAATATTCCATCAGCTTTGTGTCTTTTCTACATAAAAATAAAATCTGGTAGGGTCTTTCACATGCCAGGGTCTCATAAGGCGTGCAGGAATGAAAAATGGGCAATGCCACTGCGTTTTGCTGCTCCCTCAGCTGAAGGATGGAAGGAATCAAGGTAACACGTTTATTTGACAGGGAATACTTTGTGTACTTGTGTAATCCGTTGATCTGAAAATTAAATCACTTTCTTCTTCATCTCCCATGCCATTGATCTTGGAGTCATTAGTGAAGGTACAAGGCATCACGGTGACATGTCCCCTGCCTCACACAGCCCTCACAGAGCACAGCGTGCATCAGCAGGTATTTATTTGTGTGAGTCAAATCTGTGCTTGTCCCAGCCCACTACAAGGGGGAAAAAAGAGGAGTTGGAAGACTCTTACAAATTTAGTTTATTTTCCCTAATAGTTCCCCTTTCCCTGGTTTTGGAGCTGACTCCCACGCTCTGCTCTGCTGCCTTCGAGCTGGGGTTTGTGGTTTTGCAGTTGAGTGCCTGTGGCTGTGAGGAGTGGGGGGAGTGGGGCTGTAGAGGGGTGCAGGAGGCTGCAGAACAGCACCCACTTGTTCCCACAGCTCCTGGTTTCCCAGCCCTGTGCCAGCTGGGCTGGTAGAGCAGGAAGGGAGCAGGTTGAGCCCCCAGTCTCGATGGTCATATGCATACACATATGGTTATATATGTGGGGCTCTGGTGTTAGCTCTATGTGTGGATATAAATGTACAAGTATATAATACTAAGTCTCTGTGTGTAAATTTGCCTGTGTGTACAGTATATGTGTAATTTCCACAATATTTTAGCTCAACCTCACTTACAGTGTTCTCTAATTGCAGAAATGTAATCCATTTGTGCTTTAGAGATGCAGACAAAAATGAAAATTTGCGAAACTCCACTGGAAGACTTGAGCAATTGCTTTATTTATGTATTTGCTAAGTAAACAGGATTCAAGGTGACCTTATATATTTAGATTATATTGTACTTAGATTTAAAAGAGGGGAGATTTAGATTAGATATAGGGAAGTTCTTTACTCAGAGTGTGGTGAGGCCCTGGCACAGTTTGCCCAGAGAAGCTGTGGCTGCCCCTGGAAGTGTTCAAGGCCAGGCTGAACAGGGTTTGGAACAACCAGTTTTAATGGAAGGTGTCTTTGCCTTCAGAAGGACAAAGCAGGGTTTTTGAACAAAGGCTGGGGCCTTGCCACCCATCATGGCAGGAGTGGCCACGGGCACCTTGCCACCACCCTCTCCTGGGGCTGGCACCTTCTCCCAGCATGTCCCCACTCAGCTTTCCAGAGAGGAGATTTTGTGCTGCTAAAGCTGTTATTTAAAACCCTCTTGTGCTGGTTTATCCTGGCTGTGAGTGGTCCCTTTAGAAACTGCAGTCAGCTGCTTGCCTGTGAGTGCTTTTGGGATGGAGGCAGCATGAGACCCAAGCATGGCCAGGGAGTGATGTGCTGTAGCTGGGAATAGATTAAAGGAAGGTGTGTATTGAAAATATTGGGCTAAATAACACAGCACGTGGTATTTAGGGTTGAATCCTCCAGCTGCCTTGCCATTGTTTCTTTGAATTTAAACACTGTCCCACGGGGATGGACACTACCAAAACAAATGGGCTCGCTCCCCACCATGCTGCTTCCCCTACACCTTTCCCTACACCCTCCTCCTGGGCTTCCAGTTGGATTTCCTCTGTTGAGCAAGGTGCCAGGTAACCAGGGACACGTGCCAAAAAAATCAGTCCTGTGTTCCTGCCAGTGCAGAGCATTGTCCGGGGAAGCAGAGCACGAGGCTCGGTGTCTCCCACTGCTGGGAGGGATAAAGAGAAGGGAAGATTAAAGAAACAATAATATTTTTACACTTACTGTAACTTGGGTTCAATTTCATATTTCATTAATTATTGTTTTGTCATGTTAGGAGCCTGGGGAGGAAAATATTAATCACAGGTTTTGCTGAGTGCTGTTTCAGTAAGTAAATTAATTTCAGACAGGAAACTTGTTTGTGGATACTTGGCTGCTTCCCGCTGTCGGCAGGCGAGCTCGCCGTGCTTCCCGGCACCCCGCCGAGCCCCGGCCAGACTTTTTGGCACATTTTGGCTGCAGGATTCACTGGCACCGCAGCAAGAAGAGCTTGGAGGTCCCCTTGGGTTTTCCTTTGCTTGTTTTTGTTTGGTTTTTGTTCTTTAATAACTTCTGGCAGAAGCCAAGGTGAAGAGATGCTGTGTGTGGCTTGGGCGGGATAGCCATAGCAGCCATGGGATGCTGCAAAAATCCAAACTGGTCTTTGCAAAAGACCTCTGACCCGAAGCAGCTGTGTGAGAGGAATCTAATAGGCAGGACAGAGCATGGCCCATTGCTCCTGTTCCCTCTACATCCCAAATCACTGCTCACCCTGGCTGTATCCCACATCGCTCTCCAGGAACAGGGCTGCTCCCTTCTGTGCCCCGTCATCTTTATTTGCCCACTCATGGCACTGGGGAAATTCCAAAGGCACATTTCCATCTTTTTTTATAAATCAAACCCAGCATGTCTTTGTCAAGGAAGAGAGCCTGAGGTAGATCTGATTAATGGCATGCAGCATGTTCCTCCCCACCACAGATTATCCCCTCCGTGTCTTAGAAGCGAGTAAGGAGCGGTGTTGGCTCAGAGCAGTTACACCTCAGCTACTCAGAGCAAACCTCCCAAGTGCTTATTTTGGGAGAGGGCTTTGCATCCTCTCTCACTTCTGGAGTTTGTGACCCCAGACAAAAATAAATACCATCTAACTGCTCCTGCTGTGGGTTATTTCTGGCAGCATCGCCAAGTAACTGAATTTCAGAGGGCTGTGAGTGTGTGTGTGTGTATAAACCAGTAGATCTCAGTAAGATAATCAATTATATGCAAGAGGAAACCAGAACTTTTTCCATTGGTTTTATCAGATATTGTGGTCAGTCGAGGCAATTCAGAGCAACTCGGAACCCGATTACATTCATTCTTCCTATAATCACTCCATCTCTGTTTACCATATTCAGTTAAAGTGGCTTGTTTGCTACATCCGCTCTGCTGCCAAAATAACCTCATTTACTCTTGCAAACGGCTTCTGCTGCTGCTGCTGTAGTGTTCCTGCATTGCAAATACATTCTTGGCCGCAGCCCTGAGGTTTGGATAGACTGTTCTTTGAATCCTGATGGGGAGTTGATTGGTTGGCATCTCATTCACTTTCAAATACCATTTGAATGACAGGAGGTTTGGGTTTTTTTGGAAACATGGGCTTTGCTTTCACCTGCTGTGGAGCTGAGCAGTCTCTGAGCTGCAGGCTGCTTCCTTGAGGTGTTGGTGCTTTGTTTCTTTTTTTTTTATTTTTTTTTTTTTGTGGTTGCCGTTGTTTTTGTTGGTTTTTGCAAATTTAATCTTCAAACTGAAGAGTCTGTTAAAAATACTCAGGTTGCTGCTCGATGGAAAGTTGGATGCAGAGCTGACAGAAGCCTTCTGTGACTGCAGCAGGGGGTGCAGGGCAAGGGTTTGCCTGCACAGCCTGCAACCAGCAGCACCCAGCAGCATCCAGCAGCCTTGGCTCTGTGGGACTGTGTTGTTCCACTCATTTCCTCCTGCCCCTTGTTTTCCCTGGAGTCACATGCAGGAAGCGCTGCTGGGATGGGTGGG
Source organism: Climacteris rufus (assembly GCA_013398175.1). Taxonomy (NCBI): domain Eukaryota; kingdom Metazoa; phylum Chordata; class Aves; order Passeriformes; family Climacteridae; genus Climacteris; species Climacteris rufus. Next base: position 174,657 of record VZRZ01001925.1, on the reverse strand, counting down.
TTTGGTGTGAGGTGTTTGGGTGATGCTGGAAGAGCTGTCCTGTTTGGGGAGGTCCTGGCATGGTTTGTGCTGGAAGTGACCTTAAAGATTATCTTGTTTTAACCCCCAACCATGGGCAGGGACACCTTCCACTATCCCAGGTTGCTCCAAGCCCCATCCAACTTGGCCTTATACATTTCCAAGAATGGGGCAGCCACAGCTTCTCCAGCAACCTGTGCCAGGGCCTCACCTCCCTCACAGAGAAGAATTTCTTCCCAATATCCTATCTAACCCTGCCCTCTGGCAGTGGGAAACCATTTCCCCTTGTCCTGTCACTCCAAGCCCTTTTCCAAAGTCCCTCTCCAGCTCTCTTGGAGCCCCTTCAGGCACTGGAAGAGACTCTAATGTCTCCTTGGAGCCTTCTCTTCTTCGGGCTGAACAACCCCAACTCTCAGCCTGTCTTCCTGGGAAGGAGGTAAAGGAAACCTGGCCAAAATGTTCAAAACCTGGATTTTTACCTTGTATTCTCTCTCTCTGCTATGGCTCAGCCCTTGCTCCTCTCCCTGACACATTGAGTGGAGCCTGCATGAACATTGCTGGTCCAACCACATTTACCTTGGCCCAGCAGCTCCATGGTCTCCAAGGACCATTGGCCAGGCTGCATGGGGCTTGCAGCAACCTGGGATAGTGAAAGTTGTCCCTGCCCGTGGCAGGGGATCCCTTCCAACCCAAACCATTCAGGTATTGTGTGATACAACCATGTGCTGCTCTGTTTTCTATCCCCACACCTGGGATGGGGGAAGCAGACAGTGCTGAGCACCAGGAGGCTGGATCTCATGGTGGGATTTCATGTCTCCATGCTGGGCACATGGATTTTCTTCCCTCCCTCCTAGTTAGGCTTTGCTGCCCTGTGTGAGGTGCACCAACCCTTGATGGAACAAAAGAACTCTGTCTCCTTATAGCTCAGGAAACCGCTGTGGAAACAAAGCCCCCAAAACAACCCAAAGCAGGGATGGTTTTATGGTGCTTATGAGTTTCTCACGCCTCTTGGCTCAGAATGTGATTTTAGTGCTCTGAAATGAAACTGCCTTGAAAACATTGTGGGGGATTTTAAAGTTGTTTGGGTGGGTGGAGCAAAACTGCTCATAGAGAGAAATCTAAAGCCAGAGGCGAATTTGTCCCCTTTTTGTTTTCCTATAAGTATTACCTTCTGCTTCAAGATATATCTGCATTTTTTTAGCCTGAAATTCTGCTTTCAGTGTACAAAGCCCTGATTTCTTTCACTTTGAGTCGTGGCTCTGACCCAGCCCCGAGTGGGAGCTGCATCTGTGTTAGAGAACTGGAGATGTGAGGCTGAAGTGACAGGACAGGGGGTTTCTCCTTTCAGTGAACTCATGGGCTTTGCTCCTCACAGAAGCATTGTGAAGTGATTCATTGCTGTGCTGGTGCTAAACACAATTATCTCTATTTTACATGTGGGGACATCCATAGTCTCTAAATGAGACCATTTTGGGCAAGATCAGAGCAGTTTTTCCCAGGGTGCTGGGGATCCCACCAGCTCCTGCCACTGCCCTTTCCCAGGAATAGCCCCTATGCTGGGGAACTTGCATCCCTGCATTGAATGATTTGCCAAAATTAATGGGTTTATATGTTGTCATAGGCCTTTGACCCCTCTTTTTTTTTTTTTTTTTGACAAAACAAGGCCTTTCCCTTTTTTTTTGCATGAAACAGCGCTGTGTTTCAAATGTCCTCTCTTGCCCCAAGGCTTTGGTTTCCCATTTTTCTCCCCTTGTTTTCTCATCTCTCTCTGCTGAGAAGGGGGGGAGTGGAACTGAATTCAGCACCTGGAGCAAGTGTGTGCTGACAGTTTGGATAACAACATTACAGGATTTTCTGTGTTCTTTTCTGACCTGTTATTTTTTCACTCTATCATTGTGATGTTGCCGTGCTTTCAGAGGAGGTTTGCATGGGGCAGCTGACATGATAGTTGGTCTTATCACTTAATGCTCAGTTAATTTACACCCTGCTAAAGTCTAAAAGGATTTCAGACCTTTCCTTCCTGCATGGACTGTTCTGGATTTGTTAGCATCGGCTTCTTCCTGCTCTGATGTTCCCTTCTGCTCAGTTAGGTGGCTCAGAAATTCCCAAGACTTCATCCTTTGTAATTAACCTAAATAATGCTCTTTTCATCTGCAAACTTCATTTCACTCTGCAGCCTAGTTTTAAGGTCATTAATAAAGATATTGAGCAACAGGAGACCTGTTTAAATACTTCTGTTGGTGTGTTGTTAATTATTTCCCTCTCAAAAAATGAGTCCCAGGCTTAGTCTTGTCATGGCCCTCAGCAGCGTCAGGTCTTTGTACAGTGTCACCCACATCTAAAGCCCGGCTTGGTTAAACCAAAGCACAGCTTAGTATGGGAACACTTCACACAGTTGAGATCAATCTTGTAATAATTTAGGCTTAAAACAGCTCCTGTCAGAACAGCTATACTGAAATGGAATTTCAGTTGAGAGCATCCACGGCAGTGGAAAACACACCTTTATTGAAATGGACTGAAACTCAAATTGAGGTGGGTTCAAAGCTTTATGTTTTCTTTGTAGAGGGCTCTGAGAAGAAACCTTGGAAGGCATGAACTCTGTCTGAGCCCTCGGTGGCTGAGGGCAAGCCCCAGGATGCTCTGGGACCATCATGATCTCTTACACCTCCTCTGGCTCTGTTTTGTTGTCACCAGTCTTCCTCACCCTACCATAGCTATCCCAATTTCCAGGTTTGTTTTCCAAATCTCTCTTAGGGACAGATGCAGTATTTGCCAACCCTGAGCTCTTCTGCAGAGCAGCTGATTGTGCTGGTGATTTTGTGCCTTTCACATTTTATAGGCTCCTTTGGGACTGTTGTGCTTGGAGAGGCAAAGCTAAAAATGCTCTCGCCGTGGCATAAACTGGAGTTTAGGCTGGTCATAAAATGCTTGTCCTAATGGGATGTTTGGGGTGGGTGTTCTGAATCCTTGTCCCCCAAGATCATCAGAAACCCTGCCCTGGAGAAGGGCAGAGGGATGTGGTTGCTGCCATCCTCTTCACTGGCTGATGGGGCTGTGGCTTAGCAGTGGTGAGAGAGCAGGAGGGACACAAGGAGCCTAATTTTTGAATTCAGAGGAAAATAATTAAATGCACTCAAGTGTCCTGCTGGATCAGAGGGCTGTTGGGTGCAGGCAGAGGTTGGTGGACAACATGTCCCAGGCTGCTCTGCGAGCCAGAGATGGATGGATGGATGGATGGATGGATGGATGGAAATGATGTACTGAAATAATGGTTTCTGGGCTGCCTGCAGTAAATATCTCCACACAGACTGAAAGTACAGCCCTGGCAGGCAGCAAAGGTAAATGTGATTTGCACAGAAGTGTTTCTGGGGGCTTGTCTGCGTCAGCACTTGCAGCTCCTTCAGAGCCAACCACATTGCATCTTGTTTCTGCTGTGACTTGCAAAGATTTATAGATATATTTTTAGACTTAATATATTAATACACTATTTTCCAAGAAATATAAACTATGAGCTTCCTGCTCTCTGGGAGATTCATTATGTTTGGCTTAAAGGAACCAAAGTTGTTTTCCTTTCCGATGAGCACACAAGTGTCTGGTCCCACTTACTGACTGGAGAAGGTGATTAATTCCTCTGGTTTTGGAGTCAGCAGTGAAACACAGTCTGGAGGTGGATAACCACCCTGCAGCCTCGCTGGGGCTGAATTATCTGGCACAATGGAGCCTGTAATTAGCAGGTGGAGAAGATGCTGCACGTGGAGCATTAGAGGATCACAGAGGGACAGGTTGCAGGGCAACCGAGAGAAACAAAAGATTAGGCCCAGGCAGTAACAAATTAAGTGTTTTCATCTCTCCAGGATGCTTAAATCTCTATAATACAAACTCAAATAAAGAAAATCTTCATTGATGTAAAAGAGTTCAACCAAAACAGAGTCTGAGGCTGTTGTACCACGTAACATGTAGCACTGATGTAATTCCTGCTGCTTCCTATCTGAACAAGGAGGATTCTTTCTCTTAACAGTTAGGAAAAGCTTGGAAGTGGAGAAAAAAGGTATCTTTTATAGAGGTGCAGCTGTAATAGAAAATGAATCATATTCACTGGAGGGTTTGAAATCTTGGCATGACTTCCTGAATTAGGATGCAGAGTGTTGGTGGAAATCAGTTTCCCCCACTAAATAACTTTGGAGAAAGTGTGGGATACTAGTCTTCTTAGCTAGAAAACGTCATTTTTTTAGGTGTCTGACTTAGGCACAGTGGAAACCTGAGGAGAGATTCCTCATCTCTGGAAACACAGGGTTCAAAATGATCTCATGAGATATCAAAGCTGAGCTCGAGCTGTGATCTCATTAAACACTGGGTTTGCAGGTGTCATGTCTTGATCTAACAGCACATCCTTCTGTGCTGCAGAAGGACAATGAAACCCCTCTGAAGGCTTTGAGCAGCCTGGCTTTGAGGTGGCACCCATGCCATGAGGTGGTGCCCATCCCATGAGGTGGTGCCTGTCCCCTGTGTGCCCTTGGTGGCATCACAACAGTTTGGGAAGCAGCAGGACTGGGTGCAACTCTGCTGGTTGTCCCTGTTGGCAAGTCCCACTTCTATGTCCACACACTTCTGGTCTGGCATGTGAGGATGTCCCTTCCTTCCACTCTGCTGTGGTGAGGAAGGAAAAATGGCTTCTCTTATCCATGCCTTGACCTTGTGGGCAAGTCCTTGTCCAAGGCCACACTACATGGTGGCCCTGTGCAGATAACTGCTCCTTTGTGAGCATTCTGATTGCTGGATCCAGCCTTCCTGAGCTGGATGTGCCTTTGGAGATACACTCCTGATCCTGTGGCTCAGGAAGAAATTGTAACCAAGGAAGAGAGCAAAGCTGTGGTGGTGCCCTGTGCCAGCTGACCTGGTCACCTGGGCTGTCCTGGGTTTGACCAGCAGTCAGGAATTCATCTCAAAATGGAGAGTATGAGCTCTGTGCAGAGGGTTTGTCCTTTGTGCAGTGCCTGGTGCAGTCTTCCTGGTGCCTGGCTGGAGTGGGGCAGCCCATGCACACAGCAGTTGTGGGACATCCCTGCTGCCCAGCCCCACTGGTGCAAACGGGTGGAAATCCTGGCAGGTGACCAGTGGGGCTGGGCACCCATCTCCTCAGGCCTTTCATGGAACCTGTCCTGTTTGTTGGCTGCAAGTGTGCTCGGGGCCAGGATCCATCCTAAGGCTGGAAGTGGTTTTATGTGGATAAAAACCAGATCCAGAGTATGCATACACAGCATCCCTCATGTGTGCTGCTGGGAATGCCCCATGGCAGGGAGGGCTGCTTGCAAGGACCAGCCCTGGAGTCCCTTTGGTCCATCAGGTGATGTTTTCCCCTCTGGAGAGGGGATGAAGCCCATGCATGAGGCTTCTGCAGCTGCTCAGGCAGCTGCTCCAACAGCCCAGCCCACACGGTCATGGACTGCAATATTCCATAATACCCCTCACAATTGTTCCTTTAACAGGCGTTGCTTGGATTATGTAGTAGAATTAAGAAATATTAGAGTGGATTTAAGAAAGTGGATTTAAGAAAAGCCTTTGGTGTTGTGAATTGCGACTGGCAGCCAGCACCACCGAGCACAACTCCTCTGTGTGTCCTGGCAGGCTGAGCATGAGCTTCTTTTCTTGTAAAGCCCATGTAGGGCTCCTCAGGGCCATCCTGGTGACAGCTCCAGTGTCACCTCTGTGGTTTCTCAGGAAGGATTCAGAGTGCTGGAGCACAAGGATTGCTACAGGGGCTAACGTTTCTTCATTAGTGTGGCTGTGCTGATTAGTGCCTGCACCCATCCAAATGACAGCAGCCAGGCCTTGGCATTCCCTCCCCATGGCAAATCCCCAGCGGGCCAGTTTGGGGAATTTCACCAACCCTGGAAGGGGTGGCACAGCCATAAATCCTGTGTGATCTGAGGGTGAGGGCTGGGGGACAGAGATGGGAACTCAGCTTGTCAGAGCAGCTTTTACATTTTCCCTTTGTCAGCGTGAGTTAATGTTGAACAGGGCAAATCCTTCCCCCCAGAAGGGGCCTGGCAAGACCTTCCCTGTGAATATATGAATAGCAGTTGGGTAAACAGTGCATCTGAATTTATGAATGATTTGACACTGACAGGCTGAAACGAACTCTGTAATTTTATTGTGGAGGATTTAATAGGTCAGACATATACATGCCAAGTCAAAATGACCTAGAAAACCTTTCTAGGTCAAATTAGTGCTTGAAAAGTTCTCTTTTCCAAAGGCTAGGCCTTAAGTTTTCATGCTTACTCTGACACATTTTCCTTCTAACTGTGCAACACGAGTCTTCAGGACATCATTTGTCATGTCCTACACTGAGAAGAGAGAAAGAAACCTGAAGAAGGGGGATATTAATTTCTTAATGAAACAAGGCCTTTTCCACCCACCTCTGTTGTCCTGAGATAGAATGTTGGATACCTGGCTGGCAGCAGTTTAGGGTAGAAGTTGCAACACCAATTGTATTCACACTGTGCTGTTTTCAGTGGTGCTAAAACCTGTCAGACTCCTGAGCCCAGCAGCAACCAGCACCTTCAGTCTGCCTTTGGAGCTCCAACCCTTAATAAGACGGGAAATCATTTATTAGGAGCTTTTTCTCCCCTGAAAAGTTTCAGGGGAGGCTTGCAGGTGAGGTTTGCAGGTGATGACTCCTCCATGGAGCAATGGGATGGGGCAGAGCCACACTCAGCTGACCTGGACACTCCAGCCCAGGAGTCCCAGGGGTGGGTGGGGTTGGAAGGACCCAGGACCTCGATGTTGTCATCCTGCAGCTCATGCCTGCTCTGGTAGCATCCTGAGTCTGAGCAGATGCAGCTTTTGTGCTGTTAGGAGGAAGCCTGAGCTGCTAATAAAAGTTCTGCTCTTTGTGTGAGTTACTTATTTCAGAGTGCAAACATAACCATGGCTCCAACAAGAAGTGCAAACCACCCTCATTTGGTTCTGGGTGGGCTGAAACATTTTTGTTCTGTGGTGCTTTGTGACTGAATGAGGACCTGGGGTTGGGGTTGGGCTGGAGCCCAGAATGTGCCAGATGCTGGGCTGAGCTGGCAGCATCCTCAGAGGTGCCCAAATCATGAAATCATTAATGCTGGAAAGGACCTCCGGGATCAAGTCCAGCCTTCCACCAAGTGCCACCACGCCCACTAAGCCATGCTGTGCAGGGCCACCTCTGCTTGTGTTTTTAACACTCCCAAGGATGGTGACCCACCACTGCCCTGGGCAGCCTGTTCCCAGCAGGAACCCCCAAACAGAACTGTTTCCTGACTGTAGCCAAAGAAAAGCTGTTGGCACATCATCCCCTCTGGCTTTACTTCCCATGAAGAGTGGGCATCCATCCCATTCCCCACCCAATGCTCAGGGCTCCCCCTGCTCCTCTCCATCCACCCAGAGAAGGGGTGTTGGAAATAAATGATCTTTAAAGGTCTCCCAAGCCAACCCATCCCATGGATCTGTGGTTAACCCCACACCAGGGCTGGGTCCAGGTGGGTGCCCTCACCCTGGGCATCCTGCCAGCTCCCTGCTGACATTCCCAGTGCAGCAGCACAGCCCAAGCTCCACAGTTTGGGTTTTTCACGTGGTTTTTCAGCCCAGCCTTGACCTACTTGAAAAGTAGCTTTTGCCATCCCAGGGAAGTGGGTAATGGGAGGCTGCAGTGCCTTCAGAACAATTACAGCTCACAGCAGTCCAAATGAAAATGTTTGTTGAAAACAACATGTGCATAATTAAGGCTTAATGAGCCCTTGTCTGTTTGGAATCTGCAATTAGATTTATAATAGAAAATACCAGCAAATGCCAAATAGCTTTAAAAGAAGACGAGATAAAAGATAATTTTGTTGCAAATCTATAGTAATACTGTAATTTAATGAGCTGGAAGTGGTGCAAAGAAAGACTGTAAAAGCTTTGGACAAGTTTGTATTGTGCATGTTTATCTTATCTGCCCATTTCCCTATCTATAAAGCTGTCAGTCTTGCTTTTAACTGCTTGGAAAAAGGCAGGACTTTGCTAAAATCAAGAAGACTCCCTTTGTTTATTTTTATTTAAGTCATTAATTAGTCGGGCAAAGCTGATCTTTTCTCTTTCTCATCAACAGGCTTTAAACTTCTTGTTAGGGTTAATAATAGTAATAATAATAGTAATAGTCATAATAATATCTTTATTCAATTATTTACAGTGAGGCAGGGGCATAATAATAATAAGAGGTTCTTCTTTCTGATTAGTTTCATTAATTTTAATGAGTTTTTAACTGTCTTTTTAAGATGTTGAGAATTTTCAGCATTAAGGGAGATATTTAATAAGTAAACCTGAGGCCAGCTTGGCTGCAGTAAGCATGAAATACCTTTTGCCCTAATGAAAAAGTTACAGGCAGTAAAATCTGCTGGAAAGATTAATAAAGTGAACAGAGAGGTATCAGAAAAAGGAAGAAAAGCTGAAATTAGAAGTGCTGAAGGAGGTGCTTTGGGGGGTGTTTCATACTCAGTAGCTGAGGTTGGGAATGAAGCAGCACCAGCTTTGGGTGCAACGTGGACCATGGGAACTGAGGGAATCAAGGCCAGGACAGTGGGGTGGTGGGGCAGCAGGGTTTGTAGGGGTCTGGAACACAAGCCTTATGAAGGTCAGCTGAGAGAGCTGGGGTTGTTCAGCCTGGAGAAAAGGAGGCTCAGGGGAGACCTCAGCACTCTCTACAGCTCCCTGACAGGAGGTTGTAGTCAGGTGGGGGTCAGTCTCTTCTCCCAGGCAGCCAGCAACAGCAGAAGAGGACACAGAATTAAGCTGCACCAGGGGAGGTTTAGGCTGGACATCAGAAAAAATTCTTTACCAAAACAGTCATTGGGCATTGGAATGGGTTGCCCAGGGAGGTGATGGAGTCACCATCCCTGGAGGTGTTTAAAAGAGGACTGGACGTGGCACTCAGGGCCGCGATTTTGTTGATAAGATGGTGTTGGGTCATAGATTGGACTTGATGATCTCCAAAGTCTTTTCCAACCTAGCTGATTCCGTGATTCTGTGGGGCTGTGAGGTGCACAACCCCCTGGAAACGCAACTCAGCAGTTTTGTGTGCTCAGCCTAACTCAGCACTTCAGAAAACAGGGCTGCAAGGATGTGGTGGTGCTGCCTGGGGAGGCACCTTTCCGATGTGATGTTATTGCCCGTGGGAAATGCTGCTGAGCTTCACCTTCTGTAAAACCTGGGGTTTGCATGTCTTGGCTCTCTGGCGTGTGAAATGCCAGCACTGGTGCTGTGCTTGCAGCTTGGGTCGTGCAGCTCCAGCCTCAGCCTTCCCAGTGATAGGGGCCCGTGCACCCCGTATGTCTGCACCTTCCCCTCCCTGTTCCCAACCTGCTGCATCCACTGCTTCCTGGGATTTTGGCCATCTCAGGGATATGGAGCCACACAGTCAGAGCAGCCCCCCATCAGCAGGGACACCTCCCTCTGGATCTCATTGCCCCGTCCAACCTGACCCTGTGTTTTCAGAAATTATCTGCTCATCCTTGCTTTGGGATTGGGTTTTATTTTGCCTTTAAAGATCTCACATTTCATCAGTTTTATCCTTTTTGAGTCAGGAACATGTCCAAACATCATGAAATGGATTGTACTTTGTCAGCCCTTTCTTTTTTTTTTTTTTTTTTTGCAAGTCATACTATGTACCACTGCAGGACTATATTTGCATACAAAGTGGAGTGCAGAACCACAGAAAGCAGATTTTTGCTAGTGTCAAATATCTGTGTGTTGGAAACTATTTTCTAAATGACTGGTATGGAAGATCTCTGATTTATTTTTTTTTCCCCTCCCAGCTAGCTGTTTTTTCGCATAATGCTCCCCATGGTCTTGAAAAATTGATTATTCCTTTTCCTTACGCTTTGCAACAGAAGAAAATATACATGATCTTGAATTCTGAGGGGCAGAAATGTACTTTTGCTTGGAAAAAGGTTTGGGTTAAAAGGCATCTTAAAGCTCATCTTGTTCCACCCCCTGCCATGGGCAGGGACACCTTCCACTATCCCAGGCTGCTCCAAGCCCCATCCAACCTGGCCTTGGACACTTCCAGGGATGGGGCAGCCACAGCTTCTCTGGGCACCCTGTGCCAGGGCCTCCCCACCCTCTGAGTAAAGAATTTCCTTCTAATATTTAATTTGTGCTGAAAGAACAGGGGCTGTGATGTGAATTAAAGCGACTATTTTTCTTTTTGGCTGTCAATTGAGTCGCATGTGTGATTTTATGAATTATTGGAATGAGTTAGGAGGTTCTTGGGAGCCAGGTTGTTAACCTGTACAGCTGCCAGCAAGGCATTGGGATGGGAAGCAAAATACGTGGTCTTAAAAAAGTGCACAGCTCTGAGGCATCTCCTGCTCGCCCCTCTGACAGCTCTGTTCCTCGCTTCGTTATTTACTTGCTGTGCAGTCGAGAAAAGACAAATAGAGATTTCCAAACCTGTTCCTGCTCTGTGCCTGTGCGTCAAACCCAGCGTCACCCAGCCACTGCTTGAGCTGGCAGCTGCTGCCTTTGCTCCCCAGGGAATTGCTTTCATTCCATCCAGGAATTCACTTCGGCTGTGCAGCTTAGCATCGCTGCCCGTGCTGGGTCCCTGCGCACTCCCTGGGCAAAGGGGACCAAATTATTGGGTGGGAAAACTCCTGCTTAAGGTTTCTTTCTTCTCAGCTGCTCCCTTGCCTCCTTGGCTGTTCCAGTGCTGTGTGGAGCCCCTCTCCACTGGCACCCTGGTTGCAGCCAGGGCTGTTGCTCTGCTGTGAAAATCAGCATCTCCATAAAAGACTTCCAGAGCAGAGGCAGGCTGGTAGCTGCTTCCCAGGCAGACAGGTATAAGCTCTATTTTTATCTCAGCCCCGAGGTTTCATCTTGCAGAAAACAATGTTTCTTGGTGCCTTTGACGCTGGCACTGTTCTAGCACAGAGTCTCCACAGCTTCTCTTAGATCTTTGTGTGTTTTCTGCCTCTCTCAGTTTCCTGTGAATTACCAGTGTTGCTGGTGGAGCAGGCAGTGCACTTACTTCTCATTAACACTTATTGTATTTATTTAATACACACCAGGCCAGTCAGGATTGTGCTGCATCCCTGCAACCTCTCCTTCCCCAACAGGGCACCGGGTGCCCTCAGCTCTCCTGCTCATTCAGCTGCTGATGGGCGAAGGACCAGCTTAGAAAGGGCCTGGTATTTATATTATTTTGCACATAAACTCCTCGAGCACCTGTGATAAACAGCTCAGGATGTGCTTGTTGTTTGGTTTCGAAAAGGAAGTGATGTACATGCCTGAGCCTGGCAGCGACATCGCTGCAAAACAAACAGCACTGAGCTGGTCAGCAGTGGGCTGGGGAGGTCCTGGGTGAGAGCAGGGGTGCTACTCACCTCCCAACAGCTTGTTTTCCTTATCCATGCCCAGACTTGGAGAGAAATCAGGAAAGGTTTGGCTTTTGGCTGCAGCTCTGGTGAGCTCTCAGTGCCACGGAAGAGGAGGAGGACAGAGATCTCCCGAGCACTCGGTGCACCAGGGCAGCTCAGAGCACCAGCAGCAGCTCTCCCCAGCAGCATTACACCAGGCTCAAAGCTAAACACGATCATCTGAACACAGGCAAAATGTATTAGATCAAGATCTGCCCTCAGGGGCAAAACCTGCTAAGCTGGAAACCCCAGACCCTCCTCTGTGCACAGCGAGGTGTAACCGTGAGCAACTTTGGCCTTTAAATTAATCACCCTTTCTCTGAGCATCCTTGTCCTCAGTGCAGCTGGGAGAGGAGAGGAGAGGAGGCTGGGTGGAGGATTAGCTGCTCTGTGCTGCTTTCTCTTCTCTTCTGGTGTTGCACGACAAAGGGTTAAGCAGAATTTTGATCTCTGCAATATTTTCATGCTTATACATTCTGTTTCTCATTTCCATGACAAAGATGGTAGGAAGAGCAGAATAAGGTACAGAATTTGCAGAGCAATTTTAAGACTGTAATGAGAACAGAAAATAGTAGGGGGAGAAGAATTGTAATTAGAATATGAAATGGGAAAAAAAATTAATCTATTTCCATGTCAGTCTTAAGACTAAATTCTGCTGCTCCCTGTAGCTTTCAGTGGACAGGGGTTTTGTGTGTGTATGTGAAGAGCTTGAAATCCTTTGCAAGGCTCTGAAAGATCCAGGTAAATGAGTTTAAGGCCTCATTCTCCCCCAAATAATGTAATAACAATAATTTTGTGTGCAGCATTCACAGAAAGCCAGCCAGTCTCTTAGATAAATGAGTGCTGTCACTCAAATAGTGCTGGCATTTGAGATCTCTCCAGCCTCGAGCTCAGGAGAATAAAAGGGGATGCTGGAGATGCTTTTGGGGTGGGGGTCTGTGTGTTTGGGGGTCAGTGAGCATTGCATGATCATGTGTCACAGAAGCCCCCAAACACCAAATATTGCCAGTCCTCAGGGACAGCTGTGTGTCCCAAGCCCCCCCAAGCAAAGCTGGGCCACCCACACGGGGTTGTGCAGTGCCTGGTCCAGTTGAGCTCTGAGTATCTCCAGGGATGGAGCTCCCACAATGATATTTGACCACCCACATGCTAAAAAAATGTTTTTGCTAATATCTAATGAGATTATATCTGCCCACAGAGCTCCCAGCAGCCCTCAGGTCAGGGTTTGGGTTTTTTACTCGTCTCTCATTTGTCCAGTTGCTGTTCTGGATCCCTCTAGGGCCCCAGCATCCTGAAGCAAGAGGTTTTGCATTTGGGCCCAGTATGAAGAACTTCTCTGAAAGTTCTTCGCTGGCTAATGATTTCAGTGTCTGCTTCTTTGATTTCAGGCTGTGAGAACCAGAAAAGAGCTGTTCCCCCCTCTCATTTTTTCATGTACATCTCTTTTGAGCCCCTTTATCACCCTTCTATCCCTTTAGCACCCCTTTTTCCTCACCCATATATGCCATTCCACACCTTGGATCCTCCTCGTGGTTGCCCCCTCTCCTTCTTCCAACAGTAGAGATGGTAAAATAATACTTGATCTTTCATTCTTTGCTTTTTCCCTGATTGCTTCTAAAACCTGAATGGCATTTTTGGCAGCTGCTGAGGACTGAGCCAAAGTTGGAAGTGAATTCTCCAGAGCAGTTTCTCTTCTGGACAGCAACAGCTATTTTAAGGCCCATTGTCATGTCTGTCATTGGGATTGCTTTTCTCCAGTGCATTACTTTGCATTTATTGACATTAAATTTAATCTTCCATTTCCTCAGTGCCACTTAGTGCTGTGAGAGTCCTAATGCAAAGCTATTCAAAGTCACTTTTAGTTTCAGCTAGCCTGAATAATTTCTGTCTCATTAATAAACTGAGCCCTTCTAGATCAGTTATATTATGAGCTGGATAGATTTTAGTGCAGACAGATTTTGGACCATGATCCTCTGCTTGCTAAAACCTACTGAGTGTCTTTTCACTGTCTGTGAGCACGAGAACCTTCCCCTGGGTCCCATGACACGTTGGGCTTTGGGGTTTAGAGCTGAGTTTTGAGGAACCTTGTGAGAAATCCAACCAGAGAGATCATTTCACCTTTCCAAGGGGCTTGTTGACCCTTCAGCAAGCACTAAGTGGGCTGTGAGGTACAAGGTCCCTCATCTCACTCCCTCTGTGCCTCCCTGGGCTGTGTTGGAGTGTGATGGGATCACACTGAGGGAGCTGGATGTGCTGGTATGGAACCCTCCCCTTCCCACTCCTGTTTGTTTGGGAGCAGAGACAGAAGATGAGACATTTCAAATCATTGAATCATTTAGATTGGAAAAGACCTCTGAGATCATCAGGCTCAAGCATGAACCCATCACTGCCAAGGCCACCTCTAACCCATATCCCCAGGTGTCACATCTACATACCCTTTAAATCCCTCCAGGGATGGTGACTCCATCATTACCCTGTGCTAGGGCTGGACAGCCCTTTCAGTGATGAATTTTTCCCTGATCTCCAATCTAAACTTGCCCTGACAAAATGTGAGGCCATTTCCCCTTATCCCATCCCTCGTTCCCTGGGAGCAGAGCCCGACCCCCCTGGCTGCCCCTCCTGGCAGGAGCTGTGCAGAGCCAGCAGGGCCCCCTGAGCCTCCTTTGCTCCAGGCTGAGCCCCCCCAGCTCCCTCAGCCCCTCCTGGGGCTCCAGCCCCTTCCCTGGACACGCTCCAGCCCCTCAAGCTCTTTGTTGTCACAAGGGGCCCGAGGTTCCCTCACATTGCTTTAGAGCAGGTAGGTCAATATCACTTGGCCATGGAGGTTGCTTAGGATTTTCTTGGCTTGTTTGATGTGTTTTGCCACTGGCCATCCCAGTGTGAGAGCTTCTCAGATGAGTCTTCCCAAGGGAGATGCTCCAGTTTGGGAATTTCTGAATACTCGCTCCATCAGTGTCCAAGCTGTTGCTCATCATTCCTTTCTTTCCCACCTGGTTGTAGTTTCTTGACAGCCTCTACCCCCACCAGCTCTGCAGGTTTCCTGCTCCTGGTGTAGGTGAGAAATAGCTGCTACTAGGCTTTTATCCTACTTGTAAATTCTTCTTAAAACAAACAAATCAGCCAAACAAACCACTTTTTGCTATAAGGCTTTAAGCCTTAAGACTTAAACTATACCAATCTGAATTTCCCCTGGGCTAGTACATGAGAATATTGACTGTTAGCAGAAATCTCAGCCCCTTAAAACCCCTGTGGCTCCTGTGGATGCTGGGCTTGTGTTGAGCCTCTGACATCTGCTGTGGGGTCGTGCTCCCTGGTAATGCCATTTGTCCCCAAACACAGCTCAGTGCTGGGGTGGAGATCCTGAGCTTCCCTCGCAGGGCACTCCTGGGGGGAGCTGTAAATCTCCTGCTGAACTCCTGACCCTCCCTGACAGGATCAGCTGAGGGGCTATCCAAGCATTTCAGCACACAAATAAATAATGCTAAGTAGATCACTCCGGGCCAGAGGTTGTGTAAAGACCTTAATGGGGGAACTGCAGTTAAAGAGATTAAGCTAACCTCAGCCATGTATTCCCTGAAGAGGTGGGATGCTAAATTACTCCTGGAGGAATTTGCAGTGGCAGCTCAGCCAGCAGCAGCGCTGGCAGGGACAGGGCTGAAGCGGGTGTTTCACATCCCAGGGATGAGTACAAAAAGGATCCTTGCCAGCACCAGGATCTTTGGGTTTGGATCCCTCAGAGGGCTGAGCCT
Organism: Climacteris rufus; assembly: GCA_013398175.1. Taxonomy (NCBI): domain Eukaryota; kingdom Metazoa; phylum Chordata; class Aves; order Passeriformes; family Climacteridae; genus Climacteris; species Climacteris rufus. The sequence goes on along the minus strand of VZRZ01001925.1, from coordinate 159,470 downwards.
GGTGTGCAGGAACAGCATCGTGGGGATGCAGGGCTGGAAGTGCCATGGCCAAAGTGCACTCACAGCAGAAGATGGTTGTGCTGCTCAAATACTGCTGATAAAAATGAGTTGTGGATAAAACTACTTCTGCAACCCTTGCTAAAGAAGAGTTATGTTTCCCCATGGTGGGCATGGTGCCATGGGAGGCAGCTGAATGAACCCCAGCAACACATGGGCTGCAACTCTTATTATTATTGTTATCATTATTATTATTGTTATTATTTTTATATGAGTATTAAATATATAATGGCTGTATTACACAAGTTTTCTTGTATCCTAACTTTTACCCACTAAAAACCTACAAGCATTCCTTGCATGACATTATTTGGGTCACTCTGTGTGCTGCTGGTAGTGGTGGCTGAGGTGCAGCTCGCTGGACACCAAACCCAGGCACATTCCAAGAATCTTCAGTGAAAGGTGCTATCCCCAGAGCACCCGGTTTGGAAATGAGGTTGTCATGAGAAGGAACTTGCTGCCCATCTCCTGTGTCCATGGAGGCAAAACAAAGTGCTTGTAGCTCTGAGCAGTAGGAACCACTGGAAGCATCCAGTTAATTCTTATCTGGTTATTTAGCAGCTCCTTGATGATGATGGCTCCTAGTTACTGCTGGATTTGTATTAATAGGCCAGTATTCCAAGCTCCAGATCCTCACTGGACTTCCAGTTAAGGTGCTCTGGTCTAGCATTACCAGCAATGAATGTCAAAATTTAGCTAAGACCCTCAAAACCAAGACAAACCAAAGCAAAAAACCACCCAAGCCCACCATACATACATTAAAATAAAAATAAAAGAAAAGGCTTTTTAGAGCTGGCAGGTATCACAGAAGCTATTCCTGGTATGAATTCTGCCAACAAATTCTGGTCTAGTGGAAGATGACCTTGCTCATGTCAGGGTAGTGGAACCACGTGATCTTTAAGGTCCCTTCCAACCCAAACCCCTCTGTGATTCCATGATTTTTTACAGGGCTGAAGTTTCCATCTCAGTTCGTGGCTCTCAGGAAATAAAAAGGATGTGATGAGATTCATAATAAAATTGTACAAGCTGGCAGTGCCATCCAGGAAAAAGTAACACCTTCTTGGAATCTTGGCAGGAGGTTGTGTTTCTTTCCACTGGGTCCTTCCCAGTTAGCAAACATTTGTTCTCCATGTTTGCACAGAACCAGAGATCCCACAGCTGCTGCACTTTGGGGTCTGTCCCAGCCTGCTGCCTGCATTTATTTTTCTTATTCATTTTCATCTTGCTAACATGGGACCTATGTGACCCCTGGGCACATTTACAGGTTTGAAAATAATGTTGTGGAGCAAAAATAACAAACCAAAGTGAGTCTCGAAAAGCAGTAAAAATTTTAAAAGTGCTTTTGTACAACAACATCTGAATTGAGCTCCCTGTATGGGCTGATAGAGCAGCAGTGCCAGCTACAGCTCCCCTGGTAGAGCTGTAGTAAAAGAATTATATTTTTAATTAATTTTTCCATGGAAAACTGAATTTCTCACAGGACTACCCTTTTGTCTTTTGCTTGGGCCCAAAATGCAGAGTGTTGTGTCCCATGGAGAGGTTCAGCTGAGGCACAGCTTGGTCTCCATCACCCTGATGCCCTCGTGACTCCCTCTCTGAGAGGGGTTGGCACCGTCCATGAGCGCCAGGCAAAGCCACCTCCTGTGGCACGAGATGGAGCCTTGCCTGTCCTTTGGGCTGGAGTTCCTGTCACCTGCAGACAGAGGCAGTTTGATGGTGTTTGCTGAACTTTGTTGCCAGAATTGCTGGATTTGGGGCACTTCCCTCTGAGGGTTGCTTCCCCTTCTCTTTTGCTTTCTCTCCTACCCTTTCCCTTCCCCCTTTTTCTTCCACTTCCCTTTCCCCTTCCCTTTTTCTTTCCCTCTTTTCTTTTCCCTTCCCCTTCTCTTTCCTCCTTGGCTTCATGCTCCTTTTGAGGGTGAGAATCAGCCACAGCCACTGATTTGTTTAATAGGCTGTTCCTATTACCCAAAGAATAATAAAATTAAGTAATTGCAACCGAGCAAGAGGATAATTAAGACAACTGCACAAGAGGATGTTCCTTTTTAATTAGGACTTGAAAATTATACCTTGCCACGTCATTCAGTGCAGGTTGGATTGATTTTGGGGTGAGGAGGGTGATGAATGGCTGTATCCAGGTCTGGAATGGGAGCTAGAGGGAAAGGAAAAGGGAGGAAACATTTATAACCAAAGAGAAATATTAAAATTTCTCTTTCTACTGTAAATCTACCCGGAATGATGGGGTTGATTGTTTTGAAGTGCATTCTGTAGCAAAACAATAATGAGAAGAGGGAGAGCACATTACTTATCTGCTCCACCTGGCTGGTGCATAACTGGCAAACATCTAATTGAAAAAATATCCTGATGGGAGAATTTCTAATAAATTTGTTTGCACCCTCATAGCCTGGAGGAGAGGGGGAAAAATCCAATCAGTAGTGGGGAAGTTCCAAACTTTCCATTGCATTTTGAGCCTTGATTTTCAGGCTCGCTGCTCAGCCTGGCAATCAGAGGAACAGTAATTTTGAAGGCAGGATTCATTACAGTTGTTATGAAGGCATCAAGGGCAGAAGGAATTGTGGAACGGAGGTAGGGGAGTAGTAGAAAAACATAAAAAATTCTGACAAACAGAAGGATATGGAGAAAGGAGAGTGTTTGCCCTGCCCTGGGCCTCCCCAGTGAAGAATGCTTTTTATTTGCTGAATGTAATTTTCCAGGTAACTTTTTGTTTCCTGAAGAAAAAGTTGTAGCCAGGTGGGGGTTGGTCTCTTCTCCCAGGTAACAAGGGATAGAATGAGAGGAATCAGCCTCATGTGCACCAGGGCAGGTTTAGATTGGAGATTGGGGAAAATTTCATCACTGAAAGGGTGGTCAGGCACTAGAACAGTCTGCCCAGGGCAGTGGTGGAGCCACCATCCCTGGAGGCATCAATGGGAGGTGATGTGGCACTTGGGGACATCATTTAGTGGTGGCCTTGGCAATGCTGGGAGAATGTTGGACTCAATGGTCTAAGAGGGCTTTTCCAACCTAAATGATTCTGTGATTTTTCCACCAACCTGTGCCACCTCTTCTGCCCATTCAGCATCTCTGCTGGGGTTGTTTGGGCTGTCAGAGGGTATTCAGACTGTAGCCCTGGTTGGGTCTCTGTGTCTGGAAGCACAGCAGCTCCAGCTGGAACCGCACTGCAGGAGCTCACTGTGCCAGGGATCATCTCAGAGGTGGAGGGAAATTCAGTTTAAAGTGGTTGGCACCCAGTTTCCTTCTGGGGGAGTTGTTTGTCCCAGTGCTCACTGCACCCCACAACTCCTGCCTCACTGACGGATTTGACAGAATCCAGCAGTTGCACAGGAATCCTCTCCCACCCTGCTGCAGCTGCTGCTGGTATCAGTTAATGAGTGTCACAATACCTGCTCCAATTTTGCAGCTTTTAATTGGTTTGCTCTGCTGTGCCAGAGGACAGTTTGGCAATTAGAGGGTGTCTGAGGCCAAGCAGAGCTGTGTTACCCCCACTTGGCTTTACTAACTCTGATGACTTTAATAGCTAATCCTGAGAAATGGAAGTGTAATTAATTGTCTAGGTTGAAAATCTTCACCTGGTTTTATTTAGATTTCGCTTTTATTGCTCTTAATATGGCCAATTTCTGTTAAGGCACAACTGGTGTCAGCTTCATATCAGAGAGTGAGAGAACAGGCAAGGGGTGAATGATCCTCGATTCATCATCCTGCTGGTGAGGCAGGAGGGTTGGCTCTTCCCCTTGGGAAGTGCAAGGTGTCACTCACAGCTGGTACCTCCATCCTTGTCTCAGGAGTGTTTTATGGCACAGCCTGTTTTATTGCCATAATTAATTTGTGAACTCAGCCTGGAGGACTGCCCCAGCCATACTTCGAGCCGGAGACAGTCCTGGAGGGCTTTCTTCCTTCCTTTGGAGGGGGAGCGAGCGGGAAGCTCCCGTTATAGCTAATTAATGAGGAGAGTTGTAGTTCTCCATGGGGGTTTTGTAGCCTGCTAAGTGGATTAGCAGCTGGGAACGGGGTGTGTGCTGAGCTGTGGGGACAGAGGTGCACGGTCTGTGCTCAGGCTGCCCAGCCCAGGTGTGGAGCAGAGTCCTGGCACAGCAGGCAGGGGAACAGGAGGTGAGGGAATGGATGTGTCAGCACAGGAAATCAGGCTTTGCACAGAGACCCCTCCTCCTGACTGCTCCAGAGTGATTGTGCATTGCTGTGGTAGCTTTGCTTTGGTGTGGAGGGTTACTTAGAGATCTATAAAAGAATTGAATGGGACCTGCCTGTCCCAGAAATTTCCATTGATGGAAGTTGGCTTTTTATATCTGATTGATGGTCTAGTAGGAATTTTAGCAACAGCTTCTTTTGGATGATCTTTGCTGCGAGGTGCATCTGTAGGTTCACACACTTGGCTTATTTGTTTGAATTGGAGCCATTCATTCCTTATTTCACTGAAACAATACCTTTTCCATGCTAGGCTAGCATATCCCATTGCAGTAACCAGGAGGAAGGTGTGTTCATAAGTTTTACAAGAGCAGCTCAGGATTTTCCTCTGGGACTTTCGGCTCTTGGCATGAAGAGCCAGGAAGGCATTTGGGATGCACAGGAGCCTGGTGTGCAGATGGCATTTCATTAACTCTTTCTTTTGCCTTTCTAGTTTGATGGGGAGAACATGTACATGGGGATGAACGACAACACCCAGGAGTTTCTATCGGCCAACCAGGTAAGTGTTGGTTTGCTGGGGTGAGATTTTTAGGGGATTTAGGCTATGCCTAAGCACAAATTCTAGGAGCCCTCTGTGAATCTGCCCTCCTGGAACATCAGGAGCATCCATGGAGGAGGTCAGAGCCTGACTGTGCTGAGGAGCAGTGGATGCACTTGGTACAGGGAGTAGGATGTGCTTCCATGCCAGTGCTGCCACATGTCCCTGGAGCCTGGCTCTGCCACGAGAGAGGCTGAAAAGCTTTGCCTCAGCATCCCTCACTCAAAATGAAGCTGCATTTGGTGTTTCTGGATGCAGTGAAGTTTCCAAGTATTGTGTGCAGTTCAGGTGTCTCCTTCCCTCATGTAGAGTGTTTCCTGTAGCTAAACAGATTAACAGTTAGGAGAGAAAAAGGAATCAAAGGTTTCCTGTTTTGGAGCTAGAAACCCACATGTGGAGGACCAGAATAGAAGTGTTCATGTCTTGCAGGTGCCTGAGTCTTCTCTGGGCTTGGGTACACATGGAACAGACATGGAGTGGAGCCCTAAACCTGTGTATGGTTTGGAACAAGATGATCTTTAAGACGATGTTCCAACCCAAACCATTCTGTGATTCTATAAAGTTAAGCCCCTATTTAGGTCCTGCTGAGACAGGAGGACTCCAGCACGTGCTTTTCTGTCCCCCTGACCTGTAGATGAGAGATGGTCCCATGTACATCCCTCTGTGGTGGCCTGGCATGGTTAGAGGTGCTGCATCCCCAGCACAAAGCATCTCACCACACCCAGCCTTGTGAGGAAAGGTGACAGTTCCTTGCTGACATGTTCCAGCACCCCATTTTTGGTTGTGTTTGGCTGTTTTGGTGTTGGGGGCCTGTTGACCACAGACCTGTGGACCACAGTGTGCCCCTGGAGTTTGGGACCTGCCACAGCATCACTGAGGATTCCAGGGCCAGTGAGTTATCCATGGTGTTCCAACAGCAGCAGGGATTAAACTCTGGGCACATTACACTGGAAATGGGATGAAATCCTGTAGTTTGCCTCCTTGGAGCAGGGCACTGTGCTGGCTCATTGCTTGGGACAGTGGTTCCTGCTTTGGCTCTGGAGGCTGGCACTCAAAGCCACGGTGTGGGGAGAGGTTGTTCTTGCATGAGAAGGATTTCCAGGGTGGGGAAGGTGGGGAAGGAACAGCAAACTTTGTGCTATTGAGTGATTCAGCAGAAACAAATATGTGTTCTATCAACAACGGCATGGGGTTGATCATTAGAGCCAGGAATTGCCAGAGGGTGAGTAAACACAGAAAGGAACAGGGCAACCCCGAGGTGCCCCAACCAGGGGTCAGCCCTGTGACCTCCCAGGTAGAGCCAGAAGTGGTGGATGCTCACAGAGCAAGTGAGCATCCATCCAAGTTGTCTTGGATGCTCTGCTTTTAAAAAACCTCAGGGTAGAAGGATTTCACAGCCTTGTTGGGAAGGGCCAGCACAGGGACCAGCCACAGTCCCTGGCCATGATGTGCCTGCAGGATCAGACTGCACTTGGGCAGAGCTGTGGCCAGTGTGAACCATTTGTGTTTCCTTCTCAGCCCTTATCTCCTCCCACTGCCCACACAGACAGGCAGGGAAGGGAGATCAGAAGGGATGCTGCAGGCATGGGAATGGTTTGCTGAACCTCAAGGAGGAAGGCTGGCTTCCAAAGAAAAGCTGAGGTTATCAGGTGGTAGAGGATTCATGTACTGTGTTTGATCCCAGAGAAGGATGAACCAAACCAGCTTAGATTCCTGTACCCTGGGAAATTTGAGTTGACTCTTCATTTGTTCTCTATTTACTTGCTGACCTTTATTTCCTATTTTGGAGTAGCAGTTAAGGATGGAAAGGGAGAAAGGTTCTTTCCCTTGGCGGGGAAGGGCAGGAACCCCCCACTGCAGGGATGGCTTCACGCACAGAGGCTGTGCTGCCACTTTCTCCATCAGCAAAAGCACTACAGGGAGTAACATGGAAAATAAATGGGGAAGTTTGCCTTGCCTTGCATTCCCAGTTCACCTCCCTGTGCTGGTGTGTTTGGGACGCTCAGAGAGGAGCTGGGAGTGGGACCAAGGAGTGCAAGAGTGCAGGGTGGCACCTGGGGCTCTGTTGGGATGGGTGCCCCTGTGGGATGCTGCAGGGACACCTCAAAACTCCATCTGGAGTGGCAGAAGTGTGACTGGGAGGGAAGGTGAGGATCCCAGTTCGTGCCCTGCAGGGATGGTAGTGGAGGTTCACACCCAGGATGAGCTTTGGCCAAGGAGGATGGGGAGCAGCTTCCTCCTCACCCTCATTCGTTCATCATCTCCCTTTATTTACCTGCACACCAGCACTTGTTTACTGGTTTTATAGCCCCAGCCATGACTTCAGGACTAATAACACAACCCTGTTATTTCAATGGGAGTTCCAGATGGTTTTTTATTGTTTGCTAAACCTGTTGTAACCTGGATGAGTACCTCAGACAGCAGGAGGAGGGTTTCACACCCTCACCTCAGGGGCTGCTGAACACCAGCCCTGAGATACCTTTACAGCACACGTGGGACATCAGCCAGCCCTCAGGATCTGTTGGGACAAAGGCAAATCTTAGAGGTTCAGGACTGGAACCATCACACTGGAATAGATGGGCCTGGTGGGTTGGGATTGTTTTCCATCATGATCCTGCAGCTCCCTGGCAGCAGCTTTATCTCAGCCCCTTGTCTGGTTTTTGATCGTAAGGAAGTTCTGTTCAGCCTGGAGAAGAGAAGGCTCCAAGGAGACCTTAGAGCACATTCCAGTGCCTGAAGGGACTCCAGGAGAGCTGGAGAGGGACTTTGGGCAGGGTCTGAAGGGACAGGACACAGGGAATGGCTTCCCAGTGCCAGAGATCAGGGTTAGATGGGGTATTGGGAGGAAATTCTTCCCTGTGAGGGTGGGGAGGCCCTGGCACAGGGTGCCCAGAGAAGCTGCGGCTGCCCCTGGATCCCTGGCAGTGCCCAAGGCCAGGTTGGACAGGGCTTGGAGCAACCTGGGACAGTGGAAGGTGTCCCTGCCCATGGCAGGGGGTGGGACTGGGTGATTTTTAAGATCCCTTCCACCCCAAACCTTTCTAGGTTTCTGCAGTTTCTCATGGCAAGAGTGTGGTAAAACCAGGATCAGGGTCCACTTGCCCCTCCTTCATTATTCCCTGCCCTGCACAGCTACCAACTTCTTGGGAAGAAGAAGCAAAAACTCACAACAAAACCCTTATAAAACCCCCACAAAACACTATCCTAAACCTGTGGAAGCCAAGTGACCTGCTCCTTTCCCTCATCTTCCTCATTGGGTTGGCTTTTGTGACATGGCTGCAGCTCTTGTCATCCCAAAGGGCTTGGTCTCAGCTGAGGACAAAGTGCAGAAATAAAGGAGCCTAAAACATAATGAGAGCACTGACAGATCCAGGCTCACACCAGCACAACCTGCTTGGGGAAAATAATTCCTCTTGTTCCATCAAATAGGAGGGACATTTGACCCCAGAAGTGAGTCAAATGTGAAATGTAATTCAACCTCCGACAGAGGCCAGAGTATAAATGCAACTTGACATCTGATCAAACCATCACGGACATTTGACCCCCGAGATGAGTGAGGTATCTCTTGTCTCTCATGGAGTCAGCAGAGCATCATTCCTCACCCCTGTCAATTTTCCTTCTTTCTTTCCCACCCCCCTCCCCAAACAAAGGGGAGGAATTAAGTAATGCAAGAAATCCCGAGGAATGGACAGAATCCAAACCATGCGATGTGCTCTGAAAGATGAGTAAAAATGCAATGGTGCTGGTAAAAGAAATAAAAGCACCTTCAAAATCTGTAGGAAAAGACATTTGTTAAGGTCTTTATGATAAGGAGAGTAACACCAGGAAAAGGAAAGGCTAGGAAATTCCACATTGGACAGGAATGAGGTTTTATTTGGCATCGAGACTTTTGCACTTGCAGGAAGAGTCACGGGTGCTTTACAAACATGGATTAACTACGTCTGGGGATACCCTGTGGGCAGGTATCATCATCACATGTTCTGGGTGAATAACTGCAGGAGGTGCCTTGTCAGGGAGCTGGGGGTGCTGTGATGAGGCTGTGGGAACTGCCAGGCCCTGGCACAGCTCTGGGGACCATTGTCCTTGGTGTTTGGGAGCAGGGATGTGACTCTGTGCCCAGCCCATGGGGGAACATTATGGAAAGCCTTAGAGAGCGTGTTTGCTGCACTTCCCCTCCCTCCATGAATATCTCTGGCTGCTGACAGGGCAACAGGCAGCTTGAAGGAGGAATGAACTGATTATTTATCACTGGACAGTTTGGATACTGGATTCTGCCTAATCCCAGGGGACGGGACCTCATGCATGGCTTATTCCAGCTGAGCAACCTCCCTGTTTCTGTCCCAACAACTTAATTTGTGTGACTCCTCGTGGAAAGGCTGCTCAACACCAGTATGGTTTATTCAGGCCAGGGGGAGCTGCATAAGCAGCTCTTTGCTTTTGGAAGTTAGGGCACAGATAGGACCCACTGCTTTAATGGCAAGTGTTGAAAATTTGGGAGTTGAATTGAAAGTATGAGAGTTAAATTGACCAAGTTATTTGCACATCATTTCCTCCTCCTAATGCTGTTCCTCATAGGAATATGAGGAGCTCTTGCTGCCCATCTGTGTATCAAAAGTGTCAGGTCTTGGCTACCAGGAACCAAATCTGTCCTGTGGATGTGCTGGGGGCCTGCAGGTTTGCACAGCAGCTTTGAGCAACCTGGTCTGGTGGAAGGTGTCCACCAGATGGAATTTGATGGTCTTTAAGATGCCTTCCAATGCAAGCCATTCCGGGATAACAGAATTGAAAAAGAAGCATTCCCAGAGAAGCTGTGGCTGCCCCATCCCTGGCAGTGTCCATGGCCAGGTGGGACAGGGCTTGGAGCAGCCTGGGATAGTGGAAGGAGTCCCTGCCCATGGCAGGGGGTGGATGAGATGGGCTTTAAGGTCCCTTCCCACCCAAACCATCCTGGGATTCTGTGACTGAAAAGGCAGGACTTCACTCAACCCTGGTGGGACGCCTGATGCTGATGACAATAAGTGTCTCACCTGATGTGTGGAGCAGCACAAGGGGCTTTAATGTGGGCTCTGGGCATTAGGGTGAGGCTGGGTAATATGTGGATGGAGCTGCTCACACTTACACTGCCAAGAGGCGGGCAGAGATGTGTTTTTGTGGGGCAGGATGGGTGTAGAACAGAAGGTGGATTTTCCCTGGCTGTGTGTGAATCAGGGACCCCGCTGGGTGCAGGGGTTTTGGTGGCACCCCGAGGGAGGTGCAGTTAAGAGAGATTATATTTGTCATGTGCACACACATCCACAGCATCTGCCTTCAGCTGGGCTCCTGTATGAATGTCAGTGTGGGGTTAGCCACGCCTGCCCCTTCCTGCACACGTGGAATCCATCTGCGGATGCAGCCACGTGCTCGGATGTGTATAAATCAACATCTATCTACTGTATCTGTTGCCCTTTATCTCTCTGCCTCCATATATCTTCAAGCTGGGGTCTGTATTAGCCATAATAGATACAGTGAGTCGCTGATCTGGTGGGTCAAATGGTCAGGGCTCTTTGATCAGCCGTCAGGATCCATTACCACTGGGGCCTCCGGTGGGGCTGGAATTACAACTTACATTTGACTCATTTCTGGGGTCAAAACGTTCCTCTTATTTGATCGAATGACAGAAATTGTATAATTTGTATATATCCCTGAGCCATATGTGCTCTGAGTGCCACTCTAATGTGTTTTATAAAGGCACAGCTGTCTTGGTGACTTATTTAAAATGGGATTTTGAAGTAGTGTTCTTGCCATTTAATGTCCTCGTTCAGGGTTACACAAGGTTTATCAAATAATAAATAACATTTACAACATTGGTTTTAACATAACAATGGCTTTGCGGGTTATAAGGAACTGGGCGGTCCAATAAAGCTGTGTTTGGTAAATAAGTGATAATGTAGAAAGCAAAGATAGGATAATTAGAAATTAATGATGTGTGGGAAGCTATGGATACCTTCCTCATGTTCTGCTAAGGCTCCAGACGAGACAGAGCTCGTCTTGGCAGCCTCTGCTGTAAAATATGCCTTCAAACCTTGTCATAATGCTGGCAGACGTGTTGTCCTCCCACCAATCTCGACTGAATCACAGCAAAATGTCAACAGTTGATAAAATAAACCTGGGGCTGGGGCAGATCCACGTGAGTGCAGGGGTTCCCCATCCCTGCTGGGGCCCACAGAGCCAGAACACGATGACTGAAGTGGCCATGGAGCCCTGGGCAGCGTGAGGGTGATTGGGTGCTGCTGTTGAAGATGTGGGGCACCCTCCCCTCATTCTGGCTCCTTCCTCCTGAGGGAGCTGGAAGATGGAGCCAAGATGGACTTGGGTTTTCCCTCCATCACTGGCTGTTGCTGCTCTGTCGCTGACAGTGAAGCAACAACATCTCAGGTGTGAGATGTTTTTGTGTCAATTGGTCCCTGACCTACCAGATGTGTGAATTTGGAGGAGTTTCCAGCCCTTTGTTTGTGCCATGAAGTGCAGCAGGTTGCTCATGGTCACCATAGCCACTGCCTCGCACCTGGGATTGCTCCAGAAGAAAAGCAGGAAGAACCCAGGAGATCATACACGTGGCTGAGCAATTCCTTAGGGTCATCCTTCTCTTGAGTCTTATAGTAAGGTCTGCACAGAAAATCAGAGCCTATGGTGAGGTTATTCTTTGTGCAGTTTCCACCCAAGTGCCCTAATGAACTTCGGTGTTTATAATTAATCCTTTGCACGTGAAAAAACTTATTTTAACTTTCACAGACTCACAGAGGGGTTTGGGATGGAAGGGACCCTTGAAGGGCATCTAGTCCAAACCCTCTGCAATGAGCAGAGGCATCTCCAGATGGCTCAGGTTGCTCAGAGCCCTGTCCAAGCTGACCTTGATGGGACATCCACAGCTCCTCTGGGCAACCTGTGCCAGTGTTTCACCACCCTCTGAGTGAATAACTGAGGAGATGTGTTTTGAGACCTCCATATTCTATTGATTTTTGGCTTGATTTGCTGATCACAGGAACAGATGATAGAGTTTGGTCAGTGTCAGAGAAAGTCACTTATAAGTGAAGGGTTTATAAAAGGGGGAACGTGTCCCCTTTCTCAAGGAGGGCATGGAGAGCTCTGGTGCTTCTGAATCCCCAGCAGTCTTGTGCTCTTTGGACTTGACTCTCTCATGTCTGTGCAGCATCCTGGTCTCTTCCAATCTGAAAATAGTATTTTTGAAGACTAGAATTGGCCACAACAGGGGCAGAGCACAGCAGAAAGTAAATAACCAATGACTCCCCGATCCCTTTACAATGACACATTGCAAATATTTCAGGAACATACAGATACATGTGTATAAAAGACCCCTAGTGAAGAGAAGTGAGACGTTTGTATAGACTGAGAGTTGAAAGAGGATTACACAGAGTTTGGCAGTGCTGGGAGTGTGCACTGCAGGCCCCCATGCTAAGATACAGATTTTGCTCTTTCCCTGCTGTTCCTTGAGTAATACTGTATAATTTCATATGTTGTGCTAGAGAATAAAAAATAGAGGGAAGACATTGATAGATCCTAAATGCCTTTCTCAGCAGACGATTCAGGAAGAATCACATGTACTATTTTAGAATGAACAATAGAGTGTTACATGTCATTTATTATAATCAGCAGCTAATGGAACCCTTCCAGGCGGGGTTTGGGAGTTGAGCACAACTACAGCTGATGATCCAGGCTTGTGAATTTTGCATGAACTCCTGTGTGACAGTGAAATTTTTGAAAGGTACAGCCAGGAAGCGATTCCTGTAGCTTAGTCATAGCAAGAGAAGGTTTTACTGCTGGTGCAAGGCCGGCTGTAGTGCTTAAATAAAATAATAATAAAATATCCCTTGGTATTACAAGCAGAACAAACATCATCTTCAACCCTTGGTCTCAAGGGACTCCTAAGTTTTTAGCAATAGGGGGTTTGAAAAACAGCCACCAAGAATCACAGAGCGAAAAGCTAATGCATCTGAGCAGTTCCTAGAGCAGAATGGATGGTCTCTGCTTCTATTGCATTTACTCTGGGGGGAAAAGGGAAAAAGAAATAGCACCTTAAACAGCTGAAGACACCTGTCAGGTGCCACAGAGCATCTTGTAGGGATGCATAACACTGAAACTGTTGTGGTGGTTGAAATTCATGTGTAGATATTTCATCCAGAAAATAAGGTTCCTGAATAGGGCTAAGCTTAGGGGCAAAGGCAGGAGGGAGGAGATGCTCAGGTGCACTGGAGAGCACACACCACACCTGACAGCCTGAGGGCTGGGCACAGCATCCACCACTCTCCAAGGTCTCCCTGAATCACACAGCCAGCTCCACCCAGTCCCAGCAGTAACCTTCCCTTCTCTTTCCCAAGTCTTTCCAAGGTTTTCTGGGGTATGAATCAGCCCAGAGACTGGTTTTGACCCAACGGCAGAGTGTATGCATTAAGCTGCATGCCTGGCTGTAGCCCTTTGTTCTGTGAGATGTGGGATCAAAATGTGCCTGAGGACCTTTGGCCAGAGCTGGGATTCCTTTTGTGGTGAAAAAGTCTGTAAGCAGTGAAACATTCAAAAATTAATAATAAAAATCCAGTCTGTTCAGGAGAGTGGTCCAGGGCTGGAGGCAGCAGGGCTGCAGCTGGGGAGGTGGTGGGAACCCAGGGACTGGCAGAGAGGGCAGCAGCAGGATGATGCCCATCCTCCTGAGAAACTGCATTTGCTGCTGCTGCATTTGAATCTGACGGTTTACATATGGAAAATACTGATACCAAGATGAGTTCAGAGAGAGGATTGGATGTGGGTGATTCTTGGTGCCGAAATGCCATCATGCCCACCAGTGGGGCTGAAGGAAAAGTATGCCCCAGATTCCAGAACTGCCCCCTGTGTGCTGGAGGGTGAAGGAGATGGAGTAACTGGGACTGCTTCAGAACACCAGCTGAGGTCCAGTCAGGCTGAACAACACTGAAGGGTATTTGCTGGTGTGCAGGGTGACTCCTGTGGCATGGTGTGTAGTATCCTTAGCCAAGAAAGTGTCACTTTATCCAAGATTTCCCACTGTGCTCCACACTGCTGTAAAAGAACTGCACATGGTGTACACAGAGCCACTGTCCCTGATAGTCAGCATGGCTCAGGGCAAGGGGAGACCTGCCCGTGGGAGAACCTGGAGCAGCTCTGGAGAGAGCAGATCCCCTTTAAAGCACAGGTTAACATGATGTTTATGTGTGCTTTAAACCTCACCAGGGGCCTTCTGGTCAGCTCCTGCTGTTCCTGGGCTGGCCCTGAGTGGGGACTGCCACTTCAACAAAAGGCAATCCCAAAGCTTTTATCCATGAGCTGTTTCTCCCTTTGGATCCTCCAGCTGCTTGTGCTGAGCTAATTCCTCACCACGTGTGTCCCAAATTCCCCACTGTGACACAGCGTGACAGGGAGCCAGGGCTGTGCATGTCAGGGATTGATGCTGAGCTCTGACAGTGCAACCCCACTGCTCTCAGGGAGCTGTGATGAGCAAGGATTTCTCCTGTGTCCTGTTGGGGGATGTTGGGTTTGGCTCCTGCAGAGGGTGGTTTGCTTCTCTAATGGACCTCTGGGGAGTCACTTTGGAAAACTGTGTTTATTTGTGGAAATGCAACTCTGTGGGCCACAGCAGTGTGGAAAAAAATACCCAGCCTGTTGCTCTTGCGATTTCCTTTCCCAACTGATTGATTACTTCTTCCCTTTTCATTGGAGACCCAGCCTGAGCCAGTGTTTGGGTCTGCTGTCGGACCCTTGAAGGGCATCTAGGAGCCACTTACTTCCAGCAGGAAAACATTATTTTCCACTTCAGCATTTGGATGAAGGCCTGGGCAGAAAGGAAAGCCCCACTGTTGCCTTGGCTGATGGCAGAACAAGCCCTTCTCTCCAGGCCGCTGCCCTGGGCACGTGCGGGGCTGGGCTCCATTCCAGCCCCACGAGGGCCAGACCATCAGCAGAGCATCTGTATCCAAAATGGAATGGCCAGCAGGGCCAGGGCAGTGACTGTCCCTCTGTATCACTGCTGAGGCACCTTGAGTCCAGTTTTGGGCCCCTCACAAGCAGGACATTGAGGGGCTGGAGGGTGTCCAAGGAAGGGAATGGAGCTGGGGAAGGGTCTGGAGCACCAGGAGCAGCTGAGGGAGCTCTGGGGGCTCAGACTGATGAAAAAGAGGTTCAGGGGGGAACTTCTGGTTCTGCACAACTCCCTGACAGGAGCGGACAGCCAAGTGTGGGTTGGGCTCTGCTCCCAGGTAAATATCAATAGAAGAAGAGGAATTAGCCTCAAGCTGTGCCAGGGGAGATTGAGACTGCATATCAGGAGGAATTTCTTCACTGAAAGAGTGGTCAGGAATTGGAACAGACTGCCCAGAGAGGTGTTGGAGTCCCCATCCCTGGAGATGTCTAAGGAAGGCCTGGACGTGGCACTCAGCGCTCTGGGCTGGTGACAAGGTGGGGATCAGGCACAGCTTGGACTCGATGATCTTGGAGATCTTTTCCAACCCAAATGATTCTTTGATAGGAGGTCTGTGCAGGCACTGGAGGACAATGAGGGCTGTCTATCCCAAGTGCAGCCATGCAGCTCCTTTTGCTCAGAGTCAGGCATTCATTCCCACCTCTCCTCACCCATAAGGTTGGGCAGCACAGGGCACCCAAGCTGGCTGGAAAGAGAACACCATCAGTCCCCTGTGGTTCTGCTCCTTTGGGGAAGGCTTAGATCCCTCCCTCTCAGGTGACACCCCAGGCCAGGCTGGTCAGAACCATGGTGGGAACCAAAAATCAGAGGCAGTCAGGGAGCCTTCGCAGGGAGGTGAGCTCTGGAAGCAGGCCCAGCTGAAGGATGGTTGTCACAGCAGCCTCAGCTCCTGCAGGCACAGCCCAGAGCTCCCCATTCTGTCCGTGCTCCCATCACCTGCATCTGGGTCTCACCCATCACTGACACCACTTCCATGATCAGCAGCCTCTGCGCAAGCCTGAATTAAATTTATCTTGAGCTACCAAATCCATCAGCAGCCATCAAAAGTGCCGGATCTGATGCTGTCTGGCTCAGGTCTATACATCTGTGTACACTGTAAAGGGCAAAATACGAGTTGGCTTTTATTACTTTAATTAAAACATGAGTGAAGAGTATGAGATTCATATTAAATTGTATTTTCCTGGCTGCTGTGGGAAGGAGCTAACTGATCTGATTACCATGAAGATTACAAACTATCAAAGTGAAAAAGAGCTTTTTGCAAGTATTTCATATTAAACCTTCAAACATAACACTTTAAGAATAATTATAGTTGTATTACTGGAAAATGATTCATGAATTCTGAATAAATATAAGACCCTTAAAGGGAAATGTTCCAAGACCACAGTTTTCATTCCAATCTGATGAAATTTAGTATCATTTTGCAGCTGTAGAATAAAATGAAAAAAAATATGTACATAGACTGTATTGAATATATGTCAGACTAAACTAATGAGATTTTTTACATCAACTCTGAGCACGAACACAGACAAATGGAAGAGCCATCCTCATTTTCTGTAATAGAAAGCATCGAAAGAGAAGGCAGAAAGGCTCTTACTGCTCACAAGTCTTTATTCCACCCTTGATTGTTAAATAATATATTTTAAGTTCTCATATCTCGCCCACAGAATGTTTGAACTGACACTAATGGGTATATAAGAGAAAAAAGTGAGGTCTAAAAAAAAAAGGTGAGGAAGGGCTAGGATTGGGAATTTTATTAGTATTCCCAGTGGGCTGTAATAAAGATATTTTTCACACAATACAGTGAATGTTTACAGCAGACAGTTTAGTTTCCTTCCAACAATTATGAGAGAAATTGAATCTCAGGAAATGTTAGTTTTCGCTAAAATTAGACATAACAATAAAGATACCCCTGCAAGTTTATTAAGGACGGAGGGGGAAAAGCTGTCAGTCTCTGGAAGACAATTTAGCAAATTTATTTTAAGAATTCCAGATGCCTCCTAAACAAAACCACACACCTACGTCGCACTGAGGGCTTAGGCTCCCCATGGGAGCTGCTTTTCTCTCGAGGAGTTTTTTTTCCCAGGCTTCCTGAATTCCCAGTGCATTTTGGAAGCAAAGATCCAAAAGGTGCTTGTTCCCAGCCTGGGAGGGGGATGCCATCACTTCTGCAAGCAGGTGGGGCACAGGGTCATGTTCTTCTGGGTGCAGGTCAGGGAGGTGCAAGCCTGGGAACCCACACTGGTATCAAGAGCAATTTATTGGGTACTTGAGTGCAGCTTCAGGAATGAACTCGCCAGCCATGCTCAGGCAGAGATGCTGGAGATCCAAAAAAAAAAAAAAAAGGGAGCTGCTCTGTAAAGTGCAGGAAACTCTGGAGTGCTCTGAGCAGCTCATGTGATGGTGTTTAATTTTTGAAACACTGCGAGTGGAACGTGCTTGCCCTTGTTTCCAGTCTTCTGCATCAAGGAATGCTGCAATATCCCTGTTAGAGACACCTACTTTCCTCTTCTTTTGTCCGTGCAATCCTTGATTTTTGACTTCTGCCTCACTCTGTTTCAGCCTGGAAAGAGATTCCTGTTATTTGATATCAAGAATAGGGAGGGGAGGAGAAGTGGTGAAAGCTGATGCAGCTTAGCTTGCAGAGAAACTTCTTTAGTAATCTTCCTCAAAAGGATCTGCCCCATTTTGATTTATCTAGGATCAGACTGGACTGATGCTTTTGGCAACTCCAAGTGGGACTCGAGGTGCCCATGTTGGTACTAGAACTGGCAATAGAAGCACTTGGCTCTGAGTCATCACAGATTTATGGAGATATCTGTGCCTTGTGTGGGCTTGGATTTGACATATAGCAGCTGCAGCCCTTGAGTACACTGGGAAAACGAGAATTTTTACTGTGGGGTTGATGTTTTGGCTTTGTTTTGTGCAGCCCTGTTGTGCTCAGAGCCTCCCCCTCCTCTCCATCAGCATCTCTCTTATTTTGACTCTTCCACTTCTGCCCATTTTTCTCAGAACAGTTCAGGTTCTATCTGGTGTGTCTAACCCAGTGAAAATAACAGAAAAACCTCTCCAGCTGCTGAATGAAGGGATTGTCTTGGTTTGGTGTCTGGAGAGCTGGGACTGGTTTTCTCTTCCCACCTCATGCCTTATGTGTTGGGTGAAGGTAGTGCTGGTGTTGGTGTGAGCCCTCTTGAACCTTCATTTCCTCTGCAAAGTCATTCCCTGTGTCCACAAATGTTGTCCATGGCCTCTAGAGCCACCAGTGCCAGTGTTGGAGTTAGTCCCTGGTACAGGCTCCTGGCTGTGAGCCCAGATTGATGTCCTGTCTGTCCTCCTAGATGGAGAGTTGTCAATACTTTAGGGTAACATTGTTATTTTGTTTGTTAATGTGATGGTTTTCCCCTTTGCCTTCCTCCTGAAAGGTTGGTTCTTACTCTCACTGCTCATTTAGTCTGGGTTGCTTAGTGCTTTAGAAGAAATTTGACGAGTGTCTGATTTAGGACATAGATGAGCCCCGTCACAGCCATGTGTGTGTTCCTGCCTTTTTTTAGATACCATGCACAAGCCTGGTTTTATTAAAGAAAAAAAAAAGTTGCTAAAATTGTTAAAGATAAAATCTGTTTGTTTCCCAAAATTCACATATTGGAGGCTTAAGGCTGAGATTTTCACGCCCACACTGGGGATTTGGATACTTGGCCGTGCACCATGTTCCAGTTCTCACAATTTTGTCACGAGTCTCTTGCTGCTTCCTGCTTTCCCTAACAGCCCAGCACCTTTTTGCTCCTGTGACATGACAGCTTCTGCTTTGGAGAAATGAGGAAAAGAACAAAATTCTTGGAGCTGTGGTTGTGGAGGGAGAGTCATAATTGTGGTGCTCAGGAGCTCAGTAAATGCAAAGGAGGTAGAGAGAGATTCTGTGTGATGATCATGGAATGCTTTGGGTGGGAAGGCACCTCAAAGCTCATCCAGTGCCACCCCCTGCCATGGGCAGGGACACCTTCCACTATCCCAGGCAGCTCCAAGCCCTGTCCAACCTGGCCTTGGACACTTCCAGGGATGGGGCAGCCACAGCTTCTCTGACTTTGACGTCTCATGGACTGGGAGGACTGGGTTCAGGGGGCATGGTCAGTCCAAGGTAGGACTTGATGATCTTGGAGGTCTTTTCCAACCTCAGTGATTCTATAATTCTGTAATTCTGCGATTCTGTGACTGGCACGTTGATGAGTTCTGCATATTTAGGATCTGCAAGGTGTGAAGCATCCCAGTCTCATGAGCAAACCCTCATAGATCTCCCCTGGCCAACCAAACCCTGACACTGGAATTGGGTCAATGCTCTTTCTGTCTCACCTCAGGGTTTGCTTTGGCAGAGCTGACTCAGAGGTATCTGACTTTGGCACTTCTCCTGAGTGCCAGAGCCAGATTCTGGGGCTGAGGGTCTTTGGGATAACATGGGAAGCTGATTTACCACCCTGATGATTTCAGTTCATTTCCTTTCCCCATTTCAGTTCATTTCCTTTCCCTGGCAGCCTGAAATGTTTTGCAGTGGAGGGATGGGTGAAAAATTTCAAGCTGCTCTTGGGGGTAAAATGTAGAGAAGGGAGGGAAGAAGGTGGCATTTTACAAAGCATTGGTATGTTCTTAATTTTAATAAAATAAATATTAAAAAGAGGTAAGAAGCACCTCAGCTGCTGAGGTGACAGGCGCTTAAGAAGCACTGAATAAATACATAAAATATATTTGCTGAAGGCATTTGTTGTTGGTAGTTTAAACATTAAACATACCTTCTTTTCTGATACCATAATAAAGGAGAGATGTTCAAAGAGCCATTAGTGGTGCTCTGACTACTAGCTTTACATCTTCACTTGTGTACCAAAGAACCTGCATTACATCAGCAATGCCTCAGTGAGTTTTGCCCCCAGAAGGGAAAGTAAGTGAATTCTGGGAGGGATTTCAACGTGGGCTTGAGGGTTTTTGTGGTGCATTTCCCTTTTCCTATTGATCAGTGTGGATGTTTTGGTATTGTTCTCCTGTAGAGTGCTGGGGTAGATACAGGGGAGGCAGCAGCTCTGCCTTTGTCCCGCTGTCCCCAGGCTCAGTAAGTGCTGGCTCGGGGCCTGATGAGACAAATAAACAGGTTTGTGTATTTAGGTTTTTAAATTACAGGATAAGGAGGAACACAGATACTCAATCCATTAAGAAATAACTAGGTGGGTGATTCAGTACCATTTGTGTAAATGGCACTAACTCTGGTCTGCCTGCACAATTTATTAATACTTCACAGGAGGAAAAAAAAATTATTTTAATCTCATAATGGATGATGAGCTGTGAAATTGCTTCTGCAGCAGCTGGGCACCCTGGGGGAGGTGCTAGATTGCACCACATTATGCAAGCCATCCCCACATCCCTGCCTTCCTCGTGCTAATCAGACACATCAAATCTGGGTGATGGGGAGGGGGGGGGCACTGCTTCTGCTGGGGTTTATTACTGTTTTATTTTTTACTATATACAGTTTTCTTGTCAATTTGCTTTGGGGTCCCAAGTCTGGCTTGGGAAGCATAAGGGCTCAGATCAGGGTGGATTTGTGCTGATGCTTTGTGCTTCAGAGGTGCTGGCAACAGGAAATAACAAGAAATTTAGCAAAAGTACCAGTTCTGACCCAGTTGGTGTTGATTTAATGTGGCTGATATCCACACTTTGTAGGGAAGGGTACCAAGGCCTGTTACTGCTCTTTGCTCTGCCTTTGGGACTGGGGCCATGAGCAGGACCAACATTCAGAGTGCTGAATGTTGGAGTTCTCACACTAAAAGCAGAGCCTGGAGTGAAGTGCTTTGGTTCCTTGTGGGAAGATGGTGCATATGTGCAGTGAGGGGAGCAAGCCAGGGGTAGTGTGGGGCCACTTAAGAAAAAATCATCATTGCTCCTTTAGCTCCAATTAGGAAAAAATTATCATTGCCCCTTTAGCTCCAGCATGGGTGCTCAGCGAGGGTGATGTGCTCTCAGTTGTGTCTCTGGTGCCTTGGTGTGCTCTGGGTGGTGAGGGCCATGCAGACCTTCACTGGAAAATTTCTCTTTGCTGATGAAAGAACAAAACCAAACAAACATGGTACATCTGGGGGAAAAAAGTCTGGATTGCAGATGGGTTGTGTTGCCATTGTGGCTTTGCTGCAGAGCACAACACCCCCAGCACAAAGCCACGTGCCATGAGTAGGACATGTCTTTAGAGATGAAACTCCAAAAGGGAGGGTGCAAAACCATCCTTGTTTGCAAGTATGTGTGGCTTAACCCCACTCCTGCAGTTTGGAGCACCAGGTAAATACTCCAAGACAAAATCTGAAAGGGAACAAGCATGGTACAGAGTTTAGTTTCCTTCCTGCTCTGGGTCCTTCTGGCTCGACTGAAGCCAGGCTGAATTAATTTCTTAGAGTGCTTTTTACTAATTCTTGCTTGCCTGTGCCTGTTTTTGGGCTGCCTTATCTCTTGACCTGCTTACAGTGCATTATGCACCATTGTGTAACCTACCCTGGGCTCAGTGCACCACACCAAATCCATCCAGCCCAACAATGGCTTGCTGTGAGTGCACTGAGCTTATTATGCAAGTTCAGTATGCCATGAGACAAAAAAGGCAATTATGTAAAACCTGTACTCAAATAATTCCCTGAAATGCATGATGTTCTTGAGTGGAATATGATATTCCTTGTATTCACTTCCAGACAAGATCCTGGGAAAGAAAAGAAATGGATTTATATTCGTCTGGCCTAGTCAGTCTAATTTTAGATCCCACTGGCTCCTGTCTCACTGGATGTACAGTCCCTTTAATAAATTTTAAAACCAGGCAAAAATCATTATAAACAATTTTAAGGAGGCTGATTGTGAGGCAGATGACAGAGGCTGCTCCTTGCCAACATGGAGCAGAGCTTGCACATCTCCTGGCTTTCCCTGGAACTCTGCCACGTTTGCTCTGAGAGACTGGGGAAGAACAACCACAAAAACACAGTGAAAGGAAACAGTTCCCTTGTCAGCGTGGGTAGGTAAGGAAAAAAAAGTGAAATGAGCTGCTACTCTGGGTCATCCAGGAGCAACTGTGCATCAAACGTGCCCCACAGCCCTGGCCCTGCGAAAGAAGATACAACAAACGGTTTTCAGGAGCTCTGGTTATTGCTGAAGTTTGTGAAAAGCAGTATTGAACCCTTCTGAAAATGCTGTCAGCAGGTATTGAGCCTTAATATCCCATCTGGATAGGGCTTGGAGCAACCTGGGATGGTGGAAGGTGTCCCTGCCCGTGGCAGGGGGTGGAACTGGATGACCTATAAGGTCTCTCCCAACCCAAACAATTCTGGGATTCCATGATCTGCTGATTTGGGGCTTGAAGGTCTTTGTTACAGGGACAGGGTGCTGCCATACAGAGGAGGTGCCTGCTGGCATGAGAAGGTGTCTGGAGGGACATTGTCCCAGCAGGGTCATGTGGAGCTCCCCTTGGGACATGTGGGGCTCTGACAGGGTCCTGCCCTGCCCTCTCCTACGGGGCAGTTCTGCCTTGCCTTCAGAGAAAGAAAGGCTCAGATATCTGATTACATTTTCTTTCCTCTTTATTCCTGGGGGTATCCACTTCCAAAACTCATTTTTGTCTGTGGCACTGGGGAATTAGGGGTCTGTCTGTCTCTCTTTCCTCAAAAGGATAAACACAGCATTCCTAATCCTTTATATACCACTGCCTGCTGCACTGCTGCCCTGTGCATGCATATCTGCCTTTATGGAGACTGTAACCTTTGCTTGAACCAGAGATTTTCCTGAACAAGAGCCCTTTGGGATCTGAGTGGGCTTTCCTGGATACATTTTTAATAAACACAATAATTTGACTGCAAACCCATTACCTATCCCCTGTTTGTTCTATGGGATAGTCATTTCCATGCCTGCAAAAACCACTAACTCACGGGGCAATCAAAGGGGGAATGACAACCAGGATAAAATTGGTATGTGTTGTGATAAACCAGTCCATCGTCATGTCGTGCACTGGAGCTTTATATATTGCCTACAAATAATGGCCTCAAAAAGATATTAAATCTTTAGAAAAAAATCAAGCCTAATTGTAACTATATTTTTGTTTTCCATTTTGGTTTATGTACAGTATATGACTTCTGCAGAGACATTTTTATTCCAGGAAAATGACAGGCCAACAAGAAGCCATAATTGCACTGATTTTTAGAAGTGCCTGCATTACTACAGATCTGATGTACTGCAAGACATGAATCAGAAAAATTCTATTAAAAAATCTCTTGAATGGCTGACACAGGAGTATTATCCACGATGATTAATTTGACTTGGTCATTATGAACACAGACAAGTCTGACAAAATTGCATTTCATTCCCCACTGAATTCATAAAATCACTATACACATAATAAGAAGTTATAGTTCTCTGCTATCCACTATTCTTGACAGGATTCCAGTTCTGGATAAGATACTGATTAAAAAAAAATAGAGGGAGAGAGAAAATTGGGAGCTTTTTTAAAACCTACAATAAGGCTGATTTCTTTTGCTATAAATTGTTCATAGAACTCCATTATTTTTAGCTTTTTTTGTGTGTGTGAAGTGGTGATGCAGGTCAAGAGCGGCTTGGACAATATGAAACCTGACTGTGAGCTTGTAGTGCCAGGGGAGGGGAGGCAGCAGAATCACTCACATGTGTTTCCCATCATGGCCAGATCAGATTTCAGGGATTTTCCATCATTCAGATGATTATAAATAACTGGTACCTTGTTCTTTGTTTCCCATCTGCACAACTAGGGTACCAACAGACAGGTTGAGTCCTGAGAATATTGTTTCTGGCTTTGATAGCACGTAAAATAACTCCCCAAAATGCAGAACTGGATGCAAGCAATTGTTTAGGAGCCTCTGTGCACACACGGATTTATGAAACACGTGTTTTTATAAAATTGGAAGAAAAGAGACCTTTTTTGAGCTGTCAGATTTGGTTGAAACCATGCAGCAGCCTGAGCCTTGGGAAGAGCTATGGCTCCAGGACTGCATGGGATCTGTGGGAGATGGGGGAAAGTCAACTCATGTGAAGTTTAGAGGTATAAACATCCAACTAATTCAAAAGTGAAGCAGACCAGAAGTGCTGGGATTCAGCTGGGGCTGGGTTTGTGCTGCAAGTTGTCGTAGTGTAGAGTCTGCATTGGAGCAATGCCCACAGAGCAGGAGAAACGGGGAAAAACAGGGAGTGTGGGTGTGTGGGTTTGATCTTTGGGTCAACCAACACTTGTTTAGGATTTTTGAAGGGAATAATCTCTGCTCTGGAGCCAGGCTGGGAGAGCTGGGGGTGTCCAGCCTGGAGAAGAGAAGGCTCTGGGGGGACATTAGAGCCCCTTCCAGGGCCTAAAGGGCCTCCAAGAGAGCTGGAGAAAGACTTTGGACAAGGGCCTGGAGTACAGGATAAAGGGAATGGTTTCCCACTGCCAGAGGGCAGGGCTAGATGGATATTAGGAAAGAATCCTTCCCTGTGAGGGTGGGGAGGCCCTGGCACAGGTTTCCCAGAGAAGCTGTGGCTGCCCCATCCCTGGAAGTGTCCAAGGCCAGGTTGGATGGGGCTTGGAGCAGCCTGGGACAGTGGAAGGTGTCCCTGCCTGTGTCAGGGGAGTTGGAACAAGATGAGCTTTAAAGTCCCCTCCAACGGAGACCATTCTGGGATTCTATGATTTTAAGCCCCATTACTCTGGCTGTGGAAGAGGAGCCCACACAGAGGCAGGAAGAGCCCACTTTCCCACATGTTCCCTTGCTGCTCTGCTGAGCTCCCAGCTGAATATTGTGCAGACACTTCCAGGGCACATTTCTGTTCATGCAAGGACTCATTTTTCCCTTTTCAACAGCATTCCCCCAGTAAAAAACCTGAGCATGTGAAAATTAATGTAGCAGGGGCTGGGAACACTTCAAAGACAATTTGTAGATTGTATGTGACTGACTGTTAATAAATACTTCTTTCCAGTATTTATCCACCTCTCCCCACATAATTCATTGGCCCTGCTATTCACATAGTTCCCCATGTGAGAGGATGAGGCAAATCAATTTCCATTCCTAAGACCCAGAGCTGCTGACGCAGAAAATCAGCCCTGCTTCACTTCTTGGCGCAGGGCTTTGGGAATCACAGGTGTGAACAGGAGCCCTCTGGCATCCCTGCCTGGAGAAGGGGTGCTGGAAGGGGCAACCCCCCTGGGCCACCCCACATCCAGCTCCTCTCCCTTTTCCTTGCTGGCCCCAGAGCATTTCTGTGGAGTTTGCAATGTCCAAGTGACTTCCACTTTCTCCTGCCACCTCAACTAACATTTCTGTCCCTGTGGCTTCTGTGTCTTGAGATGAGCAAAAAACCTCTGTGGTTCCTGTGCTGGAGAAAGGTATCAAAATCCCCTTCTTGCCAATAGGATCGTGCCTGTGTGAGTAATGGGTGTAGCAGGAGAGGAGTTTGGAGGCTTTTGAGGAAATATGGGCAGTTGGCCTTAAGAAGCTCCAGTTTTACCCTTTTCCATGTGTTTGGGCCTTTTCCCTCTTTATGTGGCCCAGGGTGTTCTCTCAGCCTGGCATGCCCTGCTGCTGGTGTGACCAGTGGCACGTGGTGAATCTTTTAGAGGTGTGTAAGAGAAAAATAGGGAATGCGTCAATATGACAAAGCCATCCCTGTGCCTCTCTATCTTCTGACTCAATCTGACACATCATCCAGCCTTGGAATGATCAAGATGCCCCCAAAACCACCTGACTGTCTGCAGCTCCTTCCAAAGCTGGTGCCGCTGGGATTCTCCCTGGAACACTGCCCTCAGCTCTGGCATTGGGGTCCCGCTGGGATTGGGTTGGGGGATTGCCATCACTGCTTCTGGGATGGTGTAGGCTCCCCATAACCTCTGTGTGCTGCTTGTGCACACCAGGAGCTCAAGCTGTAGCTTTTGGTCACACCTTTTAGCCTCACAAATATCAATGTTTTCCTCACTTCACAGACTTGCAAGGCTGGTTTGGGTCTCTTTAGACCCATCTCATTTCTGAAGTGTCAAGAGGGTCACTGAGCTTTTGCATTAGCTGCAGGAAGAACCCCGTTAGATGAGGGATGGCACAGGGTCTGTGGCGGTTTGTGTCACCTGGATAGATTGCACCAGCCTACAGATTTCCTTGTACCTTCCCAAGAACAAATGTTCTCTCCTAGGCTCGTATTTACTGTGGAATGCTTTTTGACAGGGCAAATATTTACCTGCAATAATACTACAAATCTTTATCCTCCTCACTGTGAATAATATTTCTCAGAATCAATGCTTGGCTGCGACTCCTGGATCCTCACGGATAATCACACAGAACATGACTCAGTGGAGAATTGGGGTCACTGGACATTTGCCACGCTGCTGAGGAGGAGAATGGTTTCCCAGGTCCTTGGTCAAGTCATGTCCTCTGTGATTAATACCAACATGCAGTGCAGAGATGGTGCTGCCTGACTGTGCAGTGTTTTGTAAAGGAGGACAGCACTTTCCTCCCCTTCCAGGAGGGCAAAGGCAGGAGAAAGCTGAAGGCATCATTTATAGGCATGCTCAACACTTGTTGCTCCCTCCTGAGTCACCTGCATGTGAATCTGTAGTCTCTTAGAACATGGATCGGTCATGGCTTTGGCTGAGTCACAGCTGGTCTCTCCAGATCTGCATGATGTTCAGACATCTGGAAATCCCTTGGTCCATCCTCCTCTTTGCTGTGGTTGCTGGGAACGCTTCCCCAGGCTCAGGGAGGTTTTGTTACAGGGTGGGTGGAGGGACCTTGCCAGGGCTTGGCTTTACTTGCAGTTCAGGAGACAGAACAGGAGCAACAGGTGAAGCAGCAGCAGCATCAGGGGTTGCTTTGAGTGATGGAAGGGGTGAGCAGGGTCATTGTGCCCATCGTGTCGCAGTGCAGGGCTGAGGGACATCCAGGGCACGTTGATAACTCACATATGTGCTCCATGTTTGCAGCAGAGGAGCCAGCTGCCATCAACAGGCCAGTCCCCAAGGCTGCCTCCTGCCTCAGAGCCTTCTCCTGCAGCCCCCGGGGCATTGGGGTGCCTCCTACCCCTCTCAGTCTCCCTCTCCTGAAAAACATCAGGGAATACGGCAATCCTGGGAGATCTTGGCACGTTGTCTCTTTGGTGGGGGGCATGTTGGGGTGTGTCCAAACCTGCAGAGGCTTTTGGCAGGTTGTGCCATGGCAGCTCAGCAGTGGGACCAGGCTGTGCAGGTCACCCCCTGCTCTTGCAAGGGGCTCAGGAATTCTGCCTTTCCTCTTAAGTGATGATGAGTGGTGCATACCCAGCCCTGTGCTGTGAGCTGGGAGGGAGAAGCCAGTTACCTGTTCCAACGCCTCTTAGTCCTGGACATGGCCTGGATGTCACCTGCCCAGGAACCAGAACCCTTCTTCCCATTACAGTCCCCGCACATCACCTCCCCTCTGCTTCTCTGTCTCCTGACTCAGAATCAGCAGGTGGATGGAACTGCTGTTCAAACTTGCATTTCAAGAAGGAAAAATTGTTTTAAAATACAGTTTTGCTGCTGTTGGAGGTTGGTTGTACCTGCTGCATTGCCATCTGTGCCATCACTGTACAAGCATGGGGCATTACCATGTTTATGAGGTGATGAGGCCCTGGCACAGGCTGCCCAGAGAAGCTGTGGCTGCCTCATCCCTGAAGTGTCCAAGACCAGGTTGGATGGGCTTGGAGCAGCCTGGGATAGTGGAAGGTTCCCCTGTCCATGACAGGACAGTGGGAATGAGATAATCCTTCAAGTCCCTTTCAACCCAAGCTGTTTAATGATTCTGTGATAACCCTGGGGCTGTGCTCAGGGCATTTGGTCCTATATAGCCCCTATAAATGGTGCACAGGGATACTTGTGGGGCTGAAGGAAAGGTGGGGATTCAGAGAAGGGGCATTGTCCCCTCTCTGACAGGGCCTGGCTCCATCCCACTGCTGGCAGGAGCAGGGCTTCCCTGCTCCAAGCAGCACCCAGCATCTGGCGGCAGCGCGAGCCACAAGAGGGTTTGCAAGAAGAGGCTTGTTGTTTCAGCTGATTTCAGTGTTTAATTTGAAGGGGAATAATGTGTAATCACAACAACTGTCATCTGTTTGACAGTGGAAAATCCTAGATCTTGCATGCTTTTTTTGTGCACTGTAAATGGGCAGCCATTCAGCAGCACGAGCTGCTCTGCGCTCGGAGTCCTGGTGGGATGAATGGGTTCAGGCCAGCCCGCTAATCTAATTTGTAATGTATCCTTAGAATGTATAATTGGCTGTTTAATTTAATTCAAATTAACATAAGAATAGGAAATATAATCTGCCACAGAGCCCACATGGAGGTGGAGAGGAGCGTTGGGTGTTACTGCGGAGGGGTTGAGGGGACGGTTCTGTGCACACGGGACAGAGGTGTCATCGTGGATATGTCAACGGGCACTGTGTGTGACAACAAATCACCCCTTTTCCCAGCCTTTTGAGTGTCTGTGTGTCTCACCTCCATCCTTATCTTTCTGGCCATCTATTTAAAACACACGTAGAGTGAGGGCGGCTCGCTTTGGAAAGCTCGGTAGCGACAGGGTGTGAAAGCTGGCAGGCGCCGAGTCTGATTATGTTGATTGGATATTGTCTAATCTGATTTTGATTGTGTACAGCTTTGATTGTAATTTTGATACATCTGCAAAATGCTGTAGCTGTTCGGAAAGCTTTGTGATTTAAACAGGTCTTTTTTCTTTCCCTTTTTTCCCCCTGGGTTGAATAGAACAGAGGCAGAAACGTGCCGGGGGGTGAGCAGGGCGCTGGAGCTTTGGCACTCTGCACAAAACCACCTCAAAGCCCTTGGGTGAGCTGCTCTGCAGCAACACAGGGGACTGGTAGTTTTGAAGAGAGATTTAGGAAACTTTGAGTGGGTTTTACATAATTTAGTAAAGTACAGCAAAGCCACTTACTTATATACCTGATACCAAAATAAACCAGTTGGAGGAACAAGTTTGCTGTGCGGTGATTTATTTAAATCCCTTTCTGTAAAGCATGGAGTGAAATCCTCTTAAACAACTGGGAAAGAATCAGTGTACCTCGAGGAGAATAGCCCAAATGGAAACCTAGCTACGAGACGTATTAAATGGGATCTCTCTGTCTGCCTTATGTACATCCTCTCAGCCCACTGCCTTCCCTGTATAACAACAATGTTAGACACAAGCTGACTGGAAAAATAGTTGGGCTTGAATTTCCCCTGAACTGTAACAGTTGGTACAGAGCTATCACAGCCCAGGATCTGTCTTGCGTTTCTGGGATGCTCCTGTTTCCCTACAGCCAGTGGGAATCTCAGGTGAGCATGTGGGTTCGGGCCGGATATGCTGAACCTGCTCTTAAATCATAGAATCATCAAAAGGTTTGGGTTGGAAGGGACTTTAAAGCTCATTTTGCTCCAACCCTTTGAGGATTGGACACCTTCCACTATCCCAGGTTGCTCCAAGCCCTGGCCAACCTGGCCTTGGACACTTCCAGGGATGGGGCAGCCACAGTTTCTCTGGGCACCCTGTGCCAGGGCCTCACCACCCTCACAGGGAACAATTTCTTCCTAATATCCAACCTAGCGCTGCCCTCTGGCAGTGGGAAACCATTCCCTTTGTCCTGTCACTCCAGGCCCTTGTCCCAGGTCCCTCTCCAGCTCTCTTGGAGCCCCTTTAGGCTCTGGAAAGAACTCTAAGACTCTCTAAGAGCCTTCTCTTCGCCAGGCTGGACACCCCCAGCTCTCCCAGCCTGTCCCATAGCAGAGGGGCTCCAGCCCTTGAAGCATCTTTGTGGCCTCCTCTGGACTTGCTCCAACAGTTCCATGTCCTCCTTATGCTGGGCACCCCAGAGCTGGAGGCAGCCCTGCAGGCAGGGTGTCCTGAGAGGGGAGGAGAGAGGCAGGATCCCCTCCCTGTCCTGCTGTCCACGCTGTGGGGTGAGCCCAGGACACAGTTGGATTCTGGGCTGCCAGGGCGCAGGGCTGGGTCATGTCCAGCCTTTCCTCCACCAGAATCCCCAAGTCCTCCTCTCCCAGGGCTGCTCTAACTGTGCACTCTGGAGTCTGTGCTCCTACCTGGATCACCTGACACAGGTGCAGCACCTTGATCTTGGACTTGTTGAACCTCGTTAGGTTCCTGTGGCCCCATTTCTCCAGTTTGTCCAGATCTCCCTGGATGACATCCCGTCCTTCTGTTGTGTCAGCTGCTCTTTTCTTTGTCTCTTTCTGCAATGGGGAAGGTGAGATGTGGAGGTTCAGCTTAGCCAAGGATGAGTTGCTGCCAGCCCCAGTTTTGGGGTGAGACAGGAGTGACCCCCTGCTCTGACACCCCATGGTTCTCCCTGGCAATGCCCTTTCACCAATCCACAGATCTCTCCTTTTTTTCCCTGCTGCTTCTCCCACTGACTTCTGTATTGCAGTTAAATACAGGCTTTATTTTATTTTATTAAGGACTTTCTCCCCACAGTCTGCAGTGATGAAGAGCATGAATCCGGGGGTGAGCTCTGGGACAATGGATTATTAAAGCCTACAGTGCTTAACTGGTTTTTTAACATCTGGGGTTTTGCTCTTAAATCAAGTATTAAGTCCAAATCCAACCGTGAAACTAGGTGATCTGGGAAATTTAGCATCAGCATGTGTATAATACTATAGCTAATCAGAATTTCATATGCTGTAATAACATGTGAAACAGTAGATGTTTAGAATAAGCCTCCTCTGCCAGAGACTCATTATATTCTGCGTTGATAATTAATAATTTTTGATAGATTCACACATAATGAAGAAAAAATGTTTTTGTCTGAAGTGAAAATGATTGCACAGGTGCAATAACATATTTTTTATATAAATGGGAATGTTTAGAAGCAAACGAGCCATGAGAAAACATGGGAAGCACACAGAGCACTGACGTCTCTGCGTGTTCACATCACCTCGAGGGAGCTTTGGCAGGGAGGTGAGGGAATGCTTCTCCAGATGAAATTTGGGAGAGGATATAAGGAAGGACAAATCTCTATGTGTGGTGAAGTCATGCAGGGTTTCTTTAAAGGATTTTTTGAAAGTGATCGCCGTGTTTCCAAATCTCCTTCCCTGGTCGTAGCTTCTGTGCGGGAGTTTTTGAGGATTCAGTGGGAATTAGGACAGGAGGGAATGGCTCTAAACTGACAGAGGGCAGGGTTAGATTAGATGTGAGGGGAAAATGCTTTACTATGTGGGTGGGGAGGCCCTGGGACAGGGTGCCCAGAGAAGCTGCAGCTGCCCCATCCCTGGAAGTGTCCAAGGCCAGGTTGGACAGGGCTTGGAGCACCTGGGGTAGTGGAAGGTGTCCCTGCCCATGGCAGAGGGTGGCACTGGATGGGCTTTAAGCTCCCTTCCAACACAAACCATTCAGTGATTCTATGAATTTTGTTCCCAAGTCATTGTTATTTCTACAGATCTAATTCTCACAAAATAAATACCAACTGTACGTAAGAGCTGAGCTGGCTGCCCCAAAAGAGACTTTGGCTTGAGAATACTACAGCTGGTTCCAGCTGAAACAGCCGTGCTCTTCCATGGCTGTGGCTCTGCAGGCACCACTTGCCTGGCTGTGGTCCAGGTGTGGGACTTTCTGCTGAGGTGTTGAGGAGTTAAAGATGAGCAGGGATGCAGCATGGGAGAGGGGAGCACCCCAAGTGGATCCGAGGTGTGTGAGTAGCTGCGGTGTTCCTGATGGATGGTGCAGTGCTGCCACACTCACACCCTGCTCCTACCTCATTGCAACCTGGTGTGCAGGGCTGGAGATGCCTTTTTTACTACAACAAAACCATTTCCACTGGAATATGTATTTCTTGGAGAAATAATAACTTCTCTTTGCTGAAGCAGCAAGGCAGTGACACGTTGCCAAATGTCTCTTTGATGTTTCAGACGTACAACAGCCAGAATGAGAACAACGAGGACTACGAGATCCCCCCCATAACGCCTCCGAATCTCCCCGACCCGTCCCTCCTGCACCTGGTGGAGCACGAAACTGGATATCACTCGCTGTGCCACAGCCTCCCTCCCAACAGCCTGATCCCAGCGTACCCCTACCAGAACATGGACCTGCCAGCCATCATGGTGTCCAACATGTTGAGTCAGGACGGGCACCTCCTCTCCAGCCAGCTCCCCACGGTCAGTGCCTTTCCCCTCTCTCTGCCGTTCATCAGAGCTGCTCTGTGGTTCCAGTCGTGAGCCAGCTGAGCACAGAAGGGTGTTGGTGATGGGCTCTTTGCTGTGAGGGTTGGGATGAGCTGCTGCCCACTGAGGGTGCGTTGGCAGGGAGTGCATGGTGGCAATTTTATGCTTAGTTTAGTGTCTTTCTGAGCTTCACTAACCCCTCAGGATCAGGGGAAGAGTGTTTTCCTCCATGATCCCTGAACCAAGCAAAGTGCACCTGCTCCATCCCCCATGGGAAGGTGACCAGACTGCTCACAGCCCCTACACCCTGCATCCTTTCTCTTCCCCCTGCCACCTCTGTGTCCCCCTGCCAGGGTGGCCCCAGTGGCACCAGAGGGAGGAGCACGGATGCTCCCTGAAGGGAAAGCTGTCCTATTGATTTCCAGGGGAACAGGATCTCTCCTTGCACTCACAAACTCAAATTGCCTCCTGGCTCACGCCATGGGAAGGGGATACCTTGCAAAGTTTCAAATGACTCATGTGTAGGGATAAACAAGGCAGGGACAATGAAGTAAAGTGAAGCTCTGGGAAGAAACTCCAGGACTAATTAGAACTTACGATGCTTCTGCATCAGCAGCGCTGAAGAAGGGTTGTGACTTGATTTTGACAGTGATATTGAATTGTTACTGTTGCTGTTTAATACCATTTTCTTCTTTAGCAGATTCAGCGCCATGGTTGGTTTTTAGACATTGTTTCTCTCTAAGGTCATTGATTTTGAATGACACTGATATCAAACAGAGTTAATTTGACTTAAAGAGCATGGCTGGGAGCCTGGTCTGCCTAGCTGGGGAACGCTTGGTGTTGATTGCTTGAATAGATAAGGGTCTGAAAGGTAGTGATATTTAAATATTTAAATGGGATATTATCCCTTAGTCTAGGAAAATCCCAAGGCTTTCTGAAGTTCTGATGAGTCTCTGAGTTTCATTGTTAGTGTGTTTAAGAGAAATATCATGTTCTGCCCATCAATATTGAACAGAGGCATATTTCTATGGAATTAAATATTACTTAGGGCTCTGTGTTACCTTTTAGGTTCTTAGGTGATTAAACCATTCATTTCTGAGACAAAAAGAGTCAATTTCAGATGAAATATTTTTCCCTGGTTTAATTTAAAGCACAGCCCCTTTGCCTGACCCCTATTTTCATAACACGATAATTTTATCCTGTGTTGATTGTCTCATTTTTGAGAGGTGATATTGCACTTATAAATCATTTTCTAAAATACCTAAAGAAAAAAGAAGAGGGGGATTTATTAAGCAGCTTCTCTGTGTCTGAAATAATTTATTTTGGAGTAGTCCTTGGGAAATGTTCTCTTTCTTACTTTATGGTACTGTTTTACAAATGCAGCGTGGTGACGATAAATCAGGACTGAGCCAGAGAAGATAAGAAGGGGACTTAGTGGGCTGTAAACATAGAATAGAGAGATTAAGATTTGTTTGCCCCTTACCACAGAAGTAAAAAAATGTCCAGTGAACCCTGAGTTTCCCAGCTGAGAGTGAATTGAAACTGTTCAGTTTGAGTGGAAACCCTCGGAGCTGTGATACATCTTCAGAGGGCAGCAAAGGCATCAGGGAGGGAGCTGTGCTGCAGTTTCAGGTCAGAATTCAATCCTGCCTTACCCTCCCATCAAAGCCTTTTTTCCAGTGTAAATTAACACCTTCTAGTCCCTTTTGGGTGGGGAATTGAGTGTTCCTTTCCTCCAGCACCAGCCCACGATGGCAGCGTTGGTCCCAGAGCACTCCTACAGTTCCTGTTAGTGCTGAGGGGAGCAGCACAGGCACCTGAGGGCACAGTAACGTCCTGGAGAGAAAGCACATTTTAAACTTATCTGGTTAATATCTGATAGCACCTTCCAGTGCTTACAGGGGCTCCAGGAGGGCTGGAGAGGGACTTGGGACAAGGGCCTGGAGGGACAGGACACAGGGAATGGCTTCCCAGTGCCAGAGGCAGGGCTGGATGGGATATTGGGAAAGAATTCCTGGCTGTGAGGGTGGGGAGGCCCTGGCACAGGGTGCCCAGAGAAGCTGTGGCTGCCCCATCCCTGGAAGTGTCCAAGGCCAGGTTGGACAGGGCTTGGAGCACCCTGGGACAGTGGAAGGTGTTCCTGCCCATGGCAAGGGTGGAACTGGATGGGCTTTCAAGTCTTTTCCAACCCAAACCATTCTGGGATTCCTTACCCCCAGCCCGTGTGCCAACCCAGTGGGTGGTGCCCCCATGGAGCCAGCCTCAAGTCAGGCCTGGCTGTGTGAGGGCACAGGGCACACGAGGTGCTCCAGGTCCTGCCCAAAAATCACCCACACCCGTCACTGGGTGTGTGTTCACAGCTGGAAGCCTCCAGTTCAAGAAAGGGGCTTGTTTGCCAACACTTCCAGAAATATAAGATTTATTTCCATACAGACAGGGATGGGGGGGCAGTCTGGGAGTGAGCCCTGCCTGAGCACAGTGGTGGCTCAGTGTGCAGAGGTTTTGGTTTGGTTCCAGGACCAACGTTGCTCATGCAAATGCTGGAGCTGGAGCCTCTCTCCTCCCTGCTGCTCTTTGCTGTACTTCCTACACGTTTTTGCACACACAGCTATTTCCTGCCTTGGTTGCCATGTCTTTTGGCTTGAATACAGTGACAAACAACAAGCAATTCAAGATAAAATAAACATTTGATTTAGACATTGGTCAGACTTTTGCTGTAAAAATGTAACGTGAGCCTTGCAATTTTTTTAAGTCAAAGAAAAAAAAAGTGAGCAAATCTCTAGCTGCTGAAAAGACATGAGCTAGGACTCACTGAGAGCCATGGGATTGGTATTTTTCTCAAGAATTCAGAAGTGAATAAAGGTGCAGGTTCCTGTCCCCTGTGTGTGTCTCTTGTCCAGGGATGTCCCAACATTACCCTCAGGTTGCATTAAACCCTCCAGGGCCTCTCCAAGGGACAGGCTGCTGCTCCCATTGTGTGGGTGACCAAATCAGAGGGAGTTTAAATCAGCACAGACATTCCCATGGCAGGAGGGGAGCTGGAGAGGGTGGATTTGCTGTGTGCCAGCCCCTGTTCCTGGCTCCAGGACCTGTCAGGAGATGAAGAACCTCGTTTGAGTAAAGCACCTGTGCCCTGATGGGGAAAACACAAATCCAGCATCACTTCTAAGTTTCCTTATCCCTTCATCCATCGTCCTTCAGGGCACCCTGCACACCACTGGCCTCTGCACACTTGGATCTGCCCATGGACCAGCTCTACATTTCCATATCGTGGCTCTTCACTGCTGTTTCTGTCACTTTATTTCCTTTTTTTTTTCCCCTCCATGAGTTTTTAGAAATTAGGGGAGTTTTCAGCAGCTGACTGTGGGGTGCAGGGAGCTGCAGAGGAGGGAAGCAGGGATGGATGGATGGATGGATGGACGGATGGACAAGAGCAGGCAAAGAGATGGCACAGGATGTGATGTGTGGAGAACCTCTGGAAGGGGGTTAAGGGAGGCTGGGGATGAGGCAGGGCTGGCTCCTTTGGGGAAGGTTTGTTATTTTTTGTGGCCTCTCTTGTCCTGTGGGAAAAGAGGAAGGAAAAAGAAGGGAAAGAGGAGGAGTGGCAGGAGGGAAAGAAAACAGGAGAGATGTGACTGTCACTGAGAAATGGGAGTAATTAGGGAAAAGTAATCAAAGAGGAAAAAAGCATGTTTTCCTTGGAAAGAGAATATCTTTGCCCACTGTGAACATCCCAGCAGTGTCACAGTGTGGGCAAGCAGCAGCTGAGCCTTCCAGGGATCCACAGGGGGCTGGGATCACAGTGGGGCTGGGACCTGGGGATGTGGGGAAAGCACGGGAGGGGGCAGAGATGTGCTGTGGATCAGTGGTGAGGTGGGTTAAGGAGTTGCTGGGAATAAATGAGATTTCAGAGTGGATTTGGCAGAACATTTTTGACAGAAACAAAGGGCGATCAAGGTCGGAACCTAGGAATCTCCAACGCAGCACAAACATGTTTCCATAAATATTGGATAGCAGCCAAGAGGGCTGGGGGTGCCTCTGCTTGTCAGGTGGGACAGTGCTGGGTTGGGGAACCTCTGACTGGGGGGACAGCACTGCCTGGAACCCACCACCTCTGCTCCACAACCCCGAAACTGTGCTCCCCCAGGCCTGGCCAAAGGCAGCTATGCTGGGGCATCCCAAAAAAACCAACCACCCTTCTCCCTCCTGCTCTGCCCTGGCCAGGGGAATGTGGGCAGAGCCACAGATTTCTGCATGGGAAGCATCATTTTGGCTGCTGTTATGAGCCAGTATGGGTTTTGTAGATGCATAGAGTTGCTTGGAGAGACTGACAGCTCTCCCTGTGTCTGCATCTTCCCATTGCTTCTCATGAGGAGAGATCTTTGTGACTCCTTTAAAGGCACTAGCATTTCCTTCAGCCCGCTGGGATGAGGTTTTTTCTGCTTACAGCAATCTGGGGCAAGTGCAAAAAGGCTTCAGCCACAGCCTGGAAGGTCCTTGTTTCAGCTAGTTGAGTGGAATGAGATTATTTGGAAAATGTTTTAAATCCTCAGTAGCAAAAAGCACATCCGTGATGCAAAATGCCAAATTTCCGCTGAGGTGTGGAACCTGTTTAGGTAGAGGGGAGAGAGTAAAATGGTAAATGGGGGTGAAATGTCGTAGCAAGGCGAGTGCCACCCTGAAATTCCTCAAGTTTTCAGTTGACTTTGAATAGCTGTTTCCCAACACACCAGGGCTTTGTAGAACAGAGAGGAAACCAGTAAAACAAACCAGCAGTAACCCAGCTGCCACGTGGGAAATGGAAAGGAAAAGTAGCCCCTTGCCAGAGCTGGGAAGTGCATACTTGGGATGCTGTGGGGCTCCAGGGAGAAGCACCTGGTGCTCACCAGACCTCCAGTGAGGTTGTCCTGCAGGCAGCTTGCAAGGCCACAGTGCTCCAAACCCCATCCAACCTAGCCTGGGACACTTCCAGGGATGGGGCAGCCACAGCTTCTCTGGGCACCCTGTGGCAGTTTTTACCACCCTTTTATTTGTCCTTACTCATTGTAAACAACTTCTTCCCTAATTCCAATTAGATATCACCACAAAAGCCAAGTAAGCTGTGCCAGTCTTCTCTCCAGGCTGTTGGAAATCCATGATCCCAGGAGGAAGAGCAGTTTACAGGCAAATACTTCCAATACATCAATATTTCAATAATTTTGAATCACTGCCTGTTAAAATAAGTTATTTATAATAATCCATATCCCAGTGCGGTGTACAGGCAGCAGTGCCCTTCAAAGCAAGTTCCTGCTCTTCGGAAGAGCTTTTACAAATAAATTAACCAGCAAGAGCATTGGTCAGGTCACCAGCAGCAAAAACTTCCCTGAGTTCCCCGTGTCTCAGTCCTGGATAAGTTTTGACTGGTAATTTTGTGTTCTGTGCTTTAAGGTTTTCACTAATTCAGCTTCCTGCTTATTAATGGTTCAGTATTTAGAAACTAAACTTCCAAACATGAGCTCTTGGTGGAAAATAGTAATAACACAACCCTACATGAAGGGTTCTTTGTTTTAAGCAGAGCCCTGTTTGCAATTCCCTGCTAGTGTTTTTCTCAGAGGCAATAAATGAAAGAAATATGTCTTTTTAAATTTTATAAAACTCAGAAAAATGGTTTTAAACAGCTTTTCTTCACCTCCTATAATTATTTATTTTCAAACAGTCCTTCAGGGTAATGTTCCGTTTTCTTATTTCACACTCCTTTTTCTCATAAATGAACCATCACTTCAATAAATCATTATGAAAACAGAGACTAACACAAACCCTGAAAGGTTGAAAGATTTATGTAACACATTTATGTTTTCCATTTTCTCATTCTGGTACTCCACTGCTAAAGCTAAGCTAATAAAAGCTGCTATTAATATTTCTTGTTGCCTGGCAACCACAGAGAGGGAGTAATAGCTTTAGCTAGAAAAATAGATGACCGATAAGGAAAAATTCAATTCTTTTATTATCTCAAGGGAAAATGGGCTTTTACTGGAACATTATGATGTACGAGTGTGAAGTTGAATACAAAGGATATTTTTTCAGTTGTTTTTCTATTTTTAATGAACATTATTTTACCTTCACAAACTCGTTTAAGGCATTTGCCCCACCTACTTGCGAGCTTAATTTAGCAACACCCACACACACTTCTGGCTTTAAGTATCTGTTGGCATTTTCCCTTGGAAGCCCCTTCCCTCTGCGCCTCCCCCCGAGCTAGAGTGCTAGGTCATAAAATTTCCCTCCAGGTCGGAACCAAAGAGACAAGATTCCCAATCAAAGAGTAAATTGTTCTCGTGTGTGTTCAAAACAGGCTTTCTCAGAGGCAGGGGCTTGTGTGGAGAGGTGGTGCCTGAAGTTTTAGCTGCTGTGGCTGGGCTGTCTGTGCTCAGGGAGAGCGGGAATGCTGCAGCTCCTGCCCGCTCTCGCAGCAACTGCTGAGGGCAGAGATGGCACCTGCAGAACTGTGGATCCCTCTGGGAATACCAGGCCAAGGGCTGGTGCTGCACCTGGGTCAGGACAGCCGGTATCAGTCCAGGCCAGGGATGAGGAGACGGAGAACAGCCCTGGGAGAAGGACTTGGGGATGCTGGTGGGTGAGAGCTGGACATGTCCTGGCCAAGCTGAGACTCAGAAACCCCTCGTGCCCTGGGCTGATCCCACAGCATCGGCAGCAGGGGAGGGGGGGATTCTGCCCCTCTGTTTTGCTCAGGTGAGTCCTCACCTGCAGAGCTGCCTCCAGCCGTGGGGTCCCAGCACATGAAGGATATGGATCCATTGGAGCAAATCCATGGAGGCCATGAAGATGCTCTGAGGGCTGGAGCCCCTCTGCTCTGGAGCCAGACTGGGAGAGCTGGAGGTGTTCACCTGGAGAAGATAAGCCTCCAGGGAGACCTCAGAGCCCCTTCCAGTGCCTAAAGAGGCCTCTGAGACAGATAGGGTCAGACTTTTATCAGCACCTGTAGCGATAGAATGGGGGGGAATGGTTTGATATAAGGAAGAAGTTTTTACAATGAAGGTGATGAGGCACAGGTTGCCCAGGGAAGCTGTGGGAACCTGCATATTTTCCTGAAAACCTCTCATAGCCACCTCCCCAGCAGGAAGTCCCTTCCAACACAAACGGTTCCTGAATGTCCCAGAGCAAGGGGATGCAGGAGAGCACTAAAATGTGCTCTTGCCCACAGCACCACATCGTACCGAGCTGGAAGGGCCTGCACAGTGGGAACCAATGTGTGTGTGTGTAAGTCTGGCTGCAGAGCTGTCCCTGCTGCCTGTGCCTTTGTTGGTTTCAGGCTGCAAACTGGGTCCTTATCTCGCCTCACTCATCGTTGGGCTAGAAGCCAGCAGGTCCCATCCTGAGGTGGTGTAACTGCATCTCCCCTTTTAACTATTCCATGGAAATCCACCCTCCTAACCTTTCCTTTCGTCTCCTTGAGCTGGTCACTCTCTGATAAGCCACTACCTTTGGGGCAGTCCCACAAGCTCAAGGGTGTCCTTATCAGCCGTGCAGTCCTCGGGGAGGGCGCAGGCCTCACCCCGGAGCAGATGCCAAGTGAGCCGGTGCCTCCTGTTTGTGCTGCCTCACCTGCCCCTGAGCGCTGCCGACACAATTTGCTTTGCTTTTACAGCAATTTCAAACTGCACCGGCCGCATTTCAGGCTGCGCTGAAGCAAACTCGTTTGGAGCGCTGATGAGCGCGGTTTGCGTGACGCCGCGGAGGAGGAGGCTCGCTGCGAGCAGCGTGTGTGTATTAGCGCTGTAATTAAAATATCAATTACGCCGTGTTGACAGTTTGCCAAATATCTGCCTTGCGTGTGCACTAAACTTAATCACTCCAAAGTCCCCTCACAAGACCTGACGCAATCTCGATACCAAACGCAGCACAAACCCAGCGTTTGCTAAGGCAGGGTTTTGATATTACTTTGTGTAATGGTGCCGCGCTCCAGAGCTGGTATCATGTTCTGAAAATTATCTTTTAATGTACAATTTGTATTGCCGAGAAATGTCACTTACTTTGCAGAACGTCTCGCTGGCATAAAACCCAAGATTTATTCCTGTCATTTTTTTGTCTCCTCTGCCATGTTGATAATAAGAAGTCTACTTTATGTGCGTAATGCTTGTGTCAGTTTTGAAATTTGGGGTTTCATAAAAGACGGTAGTATAAATAAAACATGATATAAATTAAAAATATAGTGGAAAATAAAATCTTTGAATTGCAGGAGCAGATGAGGTGAATGCAGCATGAAGGAGGTTTTCAGAACAATATCAAATAACTCCAGTAAATATGTTCAAGGAACGGGATGGATCTTTTTTAAGACCTGATTCTGATCTCAGATGTGTTTGTCTCTGGTGTGCAGACCTGCAGGTAGATGTCTGTTACTCAGCCCAGTTTTAACCCTTTAGATTTAGGCTGTGTCCATGTTTGGGGTGACATTTTTTCCGCTTCTTAACAAAAAATCCCACTTCAACAATTTTCCTGGGTGACATTAAAAATGTACTTTGCCCACATCAAAAAAATATCCTGCAAATGGTTTGGAAAATGAACTAGAGATTTGGAAGAGTTCCTCTGGAGTCTGGGGTGTGGCTTTCAGGAAAGAGTGCCCCAGCATGGGCAATTCCATATTTCCTGGTGGAGAATTTGTCACTTTGGCCCCAGGAGCCTGGGTTGGTGCCTGGATGGGCTTTCCCCAGCTGCTTGGGCTCTGGCCTACTGTGGGACCATCTCTGCCATCTTCTTTCTCCCTATCAAAATTTATAAAAGCACAAATTATGTCAACAGTCAGAAAAAAAATTTGAACAGATATATAATGGTCAGAAGGTTTTGGGATTACCCTTGTCCATGCTGACTAATTCAGGGCACTGTGAAATGTCTTGCCTGTGTTTGAAGCATGAGATAAATGATGCCAGACCTCTGCTGAAGATTGGTTGTCTTTGGTGAAATGGTTTTAGGTGTGCTTGGACATCAGAGATCCCAATCCCTTTGGGAGCAGTAGGTAAAATTAACAGTGATGTTAGCAGTGATGTGTGTCCAGGGTGTCTCTGCTGCCCAGTCCAAGACCTGGGCTTCACCAGCAGCCAGGGCTGTGTGTATGTGTCCAGCACTGCCAAAGGTTCCTGTGAGATCTGCAAGATCTTCCTCCTTCCTGGAAGTGGCCAAGGCCAGGTTGGATGGGGCTTGGAGCACCCTAGGATAGGGGAAGGTGTCCCTGCCCATGGCAGGGGGTGAACGAGATGGTCTTTAAGGTCCCTTCCAACCCAAACCATTCTATGATTCCTTCAGCTCTTGCTGAATGTGCAACTTCTTGCATCTGATTAACCAGAAGCTGCTTCACCCTCCCCAAAATGCTGCCTTTGTGCCTTATTTTGTGCATGTGACTCAGTGGTGCAGGTCATCTGAGGACTTGTTTTTGTTTGGGTCACACAGAGGAAAACAGAGTCCTTTCCAGGCAGGAATAATCCCCAAGGCACATGTCTCTGCACCTTATCCTGTATCCCATTCCTGGTCCCTGACTTGGAGAGGGGCTGCAAACAAAGCTGAGCTTTCACTGCCACCTCTGGACTGACAGCAAGGGTCTAATGTGGGGAAGGTGGTTTTGCCAAAGAGATGGAGCTCCTTCCGTCCTGCTGATGCTTGCACCATGTGCAGGCCTTGTTTGCTGTCCCTTCTGCCCTGTGCTTCCCCCTCTATTCTCATTTCCATGGGAATAAATAGGAGATGTGGTGGCTGTGGGTCTGTGCCATGCAAAGAGCCTCCAAAAGAAAAGTAAGGGGTTTTAATTTGCATCATAACCCCTGCCACACCATCAGGTGTTAATGCTCCCACCTGTGTTCACACCCCACATCATAATGCAACATAAAGTCTTCTTTGAAGTGCATCAGGCAGCTGTAAACAGCATAATTTTTTGCCACTTTTTAACCAGCAGCACCTCTGCTACAAGAAAAACCAAAGTAGCATGTCTGGCAACTCTTTGCCATCCATCTTGTGCATTTTGATCAATGTTGCAGCCCATCTTTAATTGCCCTTATCCCTTAGATCAATCATATTTATCTCGTAGCTGTCACTGGCCTCCTCTTTGCATGTTACAGGGTGCATTAACCTGCTCCAGCAATTACTCACTGCCCCGGCCAAGGAGGCTCTG
Organism: Climacteris rufus; assembly: GCA_013398175.1. Classification (NCBI taxonomy): domain Eukaryota; kingdom Metazoa; phylum Chordata; class Aves; order Passeriformes; family Climacteridae; genus Climacteris; species Climacteris rufus. Next base: position 117,361 of record VZRZ01001925.1, on the reverse strand, counting down.
GGTAACTTTGAGGTTCATTCCCAATCACACACGTGCTTTGCTTTCCATTGACTTTCCAGAAGTTCCAGCCCCAAATGGCCCTGCAGTGACTGGTGCTGGTGCCATTCCCGTCCTGCCCAGGGCAGGAGAGCACAAAAGGATGGAAATTTCCACAGCTTTTGTTTCAGCAGCAGAAGTTATGATGACTGTTCACTGCTGTAGGTGTGTGCACGTTGAGTCTTTTTGTATTATTTAAATGGGAGCCGTTTTTAGAGGCAAATAACAGAAAGTGCTTACAATAAAAATAATGGGCTGTAACGGGCTTTGTTATGCAATGAGGAGATCAAAGAGCCACATCAGCCACTCGGCTGAGTGCTGGAGTGACAGGAGGCATGGCCCCTAATTGGTAGGTAAGATTTCCTCAGTGAGTAAATAGAAATGGTAATCCCAGCCCTTTCAGAGGAGTTTTCTTCTGCCAGCGGGCTCGGTGGGGTTTGCTGTGAGTGTGAATGAGGGTGCACAGCAAAGGAGCAAACAGGAATCCTGAGGCAGATTTCCCTTTCTTCAGCAAACACCCCCAATCTCTACCTTTGTTTTGGGTGTGAATCTGGGAAGGTCCAGCTGCCAAATTCAGACCCCGCCCCAGAAAGCTTTGAACGTGGGAAGCACACACTGGAAAAAGCCCTGGCAGCCCCTGCTTCTGAGTGGTACAGGCTGAACCACTTCACATCCCTGTAGCCCCGAGAAATCAAAGTTACCATTTAAATGAAGAGTGCTACTTGAGTCCTGCCGCTGTGAAGAGGTGTGGGATGCAATGTCAAGAGAAATTATAATGATTGCTACAGAGGCAGCTTGTCACAGAAACGGGAAAATGTTTCTGCATCTGATGCATGGCAGCGAGCCAGCTGGTAATGTTATATGTCCGAGTGTTTCACTGGGGCTCTGCTGGCTGGAAAGCATTCCTTAATGCTCTGCCTGGCTGCTATATTTGTCTCCCAGCTCTGCAGAATCCCATTAGGAACCTGCTGCTCACACCACGGGAAGTGTTTGGTCTCGGCGGAGGGCCGCGCGAGGGAGGCAGCCGGGTATTGCTGCAATCCTTCAACATCCCCGGGAATTGCCACAGTTATATTTCTCACTTATCTCTGCTGCCGTGGGCATTCCTCATCATGGATCGAGATGTCCAGGAAGCTGCAGCAGGCAGCTGTAGGATACCAAGGTGCTGCTGGAGGCAGTGGGATCTGCTCCCTTTCCCTCCAGCCACCCAGGGCAGGTGCTGATATTGTTTTGTCCAAAGCCTGGGTACGGATTTGGAGTTAAAAGGATCCAAAGGTGGGTACCTAGTGGCCAACACAGGCAGCCCATGATGGACCTCATGCCCATCCCACCAGGGCTGTGTTGGACATGGTTCCGCCCTCCATGGACCTGTCTGGTCCCTGTGGAAATGGGCAGCAGGGCAAGTGGAGCTGATGGAAGTGGCAAACTGGGAGTGGTGCCTTAGGATTTTAGCTTTTATATTTTTCATATATTTGTAGTCCTGTAGCTTTTTATTTTGTAACTCTGAACTCCATATAGAGCCTTAACCAGTGTTTTTCCCACTCCTGTTGGACAAAACACATCCCTGAGATCTTGCTCTCTGCCTGGGAACCAAGGACATTTCACTGTCTCATGCCCCATGAAATATAAACAAAAGTGAGATAGGGGAGCCAAACCTGGGTGCAAATGACTTAATTACCTGGACCCCTAATTGGAAGATTGACCCCAATATGCAAATCTGCCAAACTTACAAAAGTATGAAAGTCCAGTATCACATGTCCCTTTTGGGTGTGCCTCTTGTGGGCTTTAATTGCCCTAAATGTACCTGAAGGTCCTTCCATAAACCATAACCACTTTATTTCCCTTGATTTTGTCTGGCTTCTGTTTTTAGATGTCCCAAAAAGGCATCAGGAGGAACATTCCTTCTCGTTGTGCTGGCAGAGGAAGAGGTGAATGAAATGAGGGTGATTTGGGGTGTTGCCACAAAAAAAGGGACTAGCAAAGAGCAAGATCAGTCAGGGAGTTGCGGTCCTGACCTTGGATGTTTTCTGTAGAGGAGAAGCATTTTTTTGCCTAACTATTCCATTCTTTATTACATTATTTGGCTAACACTAAAAAAAGCAGTGATTAAGGCTCATGCACTTCATGATTTGTGGGGGTCTCTCAAGGTTTTGTCATTACCCTGGATGCTCTGTTGTTTATGCTTTCATATTAGCAATGCTGAATGTAGGCAGTGAGGGATAAAACTGGAGGGTGACACAAAGAAATTGGACATATTTGGGACAGAAGAAAGGAAATTCGTAGAGATATAAACATAGGAGGGAAATGGACTGCAAGACTGCAAAGGCAGTTTGTTCAGCGTTGATAAATGTGGAATTAATGCATGTTGAGGAGAAAAATATTCACTCTTCATAAAGCTTGCAGTGCTCTGGATTCACTGCCAGAAAGCAGCTCAAAAAACCTTGTGCAGGGATAAGGGGTTAGAGGACAGGATAAACTGATGGAGGGGGGTGGGTTGGTCATCCCATGTCAGGCAAAGGGGAGGAAAAAAGAGGCTCAAAGAATAACAACAATAATTATCATGGGTCTGAAAAGGTCCTCTGTGATGGCAGATGCTAAGGTTAAGGAGCAGGCAAATAAAATAATTGAAATTATAACAGTGCATGGAATACACAAGTGTTCCACAAGTAATTACACAAAGTAATACACACAACAACTACATCAGGAAACTTCATGGGAATTGAGATTTGGAATTTCAGAGCAATAAAAGGTAATACTTTTGCCCACACAGGCCAGGCTAAACTCTGGGACTTGCCAAGAGTAAGGATGAAAATGGAAATGCCAAAAAGATAGTTTTAAAATGCTTATGGATGTACCACAAACATGGGAAGTTGCTGTAGTAGATGCTAAAATGCATGTTGGTGGAGAGGAGGAAGTAGTTGTTCCGTGTAATAAATCCAAAGCTGATTTCTGACAGGAATTAATTTGAAGCTGGGAGCACCAGGTCCCATCTCACCTGTACCATGTCTCATTCAAGGGAAGGTGCTGTGGCATGGGACCATCTCTGCTTTGGGCTTCTGGGAGCACTTTACACCTGCTGATTTTGCCATAGAACATTGTTGAAAAACAGTGGTCAATTCTGCTCCACTTGTTACATAGAAATGTGAGCATTGTGTAACTTCCCTCTGCATCCAAACCCTGGATCCTCTTTTCCTTGACAGGGTAGGGATGGGGACTTGGGCACATTCCCAAATTAAACCTCATAGTGTTAATAACTCCTTATTACTCAAAAAAATTTTAATGTGTCTCATCAACCTCACCTTCTCTAACACAGAGAAAATCTGTGCCAGTGCCCTTTTCTAGTTCCTACTGCTGCCAACCCCCTGGGACAGAGCAGCCTTTGCACACCACTTCTTTGAAGGTGCATTTTCCACATGGGCCTGGTTTGAGCATGCAGGACAGGTTTCATGAAGAGCCAAGCTCCAGTTGTTAGCACAGGTTTCATGTTCTTGGTGCAAAGCATCCATCTGCCACTGCCAACCCACCTGTTCCACCACAGAAGGTTCCTGCCCAGTGCTGGAGACAATCCCGCCCACAGCTCTAGGTTTCATGCTGGTTGGGCTTTTTCGTGGCACGTTTCCAGTTCTATATCAGTTCTCTCTGTCTGTCCTAGAGACTCTCTGATTATTTCAGCCTGTGTTTTTAGCAACAGGCTACAGACAGTTGGCCATCTGGTTGGCATTAGTCTGGAGGAGGAGGCAGCACATTTACCTGCAGGAAAATCGCTTCCCTTGTGAAATGAATCCTGTCAACTTTCATGTTCATGATGAGCTAAACCAAGAACATCCAGTTCTGGCAAGAGAAGAAAATGGGAGAACTGGGGCACAGTCCCTGCCCAACTGTCCCCCACAAAACCCAAAGCTGGTGTCAGCAACTGAGGTTGAGTTTTTGCTTTGATTTCTCTGTCTTGGCACTTTGATGAGCTGGAAGGTACCTGCCTTCTCACCCGGCATGGTGAGGCAGGTCACTGCTGAGCCTCCACAGCCAGCTGGCTTTGGTTTGGTTGGTAGTATTGGCTAAGTCTGTTTCTTGGGGCATCCATTCTTTTTGAAGCTTATGTTTCATGTTGGCACATGGTGGGATTTTTGGAGCTGTCCTGTGCAGGGCCAGGAGCTCGATTTCAGTGATCCTTGTGACTCCCTTCCAGCTCAAGGTATTCTATGATAGGATTTGTGGCTACCACAGCCTTGCTCCCCTTGCAATTCCCCATATGAAACACGTTTGGGATTGTTTTTCCTATAACAGTGCTGAGGGTACTCTGTGTGGGGTGTGGGAAGTGAAAGGTCCAGAAATGAACCACACTGTGGAGCTCAGAGCTTCTGTGGATATTGAGCAGATATTTGCTGGCAACGGAATTGTTTTCATGGCCTCAGAAGGTACTACAGGGTTCTCTCTGGGGTGTCTTGGATGCCAGGCAGCTGTAACTGAAGCAGTTTAATTTTAATACCTCCACATTGCAGGCTGAAGGACAGAAAGATCTGTGCTTATGGGTCCTCCTATTGCCACCATCCCATCAGCTCACTGAGAGGACCCAGCACTTCTTGCTCAGCTTTGTCCTTCTGGGGGGGTCATTTCTTCATCATCTGCCTGTTCCAGAATTTCAGCCCAATTGTGTGCAGCTCTAAAGCACCTACAGAGCACCTAAGCAAGAACTGTCCTAAGGATTAAACCCAAGTGGAGACCAAGACAGAAAGAAAAGGGGGTTAAATCCCTCCACAAAAGCAAACACTGAACTGGTGGAGTCCTGGTTGTGTGAGGGATTCCTACAGTCTGTGTCAGGGATATCACAAGGCAGGTTAGACATCCCTATCCCACCTGGGGTACAGCTGATTTTGAAAGTCCTTCTTTTATAATGGAGTATGTGTAGTTCTGCCACAGCCATGCTGGTTTACAAGGCAGAAATCCAATTCCTAGAGGGCTGGAAGCCAAAGATCAGCATGGAGAATTCTGCCCTGGTAGGGATGCTGTATTGATGCCAAGTGGAAAAGCTATTCTGCTGCTGATTTCTGGGATGTGTGTGTGTGTAGCTAAGCAGCATGAGGTGAAGATTTCCTCTGCTAACCCCACAGCTACTCGTTTTGCGGTCAAGATCTCCAACATTCAGCTGGTTGTGGGAGGGGTCCCATGTGGAATTCTGCAAAGTCCAGCAATTGGGCCTTCTTTTAAACATAGTTTTTCTCTGGCTTCTGACAGCCACAGAGCACTGACGAAATGTGACCTGATAGAGCCTCCCTGATGTGAATTTTCAAGGAATTTGGTGGAAAAGAGCCTGGATCAGCTAGGATCACATGGAGCTGCATTCCCGAGCTCCTTGCACACGCAGGGGATGGTTTGTGTGTGCATGTCTGTACACATGGCCCTTGTTCACTGATTTGAGGTTTGCACAGAAGAACTTTTATTTGTGGCAATGCTGCCTTTTGATTTTATGCCTTGCATCTCACGCCTCAAAAATCCAGGACTAAATTGAGGCCCCTTTGACAATTTGGATTTCCTGATCCATAATGGTTGATCGGAGCTGGAATTCTTGTGAGTGACAGTTTGCTTCATTCCCTTTTGCTTTGCTTTCTCACTGAAGTAGAAAAGTCATATACAGTACAATGACTTTAGTGCAGTCAGCAGCAACTCAGCCATGCTGATTTATTTGAGCCATTCACCGAGAAGTCCTGCCCTGCTCTGGAAGTGCTGGTGCCTGTGAATTTCATGTTGATTTTTACTGTTGCCTGTGAATGGTCAAAGGTTTTTGTTATTACAACCAGATTTTTTGCAGTTGTGATCCCTGGGTGATGTTGAACTCAGTTCTCCAGCTGTCGTTGGAGGATGCATGAGTGGAAGTGGATCTGGCTGGAAGTTGCTGCAAGGTTGGGAGTGGGGTTCTTGCAATGATTTTAAATCATGTTCCATTGTATTTACATTTTATGTGTTTGTGTTATTGTTGCCCCATGATCACTATAAATAGGTGTGAGGGAGCAACCATTAACATTTTTAGCACCCAATCAATTACTTGGCACACTTGGATGCCAGGTACACCATGAGTAATAACAACTGGACCTCAGTTATAGCTCACACTGAAGGTTCACTGGGGACAAATTAGAGGGATAACTACAATTATGGCTGCAGTAAGACGGCTTCTTTGTAGTCCATCATCCACAGTAATTTAAAAACATGGATCATTAAAATCAATACATATTGCAATTAGACCTTAGGAGCTGGATTCTCCCTCACATAGACGTGTCAGTCTCGTCAGAGTTACAGGACACAGCATTAGCTCAGGGAAGGCTGGACTTGCTGTTCTTCTAAGAAACCTTTTCCTGTTTCAATTCTTCCCTGTGTTTATCATTGAATAGAAATTCAAGTATTTCACGGAATCACTTAGGTTAGAAAAGACCTCTAAGGTCACCAAGTCCAACCATTAACCTGACACTGCCATGCCCACCACTAACTCATGTCCCTAACACCACATCTGTGGTGATTCCAGCATTGCCCTGGACAGCCTGCTCTGATGCTTGACCACCCTTTCAGTGGAGAAATTTTTCCAAATACCCCCTGTACCTCCCCTGGTGCTTGAGGATGTTTCTTCATCGTGGGAAAACTGAGGCCACCGGGTCAAAGTACAAACACTTCGGTGACTTCTACAGCGCCAAAGACCAGGAACACAGAGATAAGGGAAAGAAGGAGAAATCCCCTGCCTTGAGAAAGATTGAGCCAGAGGCACTGAGTACAGACACAACCCTTTCTTGAGTTATGAAAAGTCTTTAGGAGAGAGCAGTTTACAGAGTCCTTAGAAAAAAAAATTCTCTGTGATAAAACGGGTTTTCCAGTCAAAGCCAAGAATAAGATTCCCAAGTGCAGGGCAGTGTCAGTGTTGAGTGAGGAGTATAAAAATCCTAAGCACTGAGCTTGGGTGTTTTGTTAGAAACATTGCAGAGGTGGAAAACACCACGTTAATAAGGCAACTTTGTGGAGTGATGCCCAGGGTGGGCCTGAATGAGTCACCCAGGTTTCTTTCACAGTAAGAAGCTCTCCTGGAGTGCAATTCATTGAACTGTCTGAAATACCTTCCCTGGGATGAAGCAAATGTCTCTGCAGGGTTTCGGGAGGACCAGAGCCCCAGGTCGGATGCATTAGCCCACATTTTGTGTGTCTGTGTTTGCACACGTGGTAAATTTTCCATCTGTGCAGCAGAGAGGATCAATTTCATGTTGGAAGTGAAGGGTAATAAAAAAATTCGTGTACTGTCCTTGCAACACACTGAAGAGACACGAGTAGACATGAACATGGCAAGGAGCAGCTGAAGCTGGGACTGAAATCCTGCTGTCTTGGTCCTCAGAGGGCAGGCAGTGATGGGGTGGGATAAGCAGAGGCTGCCATGCAGAGGGAAGGGGCTGAAGGGACAGAGAAGAGCTGTGATTTGCATCCTCTTCACCTGATACACAAGAAAGGAACTTCATGGAATCATGGAAAATCAGGATGATGTTTGCCAGCTTCCAGTCAGCTGGGACCGCTCTGGATTGCCAGGACTGCTCAAAAATCATCAAGAGAGGCTTTGCAATGACATCAACAGCTCTTTGAGGATTCTTGGATGAATCTCATCAGGCCTCATGGATTTTTAGGGATCCAGCTGCAGCAGCATACATTCAGGATCTACTGGGAATTTATCATTCTCACAGTCGTGATCCTCCAGCCCCAGGCACTGAGACCCCCTTGGCCCATCATCTGTGTAGAAGATGGAGGCAAAGAATGCATTAAACATCCATGCCTTGTCCATGTCCCTGTTTGTGAGGGGACATCATCATCCTCATCCTGGAATCCACCAATGCTGTTTCTACACTGCCTTTTGCCATTAATGTATTTGAAAAGACTTGGCAGCATTCCTGCTGGGATCGCAGGGTGGGACATTCCTTGGTGCATCATCCCCTGTGACATTGACTGCAAAGGCAAAGCAGCAGGACACGACCCTGCAGTTGTACAGCAAGGGGGGTTTTCTGTCTTCACCTCATGTTTCTGAAGGGTTGTGACACCCAAGAGCCTCATCTGCACCATGATGCTGCAGCTCTGCCCTGGCTGGGTGAGCTGTGTGTTCCAGGTGTGCCTGGAGCCTTGCACCAATCCCATCCAGCTGAGGGAGAATTTTAAATGGAAACATTGACACTGGTGTTTGCTAAAATTTCAAGAACAGAATTATTCCATGGATCAGGAGTTTCCTTCCTGCTTTCTCCTACATTTAAAACCTGCCAAATTTTGCTTCCCATGGACCATCCATCCTGCCTCTGCAGATTCTGCTTCTGGGGTGGAGGCAGCTCTTGGAACCATCAGTCTCGCTTGGGCCACGAGATGAGGAGATGCAAAGGGGACACCAGTAGTGACCCACCCTATTTAGGGTGCTGGATACAAGGATTTACCCACTGCCAACCCTCAGGGCTTCGAGGTGAGCAAAGTGGCGTTTTCCAGTGTGAGTGCAAATTGCAAGGCTGGGTGAATTATGGCAGAGTCTGTAGGAGCTCAGCCAACTCCCCCTTTCTCAGGGAAGCAGAACAAGCCCTGGATCTGGGAACATAAAGGAAAACATGTCTGAATCATGCATTGACATCACCGTGAGCGCTGCAGCTCTCCGACTCACGTCAGAGCTGGATTGATATGGTTACATGAGAGTGCCTGGCTTTTAGTATTCTGGGAGAGCTGCTACAGTGGCAGAGAAAATTATTCATGATTGAAAAAAAAGAAAGTCATTGGCTGTACAAAGTGTCAGGATTGTCTGTGTTCCACCGCAAGGTTGAAAGGAGATGCCAGCTGTGGTACACGAGAAATAGCTGGAAGAAACACCAACAAAAATGCACAGATTAGTCTTGGAAGACCCTTGCAGTTGAAGCCAAGGTATCACTTACTAATTTATGGGGAAGTACAGCGGGTGCACAGCCCTGAGCTGACTCACAGGCGGGTGATCTGGAACAAGAGGGATCACAACAGAGGAGTGGAACAGTCGGATGCTTTCTGTCACTGGAAATAAAGGTTGAGGTGAACAGATGATCTGCCAGCCACAAAGCCATAATTAAGAGATGCCAAAATAGCTTTTTCTCCTACAGAGGGGGAGAAAAAGGAATGCAAAGATCACAGAGGAGACAGTGGTTCCTGCCGTGCACACAGGGGAATAGAGGAGGGAATAATCTTCCCCATGAGGAATCACATTCAGATTCCAACAAGCAAATGCTGCACAGAATGTTGAGTCCTCTGGTGGAAAAGGAGCAGATACAAAATTACCTTAAAGCCTGAAATCTTTTTGGAGGATCCATGGCTGAGAGTTAAGTTTGACAGGGTGAGTATTGCCAGTGGAACCACGGGTGGTCAGCAATAATCCACTGTCTCCACTGGTCCCACCAGTGGGACAGCAGAAACTCATGGAAATAAAACTGAGTGTAAAATACTTGTAGGTGTCTGCTAGAGGTACTGTGAGTGAATTTTGTGAACATCTGAATACAGTGCTGTAGGAGAGGCACGTGTGGACATTGCTTTCCTTGAAACTGGGTCTAAAATCCTTCAAATGATCCCAAGCCACAAAAATGTGTCGATGCAGAAAGAACTTTACAAAAATACTGTTTCATTAAACTTCTGTGGTTTTGAAGTTGTTCATTCAGCTGAGCAATCTGTAATTAGCATTTAAGCACTTTTTGAATATTCATTAGCTTTGCCAACCCTCCTGGCAGAGGAAAATCGCTCTCAGCACCCAGGAGGGGCTGGGGGTCAAGGTTCTTGGCAGGGATGTCTCCGGAGGGAGCTGGGAGCTGATGGGGACCCTCTGCTCTCACCTCAGGACATGGGAGAGGCAGAGCAGCTCCTGGGCACAGCAGCGATCGGAAAAATCTCCTACTGGGATAAACTGCTTGGCCTTTGGTCTTTTCGTTCATCCACGTGCTAATGAGATTACCCCACACAGCAGAGGGACAGTGATATTATCCCCTGAGCAAGCCAGCGGGGTTTGCTGTGTCCGTGAGAAAGTCCTGGCTGCGCGTTCGCTCAAAAGAAAAATCCTGTTTTCTCTGGACATAAAGCAATGGCTGCTGTTATTTCCCGCCTGGCAGCTCAGATCTGTGAGGGTGAAAGTCAGTGCACAGGAGGGTACATTTGAGTCTGGGGGCTTTCCCTGGACCTCACCGCACTGCTGGGAACATCCCCAGCCCTGGGAGATGCTGAACCTCTGATGCCTTTGGTCTCATGTCACCAACCCGGTTTGCAAGGAAGGGAATATTCCCCTCCATCGGCAGTGGGGGGATATTTTAATTTCTAAACTAACCCCATGTTATGTGGTGCTGCTGAAAAGCCACAGCCACAGAGTCCCACAATGTCATTTTTACAGTCCCTGGTCAGAGCAGGATCTCGCTTTTAAATGAAAACGTTCAGGCTTAAAATAGAAACCCACACAGAATTATACAGCCACTTGAGAATGATTTTTTAGGGCTGCTGCTCAAACTGCCCCATTAAAAGACTATAAGGTGCTGGAGAGCCATCAGGCTGCCACACGCGGGGATTTTATTGCTGGCTGCGTTTTATTTCCTAATTCCGGCGGGCCAAAGGCTTGAGACCAGAGAGCAAATATTCCCTGTGTCTGCAGTTATCTCTGTATTTCCATCTCCTGCACAGCAGGAGCAGGGCACAGCACGGCTGCTGGGATGCCAGCTCAGACTGAGGGCCACCCCAGGGGTGTCACCCCGAATTTGGGCAGTGGGCACTCTGCGGTGCCAGAGCCGTGACGTGGCCACACGTGCCAGGCTTTGAAATCCTGCCAGTCCACGTGTGCAAGGCAACCAGGAGTGAAAAGGAGATCCACCCAATATTAATTATGACTTTTGAAGCTTTGCCTAATTACATTGTCTCTCTTAAGACGACGACACAAATATTTATGAGTGGGACTTTTTATTCTCATTATAATCAGTGACATAAATAGGTAACACCTTTATAAAGAGTTAATAAAAATGTGTCAACACAAGCTCCAGCACAAACTATCGAGCAGTGTGCAGTAAAACATTCCAGTGTTTATTGTATTGATTGAATATTCATGAGATGCCAATTTAAATTACAGTTCACAACTGTTGCTGTGTCTAATGAATAATTTAAACAAGTGTGGCCAAAGAGATTTCAACGCTGCATTAGCAAACTGCAAGGGATTAAGCAACAGAGAATTTATAATTAGCTTTGTATATCCTATAATAAATTCATTGGAAAGATGGTTTTAATTATCCCACATGTTAATTCAGAATTCAGTGCATTAATTTTCGATTGAAAAGTAACCCTTTCTTCCCAGATAATTTGGCTCTTCTTCATCTTCTACATCTCAAGAACAGAGAATTGCAAGTGTGGAATGGCTTAAGTTTTGCAAATCTCATCTATTGTGACCCAGCATTTGTACCTGCCCATCTCGGGTCTGGAGCAATTCCTTTTTTCCATTTCCAGCTGGGGAAGCTGAGACCGATGAGATCAAATCCCTTCCTACATGTTGGATCCCAGAATCCTGCTGGAGCTTCTCCCAGTTCTATGTGCTGCCACACATCCTCTTTGATACACCCATGGCTACTTGGGCAATATTGTCTACTCCTGGCAAACAAGTCTGTGAAAGTAATAAAAGTTTTTGGCAGTCATCTCCTATAAGCAGCTTTAAGGTTTTGTTTCAGAAACGAGGATGTGTGTAGATAACAAGTGTGAACCCCAGAGTTGGAGCTGAGATTGCTGTATTCTTTGGAGCAGAACAGGGATAATTTTGTCTCTATTTGGCAAGTTTATAAAGGTTTTTTTTCTGTGGCAGATTGTCCCTTTTGCCCATAGGGACAGGGGCTGCAGAGTCCCTGTTATTTGTCCATCTCCAGGGCGAGGAGGACACCAGCCCTGTGCCTGTAAGGGGCTGGGGCCTGCACTGACAACAGGGATTTGACCTCAGGTAACAAGGGGACAACAGGGAGATCTGAGCTCCTCATCAGCTGATGCTCAGCCCTTAGAAAGTGAGAATATTCTTTGTGCTTTCCCCCTCACCTTCGCCCCCACAGCCATCCCTTCACAGTGCTGGTCATCCCTAAAGCCTGTTTGTATGTACAGACACAGTCACAGCTCTTGCAGAACCTCAGCACTTGTGCTGAAACTCACTGGACAGAAAAAAAACTGGGAAGTATTCCAAGGAATGTAAATCCTTACACCTCCATGAAGCCACCCATGCTCCAAGCTCGTCTGGGAAGCTCCAAAGGTGTCTTGCAGTGCCTGGAGGGGAGGAAAGTGCTTCCTTTCCAGGTGGCTTTGTTTGATTCCAGGGCAGCAGGTTAATGAGATCCCTGGGATATGTGATTTGATCTGGAATGTAAACATTTGCTTGGCACGTGTCCTTGGTGTCTGATCAGATGGAAATGCAAATGCGAGCGTGGCACGCCATCCAAAATGTTTTGGTGACACAACGTGCAAGACAAAATAACAATCACTTTTTTAATTGAAGTGTTTTTTGCTGCGTTTGAGTCTTGCCATATCCATCAAATCAACAGCCTGGCACCGAGGGGGATGTGCCTGATCCGGAGGTGGAAGTTCCTTGAGGAGCGTGGAACACCCAGGGCTGTCCCAGGAGCCCTGGCTGTGCTGAGACTTCCCCAAAGACCTTAATTGCTGCTTTAGTGCCTCTGTCTTTTGGGTGACTGGAGTTACTTAAGTTGATGAATGGAGAGCATGGCTGGAATGCAGTAATGTTGTTGTTGGCACTTATTGATTAAACCTCAAGACTCAATTGATCGAGCTCCCCAGTGCGCCATGTAATCCCAGGGGAAAAAATCAAGCCTTTAATGGGGTTATGCTTTACTCTTGGGTTACCACCTGGGGTTATACGTCTTGGGAGGGAAGGAAGTGTTTGTGATGGCCTGAATCCCCGCTGTTACATGGATTAAATGAAGACTGGCAGTAGGAACACTTATTATTGTGGCAACCCAGACCTGGGCAGACCCAAGCCTCATTTAATATGGCATATCTCACCTCCAGGAGCTGAGTGTCTGGGTGTTAGAAGGAAATAAATGAATCTCTGAGGTGTTTGTTATCCATCATGAGGAGCCCAGGAGGACAGAGATGCTGCTGGACTGAATATCCTTTCCCTGGTCCCCTTTAATACACTACAGCTGATCTAATAAACTGCATTGCACAGCACAGGCAGAGCAGCAGCTCAGGTTAATGTTGCTGCTGGAACCTAAGTGAGCTCTTCCCACATCTGTATGGCTTCAATTCTGCATTTAGGCAAGGGTTTGTCTCTCTGTAACTTGGAATAGCAGCTGCAGTTATATTGGCTGGCTAAGAAATGAGAAGGGTTTGCCATTGTTGGGAGTCAGAACAGAAGTTACAGCATCTGGGTCTTGTGGCAGGAGTCAGTGCTTGAGTTTCTCTTCCCTGTTCCCTCCTGCAATTAATTTTCTACATACAGAGTCATTTGGGCACCTATTTTAAGAGTGTTCATCATTTGCTATAATTAAAAACAGGAAGACAACAGACTGTGCCTTCTGTTAGCAGTTTGTGTGACGCAGCAAGGTCGTGGCACATCCCGCAGCTCTCAGAGGTTCCCCTCTGCAGAGCAGGATTATCATTGTACTGGAGGTTCAGTTTTGCCTCCAATTGCTCCAGCAGAGCTGGGGTTTGAAAATCCTATGGCTTCCCAACACATACTCAGCCACAGCACCATCCTCCTTTCCTGGATGCTTGTATTCCTGGTAATAGGAGACTCTTATGAAGCACTTATTACAAACTAACACAGTAATCCCAACAATATCTGGCTGCAGAGGGAAACCGAGGAGGGGACTAAAAGGTGGCAGCTCATTGCAGATGTGTGGAAGAGCTCTGGTTTGTGTGCAGATGTGGGATCAGCAGTGGGGACCCAACTCTTTCTAATACTGCAGCATCTCTTATGGTGCTTGAAAAGTGGGCTGTTAGACTCTGCAATCAAAAAAAAAACCCTATTAAAATTCATTCACAGAGTTTAATCCCACTGGGATGAGTTTTCTATCTAGTCTTCCCAGTTTCCTGTTGTGTTCTAAAATTGCTTCTTTTTGCCTTCTTCTCCTTCTTCTTTTTTTAATGCTCCATGCAATAAAACGTGGAGGTCTCTCATTACCTGTGAGTCTATTGCTTTATGTGAATGCAATATCTAAAATGTGTGAGAAGAGCCAGGAGAGACATAAAGCAAAGGGAAGCTGGGAGTGCAGAGAGGCTTCAATCAGCTCAGGGAGCACAGGGAGGGAACAACAAATGCTGTGGGAGATGAGGGGCCAGCATTGGGTTGGGGGAGTGTGGTGTGCAGCCCTGGGCGAGCTGGGTGTGAGAAGTCCCGTGGGAGCTGGAGGTGCTCTTGCCAATTTGAGTTTTTATCCCCCTGTGATTTAAACAATCCAGCATCTTCTGCATCAAAAGTGAGGCTTCTTGCCCCCCTGTCAGGCTGGTGGTGAGCACAGTTCTGTGGTAATGCCCAGGGGTCTCACAGGGTGCTGTCCCTGGGGAGCAGGATGGGGAAGGGCTTGGGGTGATCTTGCCTTGGCACAGCAGAGCACACTTTGGCCCTGCCCCTGTTGCTGTTACACACAAATTAAATTATTGGCCTCAAATCCACCTGGAGGAGGACTTTTGTCCTTCTCAGCAGTTCAAAGTCTTGTAAAAAGGAGACTGAGCTGTAAAACAGGATGTTAAATGTCTAATAGTGCCAAGGCTCTGGTAACCCACCAGGAAAAGCTAATCCCCCAAGGAGTCTCTGTTGAGCTGAAGATAGGAAAAACTTTCTTCTGTCTCTAGGACTTTTCTGCTTTCCTTTTTCTTTTCTTTTTTGTATGCAGAAGGTTACTCGCATGAAACCAGATCTCTGCTTCTCAGGAGTTTATTTGTGTCTCAAATCCTGTCCTTGACCTGTGGGATGGATTTGCTGGGTGGGTGATGGTCCCATGGAGTGCACAGCTTAGGAGCTGTAGTCAGTATACAATCCTAAATTTCCATTCCTGAACAGAAGGACACCACAGACATGTGCCCATGGAGAATCCCTAGCCCCACACTAAATGTGGTGTCTCACCCCAGCCCTGGGGAGCAGCAAGTACCATTTATAGAGGTACTTATAGAAGGTTTAAACACTGTCCTCTGAATCCATCTCCCCAGCTGTATCTTTGGGATTAAAAAGTGAAAGCCAAAAATTAAAGAAAATCTGAGGTATAAACAGGACTGATGCTGAAAGATATTTTCCCCTTGTTTGGGACAGCTTTGCCTGACCATTACCCTCACATAATGCAACAAAATATTCCATGAGACAGTTTGTCTGCTCCTCCATCCACCTCGAGTGTGAAGGCAGAAATCCAGATGAGGAAATTGTTCTGGATGGGCTCCAGAGCTGGTGCAGACCCTTCCCAGCTCCCAGCACCATCTCAGGCCCCTCAGTCCCTCACCTGCACCCTTGACGTTTTTATCATGTGCCCCCTTTGCTTCTTTCCCCTCCAGAGCTGGTTCTCCCTGTCTTTCCCATGCACATGAAGGGGATGTGACAATTTTATTAAGTTTTATAGCCCCCATGGGATATAAAAGAGGGGGCGTCAGGGTCTGGTGCTGCTTAATTACCTCCCACTGCCCACTCCAGGGGAGTTCTGGCCCCAGATTTTGGTGATGGTGTTACAGTGCTATGCCTGGATGAGCATCAATTCCCTTCCTCTACAAATGGGTTTTGCAAAATCGCTAAATAATGCATTCAGAAAACAGGCTGGAAATTAATGGGATAGATTATTCGCAAACATGTTCACTGAATTATCAGGCTTGTTGTTTATCCGTAAAATAATGTACTTTAAAAAAAATGGAGTGTATTGAAGAAGTTATTTACAGACGGTTCTCCAGCTGAGCACTGCAGGAGCACTGGTGGAGCACATGCACAACCCAGCTGCTTTTCCAGTACTGGGGGCATTCCTCCTGCTCCAGACACATCACTGAATCCTAGAGAGATTTGGGTTAGAAGGGATCTTAAACACCATTCAGTTCCAGCCCCATGCCATGGGCAGGGACACCTTCCAACAGACCAGGATTTTTTCCACTACAACCAGAATTTTGCCTGCATTTTGCTGGGCTGTTTGCCTCATCCCTGACCTTGAGAGAGAGAGTTTGACAAGGGACACATGCTGTCCTTCCCCCATTCCCCATGGGAATAGTCACAGTGATTACTTTCCTTCAGGTATTTTCCCCTAAGAATCAATGGTTAAGAGGCAAAATACCTGGAAAAAAAGGCTCTGAGCACCTTGGTGTAGGGGAAGGTGTCCCTGGAAGGTCATCCTTGGGGTCTCCATTGTGTAGGCAAGGTGGGGTTGCTGAAAGGCAGGAGCTCAGCTGTAGGAAACATCCCATGTGCTCAGCTGTATGAAACAGCCTCAAACTGCACCAGGGAAGGTTCAGGTTGGACATTTAGGAAAATTTCTTCACTGAAAGAGTGGTCAAGCACCAGCACAGACTGCTCAGGGCAGTGGTGGTGTCAGCATGCCTGGCAGTGTTCAAAAAATGTGTAGATGTGACACCTGGGGCCATGGTTCAGTGGTGGACCTGGCAGTTCGGGGGGAATGGTTGGACTCAATGATCTTAGAGGGCTTTTCCAGCCTCAGTGATTCCATCATTCTGTGCAGTCCTTGCTCCCTCTCAGCCATTTGGTCTCTCCATCATCACAAGGCTGATGGGATTCGGGACTCAGGCCCTTACAGTACTTTAGTCTTACCCTTCAGAAGGAGCATCCCAGCTAAGGCTGCAGGTCAGCAGCAGGGCTGGGATGGAGGACAGCTCTGGAGCCCCAGCTAGCCCAGGTGTGCCATTGACATCTCCAGGTGCTGGAAAACCATCACCTCTTGCGATTTGTGTAATAATTCCATAGCACAAGAGAGAGAGAAGCACACACTGAAGCAGAATTCCTGCCTCCCTGACACTCCTGAGGATGGGAGTAGCTGCATTTGAGACCCTTGGAGGGGGTCTCTGCTGTGCAAATCCACAATGATGCTCTTGTTGGCAGATGACCATAGTGGGGGGCTGTATCACAGGAAAATAACAACATTCAGTTCATGCTGTGTTGAGCTGTGGCTGTTCCTTCTGGCCGTGCCCTCCCAGCCCTGGGAATGATGACAATATTAATGAGAAATACTTCCCTTTTGCCAAGCAGAGGCTCTATCCTGTCTAACACCACTGCTCTCACCCAGAAGTTACAGTTCTTTACCTTCTGATGAAGTGTTAATTGTGTTTGGAGGATTCTTTCCCCTGTAATAGCAGGATATTGTAGCACAAGATCACAGGCTGCCAAAGCGCTGAACTCAGCCTGGTGCCTCCCAGCACCAGCCCTCAGTCATTCCCTCCCCTGCCTGCCAGGGCCTGGGGACTGCTGCTGCAGGCGACTTCTCCTTGTGGGGAGAAAAAACAGGCAGAGGTGGTCGGGGCTGGAAAAGACCTGGAGCAATTTACACAGTAAGAGAAGCAAATCTGAAAAATCGACACAGATGTAGAGACAGAATTGTATAAAACCACAGAGTGGTTTGGATTGGAAGGGACCCAATCTAAACCATCTCATTTCAACCCCCTGCATGGACAGGAACACCTTCCATTATCCCAGGTTGCTCCAAGTCCCGTCCAACCTGGCCTTGGGCACTTCCAGGGATGGGGCAGGCACAGCTTCTCTGGGCACCCTGTGCCAGGGCCTCACCTCCCTCACAGGGAAGAATTTCTCCCCAATATCCCATCCAGCCCTGCCCTCTGGCAGTGGGAAGCCATTCCCTGTGTCCTGTCCCTCCATCCCTTGTCCCCAGTCCCTCTCCAGCTCTCCTGGAGCCCCTTTAGGCACTGAAGGGGCTCTGAGGTCTCCCCAGAGCCTTCTCTTCTCCAGTTGAGCCCCCCCAGCTCTCCCAGCCTGTCCCAGAGCAGAAGGGCTCCAGCCCTTGGAGCATCTTCATGGTCTCCTCTGGATTCACTCCAGCAGCTCCACATCCTTCTTACTTTAGGGACCCCAGAGCTGGGGGCAGCTCTGCAGGTGGGGCCTCACCAGAGCAGAGGGGCTGAATCCTCCCCTCTCCTGCTGCCCACACTGGGATAAACCTGGGAAACAATTGGATTTCTGGGCTCCCAGTACACAGGGCCAGGTCATGTTCAGCTTTTCATCCACCCAAGCCCTCCTCAGAGCTGCTCTCAGTCCATTCATACAAAAACACAACCAGAAGAAGCCCTGGGAGCCTTTTCTGGGGACACTGTGTGACTTTAGGGTGGAGCTTCATGCTTGAAAGCATTGCATTTGAAACTGCCAACATTAGATAGAAAGGTTGGGGTTTTATTTCAAGCACTTAAACCATAAAAGTTTCTTTCCTCATATTTGTCTGCTCAGGTTTCCTGTGAGCCATCAGGCTGAGCTTGTCTGTACATGGCTTCAGATAACTGACTGAGCAGCTCTGCTAATGCTGGTATTTGATAATTCTTGTAATATTGGGGAAGCTCTGGGGGACTGGAAAAGAGCTAATGTGCAAATATTTAAAAAGGGAAACAGAACAGCCCAGGTAATTACAGACCTGTCAGTCTGTCATCAATCCTCAGCAAAATAATGGAGTGGCAGATCCAGGCCTCAATTAATAAAGAATTAAGGAAAGGTAATATAATTAATGCCAATCAACATGGGCTGATGGAAAACAAATCTTGTCAAACTAACTTGATATCTTTTTTGATGAGATTACAGGTTTGGGTGATAGAGGTAACAGTGTTAACATAACATACTTAGACATCTGCAAGACATTTGACTTGGAAGCACAAAGTCTATTGAGCAAGTTGAACAATACAAACCCAACATTGCACAGGTTTGGTGGGCTGGATTGTCACTCTGTCTTCCTGGAGTTTGTCATGTTTCTGCCAAAGGAAGCATTAAATAATTGCCAGTGCAGTTGGCAGATGATGCAGTGAGCAGGAAAGTGGCAGAAGGCAGAGATGCAGAGCTTTTGGCCTGATTATCTGATCCCCAATAACAAATATGTGTTTGGAGAACCAGTATTGTCCCTCTTGCAGGAGCAGAAAAGGTCTTTCAAGATGAGGACTCCTCTCCTCAGAGACAGTGGC
This sequence comes from Climacteris rufus, assembly GCA_013398175.1. Taxonomy (NCBI): domain Eukaryota; kingdom Metazoa; phylum Chordata; class Aves; order Passeriformes; family Climacteridae; genus Climacteris; species Climacteris rufus. Next base: position 98,203 of record VZRZ01001925.1, on the reverse strand, counting down.
TCTGGAAAGGGGATGTGAGATGCTTTGGGGTGGCCACTGCTGATGGAGAAGTCCAAAAAGCACCCAGAGCAAGGAGCAGGGTGGGGAACATGGAGAGAGTGCAGAGCTCTGTGTCTTTTGGCCAGAGCAGGAGGGGGCTGACTCTGCAAGTGCTCTGCTGAAGGACAGACTGGTGAAGGCTTCCAGTCTGGCCACTGTTGGGGTGTGAGCTCCAGGGCCGTGCAGGCTGCACTCCAGGCTTGCTGCAGCGATCACCCATGGGGTATTTGACAAGTGAACCCACCTCCTGGGCAGTTTCTGCACCCCACCTGGCAGGGAGGGGAGCCCCAGCCCCCTGCAGCCATCCCCTCTCCATCCCCTCCCCGTGTCGTGCCCCCCAGGCTCACAGGGGTGCTTCAGATCCCCTGTCACAACCCCCACAACAAAAGCAGGAAGGCTCATGAGACCGAGGGCTGGGGAAGGCTGTGCCTCCAAACCTGCCCCAGGCCATGTCTGTGTCTCCAAAACATTTTTTTAAATCATAGATGTGGAGCCTTCCTCTTTGCTGCCTGGCTCTGAGCTCAGAGATGCTCCTTCAGATCATGTTTGCAAACTTGAGTCTGTAAAACCTTTTTTTTTTCCGCTGTGTTCAGTGAAGAGAAACTGTAATTTCAGTGTAAATCTGTGTGCCCAGACCTCCAAAGCTGGCACCACCAGTTCCCATGGGTTCCTGTGCTGCTGCTGCCAGGCCAGCTAAACCCCCCCATGGCATCCTGTGGGGGTACAGATCCCCAGGAGCTGGCAGAGGAGTGCTTGGTCCCTCTGGGAACTGGATGAAAAGTGACAACCACAGCTGGGAACGCCACTGCACAGAGAAAGCCTCTGCCATATGATAAATGCCCCCCCACCCCTACCAAAATAAATTACTTCCTTTTTAAATCCTTTCCAACTGTTCCCCTCGTGTTCGTAATAGGATGATCGGTGGAACCAAAGATGTGGCTGTTACTTTAAAGGATAAATTAGTTTGACTCTTAACTCAATAATTAAAACTGTTATGGCTATGAGCCTGCAGGGATAATGTACTATTATTATAGTCATTTGTTTCAATTAAATGCTTACTGATTTTACAATAGCAGCTGGGCACCTGTGTGAGATAGCTATTACTCTGAACAAGACATCTCAAATTCCAGCAGAAATTTGTCACTGCACTAAAGCATTTTACATAGACCATGAAAGTTTATTAGGAGCAGTTACAAATCGGGAAGAGGAGGGGTGGTAATTGGGGATATATTTTCTTATCAGCTCTTCTCTCTCCTGCTCTCTCTCTTTTTTAAGTAAATCATCTTTAAGCATTTCAGCTATGGTGATGCGTTTACATTGAAACTTCAATACAGAAAAAGCCTGCTGGGAAAACTTTGCTTCAAAGCTGTTCAGCAGATAATTTCTCTCCCTGGCTGATTGTGATTATAATGGCTTGTTCTTGGGAACAAACCCAAGGAGAGGGGAGCTGTGCTGCCAATGAGCCTTGTGACTGCCCCTGGAGTAGCTGCTTGCCTTGCCTGGGGAGGAAGACCACGGGCAAGGAAGGCTTTGACAGCTCTGCTCAGCCCATCCATGTTAACTTACCCTGGGAAGGATGGGATTATGGAATCATGGAATGGTTTGGCTTGGAAGGGACCTTAAAGCTCATCCCATCTCACCCCCTGCCATGGCCAGGGACACCTTCCACTATCCCAAGTTGCTTCAAGCCCCATCCAACCTGGCCTTGGACACTTCCAGGGATGGGGCAGCCACAGCTTCTCTGGGAAACCTGTGTTTTACCCCCTTCATCATAAAAAAATTCTTCCTTATATCTAGTCTAAATCAACCTTCTTTTACTTTAAAACCATCTCCCTTTGTCCTGTCACAGTGGGCCCAGCTAACAGGTTTGTCCCCATCTTTCCTAAAAGCCCCTTTGTGCACTGGAAGGGCTCTAAGGCATCCCCAGAGCCTTCTCTTCTTTCCCATTTTTTCCAACCTGTCTCCAGAACAGAAGTACTCCAGCTCTTGGAGCATCTCCATGGCCTCTGGACTCTCTCCACCCCTTCTAAAGTTGGGGACCCCAGGGCTGGGGGCAGCTCTGCAGGTGGGGTCTCACCTGAGTGGGGCAGAGGGGCAGAATCCCCCCTCACCTCTGCACCACACTGTGGGGTGAGCCCAGGACATGGTTGGGTTCCTGGGCTGCCAGTGCCCATTCCCAGCTCATGTCCAGCCTCTCATCCATCACCACCACGTCCTTCCCTGCATGGAAGTCTGGTGGTGCCCATGTGCTCCCTGGCACACTGAGTGATCCCCTCAGTGGGGTTGCTCCACCTCCCCACTCCTGCTCATCCTGGCCACAGTCTTTTGCAATTCCCACTTGAGCTCAGAGGGATTCAGTGCAATGGGGTCAGACAGTGTGGTGTGGCAAACTCCAGCCAAATTTCTTCTTTTCCTGCTGGGTAACATCAGCAAGTGGCTTGGCATGGATCCCACCCGGGATTGCAGCCCAGCCAAGCAGCCAGCAGGGCTCCAAGGGCAGAGCACACCAAGGGGGAGTAACACCGAGCCTCTGGATTTGTACTTCTGCCACCAGGACAGAAGTGTGTTTGTTCAGGGTGTCGCCGAGACCAAGGAAGGTGAGAGGAGGAAAAGGAGAAAAAACCCAGGGAAAGCAAAGGCAGAAGGTGGTTATGGGGTGGGACCTGCCTCAAGGCTTCACTTTGGCATTAGGATTTAGCAGGAGAGGGCATTCCACGGCAGCAGCCATCCCTGCCAGATCCTGGGACCTGAGCCCCAGGTCTGCTGGCTGGTGCTGTACCCCATATCGCTGGAAAGAGCTGCTTTTTACATCAGAATTTTGGGGAACAGTTAAGTTGATGGTGGGCTTGACACATTTCAAACATTCTCTATGTTAGCAGAGCACCCCAGCCCCTGACTGGGCTGTTCCTCTCAGCGTTTGTCACTCACTGAATTCCCCTTCTCCCCAGAAACAAGGAGCATGGACCATGTGCTGTTTGTCAGCCTGTTTTTCTCTCCTTCCTAGGATTAGCTGGAGTGTTTATGGGCCTGATATGCATATTCATTAAAAGAATTGAAATATCGTGGAAAAAAAGAAGCTGTCTTTGAGTTAGCACAGCCTTTGGGAATCTGCTAAGTAAGATGCACTTAATTACTTTAGCTATGACTACATCACATTGCACTCTGGGTTTCCTCTGAGATGCAAAACATCTTTTCAGCAGAGGCTGCAAACCCACCCCGAGCCTTTTGCAGCACCTCGTGGTGAGCTTGTTGTGCCGAATTCCCAGGATGGAGATGGGATCTGACCTGGCTCTTGCAGCTGCTCCTCCCAGAGACAGAGCTGATCACATTTGGAGGGTGCTTATTGAATTCCATGTGTGCTTCCATCAGGCTCTGTGGGGATGCTGAGCCCTTTGGGGAGGGGAAAGTCATGGAACAGCCCCAGTGAGCCCAGGGCTGGGATTGCATCCCCCAGGACCAGGAGGCTGTTTGCTTTCACACAAGCATTGCATTCATTACCTCCTTTCTCTGTGGTTTGCCATCATCACAATTTCATTCATCGTTTACTTGCCTAATTAGGCCACGTGCTGCAGAGAACCTTGGAATCCTTCTCCTGGGTGTCTCTTCCCTTGGATCTTTCTTGAGGGGAATATCACCTGCTTTGGATGCCACCTGAAACAGCTCAGTGTCTGCAGAATCCCACAGGGGCAAGCAGGAATAACCATTTCCCCAGCTGGAGTGAGGGCCATCCTCACCCCTAAGCCTGTGCAAGGAGCTCCAGTCTGCACACAAACCACTCGCCTTCCTTTTCACCCCAAACATTTTACATCTGGAAAACACACGTGGCTTTTCCAGTGCTTGCCCTCCTCAGTCCTGAGGACAGCAGGAGCCATCACCAGGAGTGATGGGGAGGTGGCAGCCTGCTGTGTTGTTTCCAAAATTGCATTTAAAATAAATAAAAAAGGGAAGTGGAGAGAAATGTAGTGAGTGGCAATGTAGTGAGTGAAATGTAGTGTAGTGAGTGGTGGGGGCAGTTCCTGCCTGTCCAGACTGTGGTCAGCAGGGTGCATGTGAGGAGCTGTACCTGTCCCTCTGCAGAACGTCCTGGACTGGGGGAGAAGACATGGAGATGTGAGAGAGGGAGAGAAGAACCAACAACTAAAACCAGGTTTTTTATCACAGAATTGTAGAATGGTTTGGGTTGGAAGGGACTTTAAACCTCATCCTGTTCCACCCCTGCCATGGGCAGGGACACCTTCCACTGTCCCAGGTTGCTCCAAGCCCTGTCCAACCTGGCCTTGGACACTTCCAGGGATGGGGCAGCCACAGCTTCTCTGGGCACCCTGTGCCAGTGTTTTACCACCTCCATTGTGAGAAACTTCTTCCTTAAATCTGACCTAAATCACCCTCTTACTTTAAAACCATTCCCCCTTGTCCTATCACCACAGGCCCTGATTGAAAGTCTGTCCCCATCTTTTCTATGGGCTCCCTTTAATGATATAAAAAAATAGGCAGCTGCTTGGAAGGAGGCATTTGGGCTAAGACATCGTTGGAGGGGGATGTCCCAGGAAAAATGCAGTGTCTCTGCTTCTTAAGGGGGGTCTGTGATGGGGTTCTTGTGAGCAGGAGGCTCCTGCAGGAGTTCTCTGAGCCAGGGCTCAGATTTCTGTGTTTTTTCTGCAAATTTTCAGAAGCATTTGCAGCACATGGCCCATATCCATAATTGCACTCACAGACTTGTTCTGCTCTGATGGATAAATAACATGCACTGTAAAGAAAAAGTGTATGATTGCATATTTAATGGATAAACGGAGCCGTTGTGGTCTATTGGCCACATAATAAAAGTTTTTTTAAAAATTGTCTTAATACAGTATTTCCTCAGGAGGCTGCCATGGCTGAAATGTGAGCAAGCTATTTTAAATTTTAGAATTTTTTAAGCCACATTTCATAACCTTCCCCATTTCTCCAACACCCGTCTTCTAAACTTTCCCTTCATTTCAATTTAAAATAAGGACAATAAATTATTCTCTTCCTTAGCAGCTGGCAGATCTTCTCCAACATAAAAGGTCTGGATTAAACTGGCAGAACCCAAGACAAATGTACCTTTTTTTGCTGGAATTTAGGAAGGCACTTGCTGCTCAGCAGATGGGTGCTGTGTCCCACCTTGCATGGTCCATGGCACTGCCTGTCTCACCCTGGCCATGCCCCTGACTTCTGAAAATTCAGTTGTAAATGCAAAAACTGAATCCCTGATGCCTCCTGTGCTGCCCAAGGCTGGTGTTCATCCCCATGGCTGCATCATCCTCAATGTCTTTATGACCAGGACAGGCAGAGCTCTGCAGCAAGGCACATAATAAGGTTTAAAGGGCACATAATAAGTTTCAAGGGCACACAATGTTGCCATAGTTAAGCTCCACACCAGAGTAAAGCCAGCCCTGCTGCCTCCTTGACACCACCAAAGCCAAGGGCAGCAACTGAGTGTGGCCCCTAAGTCAGCCTCAGTCAGACTCGTGCTGTTGAATTGCAAGAATATTCTTGATTCCCATGAGTTAAATCCCTTCACTTTGTAATTAATACAGAAAAAGGACAGATCCAGGGAAACCTGTTCCCCTGGCAGTGCTCCTCTACTGATGGAGAGTCTGAAGGAGAGCAGAACATGCTGTCAGGTGTTGTGTAAAGCTCTTGGTTCCTGACCTGCAGCAGTAAATCTGGGTTTGCATTTGGATTTATTTCCTCTGAAGCCCATGGAGCCCTTGAAGGTCATCCCTGGGCTTCCTTCTGTGTGTGCTGCTGATGGAGTTGGCAAAGCTCCCCTGGTAATGAGAGGTGGCACCTCAGTGGGATGATTGGGAATGAAGAAATAAAGAAATTGGGAGTAAAGAAATAAAGCTCAGGTCTTTAAACTCATGTTAATGTTAATCAGATTCATATAAAAGGGAAAAAAATCTGGAAAATGGTTCAGACAGGGTTTGCCTCCCTCCCACTCCATGGCTGGAAGAGGCTGTGCAGGAGCCAGGATCAGCAAGGATGGATCCTGGGGAAAATGGGGTTTTCAGGGAAAATGGAACACACTGGAAATGGGGTCTTGGTGCAGAAAACAGCAGGGTTTGTCCCCATCTCATCTCATCTTTGCTTCTTGGTGGACACGGGGTGTTCCAGCTGGAATGAGTCCAGAGGAGTCCATGAAGATGCTCCAAGGGCTGGAACCCCTCTGCTCTGGAGACACAATGGGAGAGCTGGGGGTGCTCACCTGGAGAAGAGAAGGCTCCAGGGAAACCTCAGAGCCCCTTCCAGTGCCTAAAGGGGCTCCAGGAGAGCTGGAGAGGGACAAGGGGTGGGGTGACAGGACAAGGGGGAATGGTTTTATGTTATAGTAGGGTAGGTTTAGGTTGGATATTAGGAAGAAATTCTTCCGTGAGGGTGCTGAGACCCTGGCACAGGGTGCCCAGAGCAGCTGGGGCTGCCCCATCCCTGGAAGTGTTCAAAGCCAGGGTTGATGTGGCTTGGAGGACCTTCCCTTCTCCTGGCGATTTGGCCAAAAATTGCTTATTTATGAGCTTTTTTTCCCAGATCCTGGTAGGTGCCAGACACCAGAGGTCCCTGAGGCAGGCAGGGGCACCTCCTGGGCACACAGACCTACATGCAAAGCTGATCTAGCACCTCTCTGCAGTGCTCATGGGCAGGGCAATGGCAGGATTAGAGTCTTGGGTGTGCAGCGCTCAACTCTTGGACTTTCCCAGCTGTTTAGAATAACTTAAATAATAAATCCATCGGGGTTCACCTTAAAGTGATCCAGCAGCATGGCAAACAAACTAATAAGTACATTTTCTGATCTTGTCCTACCTCAGATCCAGGAGATGGTGCACTCGGACGCCGCGTCCTACGAGTCCAACCGCCAAGTGCCGCTGCTCAACCGGCCCGGGATGCTGGCCGGCCCCATGGGCGCCCTCAGCCAGTCCCAGCTCATCTCCCAGATGGGCATCCGCAGCGGGGTCACCCACGGCTCCCCCTCGCCCCCGGGGAGCAAGTCTGCCACACCATCTCCCTCCAGCTCCACTCAGGAAGAGGAGACAGAGTCGCATTACAAGGTACGCGCGGTCGCGCCGGCTTTGTGGACAGAGAGAAAACGGGGGATGGTGTTTGTCACTGAGGGATAAACTGTCCTAAATAAGAGCATAGATTTCTGATCCTATTTTTGTGTAGTGGCAGATTTCCCAAGGAGGAGGGCACTGTTCCCAGCCCAGGGTGGGGTCCAGCATGGCTGGCTGGCACTCACACAGCAGATTTGGGCAGATTTGGAGATCAGAGTTGTTCTTCTGCCTCCACTTTCCACCAGGTCCATCAAGCCGCAGAATTTTCCCCTGATGATGGTTTTGATGAGCAAAGAAGGTTCAGGGCTAAGGGCCTGCAAATGCTTGGAGCAAAATTGGGTTTCTGGTGGTGGGTAGAGGAGACTGAAAGAGGGAAGGAAAATATCGCGTGGTGGGGTTTAACTGAGCTCACTGGACGCGGCTTGCCAAGGTTAAAAAACCACAGGAATTAAAAGAGGAAGAATCTCCTGCCTTTGAGTTCACCCAGGTGATGTTTTAAGTAGTCAGCAATGTCTCAAATGGTCTCTGCTGCTGAGTGTGGCATCAACAAACCCAAGGAATTCTGAGGGTTTTGGGCACAACTTGGTTGTTTCCCATCTGTCTCCAAGTGCACCAGCAAAGCCAAACAGCACATGCTGTGTTCCAGGAGCTTGGGCCTGTTATTTACTGAGTGCAAATTGCAGCAATTGCAGAGTCTCTGTGCCTGCAGGTGAATTGCTGGGCTGCCTGGGGGACTTTAATCAAAGCTTTTCATGGAAAACCTTCACCTGGAAGGTGCTGACCCAAGGCACTGGTATTGTAACCTTGTCCAACCAAAACAGACTGCTGTGAGAGGATTTCAATGTATAACCAGAGCAGCAAACAGTGCAGGGACTGGAAAACTAGGAAAATTATAGAATTGAGCAAAAAGCTTTCCCTTTTCATGGAAATCCAGGAAAATGGATTCCTATCAATCCTGTAGTTTTTCATCCATTGACAGATTTCATCTTAGAGTGGGGCCTCTCAAAGCAGAGGGCACACGTGGGTGCAAAAACATCTTCAGTGGAGTAGAACTGCAAAAAGAAGAGATACACAAGGTTAAAAAGAAATGGAATTTTTCAGTCTCTGTGATTCATATTAGGGGGACACTCGGGGCTGGATTGTGCTGCTGAACCCCTTAGTCTGCCATCTCCCAAAGTCTGTGTCAGAAAGTTCCAGGCAATCACCTGGGAGCTGAAATCTTCAGTGTCAGGGGAAAATTACTTCAGTGACACACCAGGTTCTGTCTCTCTGCCTTCACCAGCACCACCCAGCTTTCCTCTCAGCCAGCCAGGACTCCCTGAGAAGGACACAGCTTTGGGATTGGATCTTCTTTTCTCATGATGATCTCATCTCAGAGATGCCCATGGGGGTAGGAAGAGTTTGGAGATGTCCAGATGATGACAACTTGCAGACATTAGAATTTTTTCTACTCCTTAAGGCAAGCCCCCCCATTTTTCTGCCCTGTAAACTTCCCAGATCGGTGGGAATGATGTGTTGGATGGAGGAGCAGACCCTGAGTGTAAGGAAAGCAGCAGAACCACGTTGTGGCCTGCAGGTTTCTGTTTGTTTTCCTTATCTGCACAGCTGCTGCCTTCACCCATCAGTCATTTTTCATGTGGCCATTAAGGGCTTTTCTGCAACGAGTCATCAAAGCAACCTCTAACAAGCAGAAATTAACCCTGTGAGCAAGGAGGTCACACGTTAAAGAAATGGGTCTGATGCCAGAAGGTGCTTCAGGTCCAGCTGGTCCTCTGAGCCAGGGGTCTTATGAATTTCAGAGGTCTCTGAGCCTCACTGGTGCATTTACCTGCTTCATAGCATGGGGGGTGGACACACATGCATGGGAGGGAGAATCACAGAATAAACCAGGTTGGAAGAGACCTTTGAGGTCACCAAGTCCAACTTATAACCTAATACCTCCTCACCAATGAAACCCTGGCACTGAGTGCCACGTCCAGTCTTTTGTTAAATACATCAAGGGGACTCCACTGCCTCCCTGGGCAGACAATTCCAGTGCCCAATCACTCTCTCAGTAAAGAATTTTTTCCTGATGTCCAACCTAAACAGGGTAGGTACAGCCCAAATTCCAGCTGGATTAGTGCTCACTCTCCATAGTTATTAAAATCACGGGGTTTGTGAGGTTTCAGCTCTTCACGGGTTCAACATCTAAGAAGGCACCAAGGGATCACATCATTGCCCCAGCCCACACCTGCTGTCAAACAGACCTTCTGCTGCCTCTCCAGGGCAGGTCCACGCCAGTGGCCACCATGGGCAGGTGTCCATGCCCTTCAACCCTCTGCCTGAGCCTTCCTGGTCCCTTTGACCACGGGGGATGAGCCCTGGGGTGCAGGTGCTCTGGGGCAGTGAGGCTCTGGCTCACTGGGGGTGGCTTTAGCCATGAACATGGCTCAGGTTCTTCAAACATCTTCTGAGGTCAAGGCCCAGGCTGTTGTCTCATCCCACCTGTGTCACACCTGGAAAACCCCATGAATACCAAATCCTGGTCTTCTCTGCTCCCTCCTGGGAACTGACAGCTCTGGGCAGCCTTGTAACCTCTGATTTCCATTAATCCCGTGTGCTCTTTGGTGCTGCCTGAGCAGGGCTGGCTGAAAACCCAGCTGGGGTTGTGCTGCTGCTGTTCCAGCTCCTTGGCTTGGTCAGTGGCTGTGTGGGAGCAGGTTCCCCACAGCTCTTCAGTGAATCAAGCGGGAGCACAGTTAGTTAAAATACCATCTCACTTCCTAATGGGCTGAAGCCCTGTCATGCATTTTTTTTCCTCCTAATAAGCTGGCCTTTCACCTCCAGGTCTCCCATTCAAGCCCAATTGGGCAATTTTAAATTAAATGCCATTTTTTTGGTCTCTCTGTTCATTCACTAATGGTCACTGTCTGTTTGACAAATGTCACTGCGCTGATACTGAAATTAATGCCCAGTCAGGAGCTGCTGAGTGGAGAAGAGCGATGCTGCTGCCCTTTCCTCCCTGTGCCTGGCCTGTGCCAGCTGAAGGGAAGCTCTTAAATCCTGGCACTGCCAAACACATGCTCAAATTGACAAATCCATCAGGAGAAGAGGCTGTTTGTCCCCAGCTCAGCTGAGGCACAGTTTTCACAAGATCTTGGTGTTTAGACCTGTGTCTTTCCAAGTAATACAGCAACCTGTGCAGCTGATGGTGCAGGGACAGTCACGGTCAGGGCCTGAGCACCCAGTGCTTGAGCTCAGGGTCTGCAGGTGGAGGGGCTGGTGCCCCGTTTGCCCTCGAGGGTGCAGAGATCCAGCCAGTGCTTTTATTCTCTGCCATCTGGTGTATTTAGTTTTTTCCTTCCTCTAAAATAAGGATAATGGTGCTTCCCTGTAGTGCAAATTTTCACTGACCACAGTTAATGTGTTGAGAGGTTTGATGGGTATCTAAGTGTTTTCCAGGGGTCTTCTCCTTTGCACATCCTCACATGGAGGCTTCTGCAGTCCCCCATATTCATAGAAACATAGAATATCCTGAGTTGGACCTACAGGGATCATCCAGTCCCACTCCTGGCCCTGCACAGACACCCCAGCAATCCCACCCTGGGCATCCCTGGGAGCGCTGTCCAAACTCTCCTGGAGCTCTGGCAGCCCTGGGGCCATTCCCTGGGGAGCCTGGGCAGTGCCCAGCACTCTCTGAGGGAAGAACCTTTTCCTAACACACTGCACATCCCAACAGAGATTGATAGAGGATCTTCTTTCCCTGCTACCTTCACTGGAAGCATCCCTGTTTCCAGCCTTGCCGTTTTACTTCCCAGACTGGTGGCAGTGTCATGTGTGAGCAGCCACAAAGTCCAGCTCCTGTTCCCTGTGTCCTGCTCCCCTCAATTCCAACACCCACAGGGCACTGAGTGTGAACACAGCCATTCCTGGTCATCCAGCTGCTCCCAGACCAGTTGTAAAGAGTGAACACTGTGTGCAAAACATTTAAATCATACTATTAAAATAGTTCAATTCCTGGATATTTTTCCTGGATAAGGATGCATAGGTGTTAGCAGGGTAGAGCACATTTTGGATGGCCCTGGTGTGGTGGTTAATGTGATGCTGGTGTTGCTTGGTCAGGGCTCACAACCCTCCTGGGAATGGGGAGGTGAGGGAAGTCAGGAGCAGCTTGCAAAGGGGGCTTGGCTGGGATGGAAATCAGAAACCATGTGGAAGCTAAGTTTGGAAAATTCATGGACTGCTAAAGGGATCTAGCTGGGAAGCATGGCATTTGGAGATGAGGATCAAGGAGTGAGTGAGCTTGTGGTGCCAGGGAGGAGGATGGGGAAGAAGAGTGACCACGGATGAGCATCTGGAAATCCCCAGGTTTGGAGCAGGGACAAAGGGACAAACTCAAGCTGCTCTGTGAGGAGGCACCAAGGCAGGCTCAGGCACCCACCAGCACTTTGTGCAATGATCCAAGAGGCTCCTGGGGGCCAAGGAGACCCTCAGGGCAGCTGCCTCCTTCTCTCTCACCATCTTGGCTCAGTAGCAGGCACTTGTATCAGACCACTCCCAGCTGACTGCTAAGCTTCATCTCTTGGTTTTGCAGGCTACTGGAGAGAAAAGACCCTCAACAGACCTGGGCAAAAAGCCCAAAAGCCAAAAGAAGAAGAAAAAGAAGGACCCCAACGAGCCCCAGAAGCCCGTGTCAGCCTACGCCCTGTTTTTCAGGGACACACAAGCAGCCATCAAGGGGCAAAACCCCAACGCCACCTTCGGGGATGTGTCCAAAATTGTGGCATCAATGTGGGACAGCCTGGGAGAAGAACAAAAGCAAGTGAGTTACTATTTATTTTTGTCTTTCAGCTGTTGAAATGTGTTTTTCCACGGTGCAGAGCGTCTCCCCAGCCATGTCTGGGACATGTCCAGGGGCTTCCAGAGGCTGAGGTGCGGGAACAGAGGCTGTTTTCAGGAGCAGTGCTGAAGTGCCCACTCTGCACAGCTGCTGTTGTTGCGTGGGGAAGAGCAAATTTTTATGACAACTAATTATTCTTGATAAGCTCATACCATGCAAAGCCATCAGTAGCCTTTCCCTGACGTGGGGTTTTACAGCCTGAGATGGGAGATGGGTTTGTATTTGCTTATTTACTTAAAAGGAGTGACAGCAAACTGGCTAAACACTATTAACTCCCTGTATTGCTGGCTTCAAATCCAACACTCAGGCTTTGAAAGCTCCAGAAGGAGATGCCTGAAGTGGCCTCACAGAGGAAACCTTCCTGCCCCAAAGCTGTCAGCCACTTTCTGTCTGCTTCACACAGAGAATTCCAGGTCCTGCTTTCCCTGTTTGTTTGCTGCTGACTCAGTTACCAAAGCGTGTAGTTGCTTGTTGCCTGTTGAGAGAACCCCAGGGAACACTTTTGGAGCAAGGATGGCTTTTTATCAGGCAGAGTGAGTTCTGACACTCTGTGTGATGTGTCCTGGACCCCAGCAGGCTGTAGCTGGGAGCCCTTCTAGAGCCCAGCCCCAGCTCCATGGCCAGTTGGGTGTCCATGGCCAGCACTGGAAGCAGCTCCATCTGGGGAGGGAGCAGCAGGGAGGGGGAAAAATCATTTAACTGGAAGTCATGCTAGGAAATAGCTTTGATTTCCACCCCACAGCGAGTCAGGAATAAGAGCAAGACATCTTCAGGGATGAAAGCCCTTTTGCTGCTGCCTTTCCTCCTCTTTGGGTGGGTCACTGGAGGATCGTGCAGGCAGGAATTCCTCATGCTGAAGAGGAGAGGAAGATCCCCTGCTTGTTCAGGAGGGTGAGCCCAGCCCTGGGAAGCTGCAGGACAGGGGCTGGGTTTGTGCTGTTGGTTCATGGTGTGGAAAAGCTTCATGTCACCTCTTTCTCCTCCTTTTATCCCTGCCAGCATCTCAGCCAGCCCCTCCCCTACTGCCCCTGGTCCCAAACCCCGCCGTGTCTGGGCACTGAGCTGGGCTGTGAGTGTGGCTCAGAGAGTGGGAGCGCTGCTGCTCCCTGACTCAGCGCACTGCAAACGCTCAGCTCTTAATTAACAGCAGGGATTAAACCAGCCCGTTTATCTTCCCTGCTAACTCTCCCTCCTCCTTCTCTTTTATGAGCTAGCAGCAGCCTCGCCGTCTCTTTACACACGCTTTCTAAGTGGCTCCATTTCTCCCTCTGTAATTGATTTAATTAAGTCATTTGTTCCTTGTCTGAATGCTTAAATATTAACTTCCTGGCTTTGTCTCCAGCTGGATACTTCTCTCCCACAACAGTTACCTCCCTGCCCGGGACTCTGGCTGGAGGGACGGAATTTATCTTTGGCTCAGGGACCCTGTGGCTGGTTTGTGTGATGTGGCACGTTCACTCACAGAGTGTCTGGCTGGAGGAGAGTTTATTTAGTCCCTGTTTGCTTTCCTCTGCCAGCATCCCTGTTGAAGTTTGTTTGTTTTTTTTTTTTTAGATTCATGAGGCAATGCAATGGAAAGGGAAAAAGGAAAAGAAAATTTAAAAATACTTTTAACACGTGAAAACAAGTGCCTGGGCTGTCCCATAGATGTTTCCTGCTCAGGGCTGCAGGATATGGTGCATACATTCCCAATGAACACCAGCAGACATTCCAAGTGCTCCCCTGGCACATCTGGAGTGGGGATGGTGACCAAGAAGCACAGCCAGGCATCACTGGCCAAAATCCTGCTGTGACCTGGGGCTCCAGCCTGCCACTGCACCACACTGTGGGTCAGCCCAGCAGCAGGCAGGAGCACCATGCTCCAGGAAGGACTGGAAAGCTGGAAAAGGGAAGGGTTTCATCAGGAACACTGCTCCTAGCTTTGTTGACAACAGTGGCTTCATGTCCTCGTTCCAGAAAGCAGAGCAGAACACAACCTGGGGGAAAGCCAGCACGAGGATGACACAGCAGGCAAACAAGAGCCAAATCTGGATGCTTTGGCTCAATTATGACCAAAATTTTAGTTAAAGAACACTTCCCTTCATTCTGGATTAAGAAAGGGTGGATTTGAGGCTGTAGGATACGGTCTGGGGCTGGTGCCACCCCTGGATCTCCAGAGGGCTGATGTGCAGACCCCAGCCCCACCATGCAGTTGTTAAGCAGTTGTTTACATTGCTGTGCTTTCTGCTTCAGATGAGGTTTGCAAACCTTATTCTGTGCCTCCAATGGGTCCAGGGTTTCCCCAGTGTGCTCCTTGTGGGATAAGAACAGGCAGGGAGCAACCAAAGAGGGGGTTCCAGGGAAGCTGGTCCATAAACCCAGGGCACTGTGGACTTGTGATTCCCTCCCCACCTGTCAGCAGCCCCTGCCATGTCCTGCTGTGCCTGCCCCGTGTCCATCCACCCTCCCAGCTCCATCCTGCACACAGGGAGTGCACAGAGGTGGGGTGGGCAATGTGCCAGTGCCAAAGAGATGAGGCAAGCCCGGTGCTGGTGGCTGGTAGCCGTGCCAGCCACTGCCTGGGGCTGGGAAGGGTGGTCCTGTGCCCCCTCCAGAGCCTCAGCCCCTCTCCACAGGCACTGCATGGAGCATTTCTGCTGATAGCAGTGAGATGCCACCCCTTTGCCAGGTAGCCCTGGCCAGCACACAGAGGGTTAATCCTCTGCCATTTGTGCTGCTAATGATTATATGCACTGTAATATCAAAGCTGTAGCTATTTATTTGCCATTGAGCAGGTGCTGCTGCTCCCACAAAGCAAATTTGCTTTCTCCTCCTGATGAAACAAGGAAAACAAAGGTTGCTCACGTCCCATTTCAGATATGTTTTTTTTTCCCTGTGCACCAGCTGAAAGACAAACACAGAGTGGGAACCAGAATGCATATTATGCAAGAAACCATATAATCTAGGAGCATCTTTGATTTGGCTGCTGCTGTCACAGACATGCATTTCACAGAGAGGCTTTTTTCTCCCCCCTTTCTTTTGTTCTTACTGGTTTATCATTTGTGGCTTTGTCATTTTGTTCCTTCTTCTTCTTCTCTTCTCAGCCTCTTCACAATGAATCTTCATTTTCCCTCTGACACACTTGTATCTAAATTTCCTTATTTCCTGCCTTTTTTTATTTATATCTGTTGCCTGGTGATTTGATCATGCTGTGGAATACAGGATTAGCAATCTCCGTGTCCTTGGGTACTGCTCAAGGACACCTGTTCGGCAAAGCACCATTTTCTTCCCCATTTTAACCCCTTCCAGTGTGGCTGTAGAATAGTAATAAATAACAATACCTTGAAATATCCCCAGTGCTGCATTAGCAGGACGTTGTAATCTTCATTCTTCAACAGCTGGCGTGGCCCTTTCTAAGGAGCTTACATGGGAATCTGAGGAATGTGACTCGGGAAAAAAAAAAAATTAATACATCCTCTTTGAACTTTGCAAATAGTTTAGCAGCTGTTCCTGTAGAGATAGCTTAGACTTTGCTGCAGAGTGAAATGCTAATTCAGCCATTAGCATCAAATGGGGTACCTGTCACAGGGATGTGCCTGCAGCTCCAGGTCCCAACTCCAGAATCCCATGTCTCAGTGGGAGTTTTCTCCATTAGCAGATCTCAAGCAGCGTTACCCAGCAAGGTTTAAAAGGGCTGCCTGATTTGACAGAAATTAGAAGAATATTTGAGCACTAGATTGGAGCAAGCTCTGCTAATTTCCTAGGAGGACTTTCCCCCAGCACGGGCGGAGTGTTGGCAGCCTGGTGCCACTCTGTGCCACCCACAGCCCCCTCCTCTCTTTCCACAGGACCACCATGGGCCAGACCTGCCCAAGAGCAGGTGACACCAGCTCTGGTGACTGTCCTTGCTTAGGGGGATTTCCTGTGGGTGATAAGCCTGGAGACTCTCCAGAGAAGTCACTGGTGGGATTTGCTCTCCTCTGCCATTCTCTGTTATTCCCTCTCAGAGCACCTTCCCGTTGCCTGCTGTATTTTGGTGAGGAGGAGGTTGGCTTGGAGCCAGGAAGGGATGGAGAGCAGAGAGATCAGTGCCAAGGTGGCAGTTGCAGAAGTGTCTGGAACCAGCTCCTTTTCATCAGCAAATCCAGCCACAAAGCCAAAGCACTGTGCTGGTGTTTCCCTGGACCCTGGGACCCAAGAGCAGAGGAAGGAGCTCCTGAGCAATCTGCTGAGTGAACCCCAGGCTAACCCCAGGCTTCCCATCTGAAATGAGCAGAGATTGGGCAAACCCAGCATTTTCAGCTGAATTTCTGTATCTGGGGGCTCAGTGGGGACACACAGGTACCAAAAATGAGTTCTTGCTTGTGCTTCCCCAGGACCAGTTCAGTAATGCTGAGTGACTCCGTGGCCAAAGGCATGTGGAGTTTTCCCTTACATATGCACAGCCTGGAGAACAACAGAGCTTCAGGGATAAAGCCACACTCCAGGGGGAAATTACCCAGCTGAAAAATTGCTTGCTCAGCAGAAAGTAATAGATCAGCCATTTAATCAGATCCATCTGCTCATTGAACCTAATAAATCACGTGCTGGCAGGACACTGAGGGTACCTGTGGTGGGCACCTCAGCCCAGCTGCAAGGTTATTTTATGGAAGAGCCATCACAGGGGAGAGATCCCATGGGAAGACCATGCAGCAGGTGCTGCAAACTGCCCAATTCCAGCTTGGTACCAAGCTGTCAGCACTGGAGCCACCACGGGATGCAGTTTGCTCCTGCAGCCCCAAAGCCCTGGCAGTGGGGGCTGGAAGGGTCCAAGCAGTCACTTTGGGCTTTCAGCATCTTCTGAGCATCGAGGAAAGCCCTGTCCTGGAGATGGATCAAAACATCAATCCCAAACAAGGTTTCAAGAGAGGTCTGGTGAAGAGAGGGATAATGACAAGGGAGGATGTGAAAGGTCAGATCTGCTCTTAACAGCTCCAAGAGTGTTCCTTTCCTTCTTGGAGAGCAAGGTCAGAAGTTTGGAAGGTGCATGTTGTGTGGTTTTCATTGGAGGTTAGGGTTTGGATTTGTCACCCTCCTGTTCCCTTTGGAATCTTCAGTGGATTGCCCTGGGAACACACTTGTGCCCTCACATGGAGTGATGGGTGACTTACACCCCGCTGGCACCGTGAAGTCAAAGCTCTGGAAAGCAGGGATCCTTTGGGATGCTTTAACTTATGGTAATTGCTACTTCATTAGGGGGTTTTCCATGAATTCTCCAAAGGATTGCTTCACAGCACTGTGCCTCCACCAGGATAAGGCAGGAATTCTCATCAAACCATGCAAACAGTTCCCAGAGCCTTCCCTACAGGAAAAATCCTTTTTCCTGTAGGTATCCTCAGGGATGCTGACCTCAAGATTTAGCAATCCAGACCTCAGGTTTCACTCTGAAGGTGTAGCCTGGGTTTGTTGGTTTGAATGGTGGGAGTCTTCCCTAAGAGTCTTCCCCAAGAAGGGGACACAGAGGGGGGTGCAAGGAGGTGAGGATGAGCTGGGAAGGAATAAGGAGACCATGTCCATGTTTCCTATTTGCCTTTCCAATGGCTGTGTGAAGGATGTATGGAGAGAAGGGTGGTGTGGCAGGGAGGATGTGCTTTGAGTCATGTTCTGGATAAGCCATAAGTTATGGTGATCTCAAGACATATCTTGCAGAAAAGTGTATAATAGGTACAAGAAAAGCCCTGCAGATTTACAAGCAGAATAAAACCCAAATGTATACATTTGGGAGAAAAAAAAACCAGTCATGGAATCATAGAAAGGAGGGCAAGGAGGGACTTAATAGGTCAATCAGACCATACTGCTGCCTGAAGTCAGGATCATCTCTACTTAAGCCATTCCTGATGGATGTGTTCCTAATCTGTTCTTAAACCCTCAGTGGTGGAGATTACACATCTCCCTAGGCAGTGTCTTCCCGTGCTTAATTATCCCTACTGTTCCAAAGGCTTCCCAGTGCTTACCCAACACTGCCCTGGGTACAGTGGAAGCCTGTTGCCTCTTTTCCTACACACAGAGGATCACTCAGTGCCTCTTCTGCTGCAT
The DNA here is from genome assembly GCA_013398175.1 of Climacteris rufus. NCBI lineage: Eukaryota > Metazoa > Chordata > Aves > Passeriformes > Climacteridae > Climacteris > Climacteris rufus. Next base: position 80,161 of record VZRZ01001925.1, on the reverse strand, counting down.
CCTGGTGGCTCCTCTTGGTCTTCCCTCCCAGCTTTCCTCCTGGAGACCTTTCCTGCATTTTCCATCTCTTCTCTCCTGATGCTCTACCTCTTTTTCAAAGTAAATTGCCCCAAACTCCACCTGGCATTGCAGCAGAGACCTTTCCACTTGGGACCAGCGCTCCCCTTGATTTTTGGGGGTGGAGATGGGGTTCTTCCCATCGTTCCCCAGGCTCAGGAAGCAGCGTTGCTGCTGGAGGAGGAGGGCTGGGATGCAGAGGTTATGGATAACAGCTCCGGCTGTCACTCAGTGCTGAGCGACACGGAGCCGTTCGTGGGCGTCAGCGGGGTTTGCAATAATTGTCTTCTCTAATTAACTGGTTATCAAACAAGAACATTTCATTACAGTACAATTACTGGCTGCTTTGCTGAGACACAGAGGTGTCAGGATTATGATCCCAACATATGCTTCTTACAGCTCTGAGTTTTTGTTTTCATAATCACTAACCATTTCTGCTTCCTCCCCCCCTCCCCAACCCACCCACTCACTTAATGACTAATGAATCCTCCTGCTAATGAATAAGGAAAATAAATCAGTGGGCATGGCAGGTTAGAAAGAAAAACATGCAAAATGTTTTGAGGATCCTTAAATCTGATAAATTACTTCAAAATTAAAATCCCTGGGAGAAAATGGGATTTAATTAGAAAGTAACATGGTTTTGTCAATGTTTAAATTAAAATTTTAAAGGTTATAAATGCTGCACTAGAGCTGCCTTTACACAGAGGATTTGTGAGAAGTTTTGTTCGGATCCACTCTTCCCACATCAGCGTGGAGATTCCCTAGGGACAGGCAGCTCAGTGTCCTTGATGGAGCACTGTGTGGGTGCAGAAAGCCCCCCTGTGCAGGGCAGGACTGCAGAATTCCCAACAGGAGACCCTTAGGGATGGTTCTTTACAATGAGGGTGGTGGCACAGGTTGCCCAGAGAAGCTGTGGCTTCCCCATCCCTGGAAGTGCCCAAGGCCAGGTTGGACAGGGCTTGGAGCACCCTGGGACAGTGGGAGGGGTCCCTGCCTATGGCAGGGAGTGGATCAAGATGGGCTTTAAGGTCCCTTCCAACCCAAACCATTCTGGGATTCTGTGATTAAAACCAAATAATCCACCAGGAATCTTCCAGAGCTTCCAGCTCACCCAAGGAGCATCAAAGAGCACAGTGCCTGGGCTAACCCTGCTGCCCTTCTTGGTAGCCCTGCTCGTGGCCAGGCTTGAGCCAGGGCTTGCACAAGGAGCACAGAGGCTCCTGCTTGGAGCAATCCCCCTCTGTCCTCAGGAGATTGTGCCTCTTGGCTGCCCCTTCCCAGTCCTGCTGCACCAGACCCCATCCAGCAGCACATCCCAATAGGACAGAGATCCACGTGCTCTATAACAGACAAGGACAGATGAAGAGTGGCATAAAAAAAGGATTTAGCAGGAAAAGCGGGGGATGGGGATGAAGATAGGCACAGATTTTATTGGTTATTCATTTGTTTGCATTTAGGTTTAGGAAGTCTCATTTACCTGCCCTCTCACTGTCCAGAAATTGCACATTTTTTCTCCAGGCAAGTCTTCCTAATAATTGAATTTGTCTCTGCATAGCTCAGAATACTTTGTTTTTCCGCCATCCCAGAAAAAAAAAAAGAAAAAGAAAAAGAAAAAGAAGCAAAACCACTCTTCTATTTTGCTGTTACAAAAGAAAAATAATTAAATGTTTTCCACAGATTAGCATCCAGCTGTGGCCACCCTTACACTGGCCTGAGACACGGGAATTCTTATTTCATTGTTGTGCAGGCATCAGGCACCACATTTAAGAGCATCCAGCAGCAGGGCTGGTGGATACAGTAAATTCTGTGTTGCTGTGATGGACACAAACCTGCTCCAGTGGAAGGTATCCCTGCCCATGGCAGGGGCATGGAACTGGGTGAGCTTTAAGGTCCCTTCCAACCCAAACCATTCTTTGATTCTCTAATAAAAGATGTGAAGATTATAGAGAAAGGTAATAGCTTTTATTAAGGGAGCTGATACAGTTTGAAGAAATAGTTGCTTTTCACAGGCAAACTCTTCTTCAGGCTGACATTTTGAAAAGTAATTTTGTTCTGAACGGAGCAAATATAATATTTCCTGAATACCATAAAGCCAAAGACAAACTTAGGGAAATGCTCTATTTCAGAAAATTGCCGTCTGAGACCTCCAGTGTGTTGAGTCAAAATGTTTCATTACAGGACTCGCTGTAATTTAGCAATGAAAATAAGGTTTTCAATCCATTTTTAATAGAATTTATCTGTGCTGGTTTTAAACTGGCATTCAGTTTAACTGCTGGAGGGTTACTTTCCCTTCTGAGGTCAGTGTTGGGAGGGAGTCTGGGGTGCTGCCATGGCTGTGGAAATTTGAAGAGCTAAATCACAGAATTGTGGAATTCTTTTGATTGGAAAAGACCTTGAGGATCACCCAGTCCAGCTGTGAACCCAGCACTGCCAAGGTCACCATGTCCCCAAGTGCCACATCCACACGTCCAGGGATGTTAAACACCTCCAGGGATGGTGACTCCACCACTTCCCTGGGCAACCTGTTCCAGGGCTGGACAACCCTTCCCATGAAGAAATTTTTCCTAATATCCAGTCTAAATCTGCCTGCACAGAGGCTGTGCCCACGAGGCTCCAGCGTTTCGATTGCTGAAACCAACGCTGGTTTTAAAGCCAAATTAAATACATGCAAATCTGTTCTAATTGAAATCAACTTTCAATGCATTGCTTGAGGAAGGCTTTGAGTTTCCAGTGGAGAAGAGGGCTGCTGGGTATTTTTCCTGGGATTTTTCTGCCTTTATCCTGAGATTTTTATGCCATGTTTAAGATAGTCTTCTCTCTTACTCAGTTTAATCTGTGTAAGCCCACGGGGACTCACTGCTGGGGACAGCCTGGATCACACCATTACTTTATTGGAGGTTTTTACCTCCATGTGAAGGACCAGGCTCCAGGCAGGAAGGGGAGCACCACTGTGACATGATCATCAGGCATCTCTCATTATGGGGAGAAATGGAAGAGTAAATCATAATTCACTCTCACAAGGCTTTATTATTTTTTTTTTCTCAGGAAAGCAAACTCTCCTGGTACTTTTCTGCTTCCCTGCAAGCTCCAGCTCACCAAGTCATAAGATGAGACAAAAATCTCAGCTTTTAGATGATGAGAAAGCAGTTCCCAGCTGTCCAGACTGCAGCGAAGAGCTGGAGTTTTGAGCTCTAAAGACTTAAGAATGGGAAAGACAAGAAAACAAATGGGTAGTTTAGGAATTCTGAATGTCTCATCTGTTTTTAAGCTAGTCATCATCACAGAGTCATCGAATGGACTGAGTTGGAAGGGACCTTAAAGATAGTGCTGTCATTTGGAGATTTTGGCTTTTGTCTTGCTCTTCCAAGAGCCTGGATCACTCTTTACCCTGGTTCCTGTCAGGAAGGGATTTCATTGAGTTCACCCTGTAAAATCAGACCTTGTGTCTCTTAGGAAAACCTGTGTAAACCCACAGACTGCTCTGACCACAGATGCCTCCAAAAATCCCAGCATGGTCCAATCCAGGGCCTTTCTTTTCTTGGTTTGGGGTCAATTCCTCTCCACAGAAGAGTTTTTCATGCACATGGCCCCAGTGAAGGGGGGTCCCACTGAGCAGGGAGGGTGCAGCCAAGCCCAGCAGCCCACTGGTCCATTTCACTAATGATTATCCATTTCTTGATCCTTTCAGGCATACAAGAGGAAAACAGAAGCTGCAAAGAAGGAGTACCTGAAAGCCCTGGCCGCGTACCGGGCCAGCCTCGTCTCCAAGGTACAGCCATGCTCACAGGAGCCTCCAGGGAGGAGCAGGTTTATAAGAAATATCATGTAGATGTGATATCAGAACTGATATCAGCATTAGCACCTTCCCAAGGGGCTGAAAGAGGGGCTCTGCAGCAAGGTTGGGGTGGGAGCTGGGCTGCCCTGCAATGAGACCCTGCCTTGGATGGGTTCAGCAGCAGGGGAGGATTCTTCAGTGTCCCTGAGTGGGGTGGAGGGGTCCCTGCTGCCTGTCCCCACTGCCAGTGGCTGTTCCTCACCTGCTTTCAGGGTGTGAGTGCAGCAAACAGGGGCAGGAGGACCAGGTGACACCAGGGACAGGCCCAGGCAGAGGTGACACCCCCGTACTGGGCTGACTGGCCACACTGGTGCCAGCCTCCTGCTGCACCCTGCTCCATGCACTTGGGCTGTCCTGGATGCTCAGGACCCCGAGTGTTGCTTCTCCAGTGCATGCTCAGCCTAGAGCAGATTTTTAGGGAGTTTTTCAGAGTTTTTTGGGTATTTTATGGAGTAAGACCCGTAACTGTGGGTTGATTAGACGTGAGCACATACCTGCTTAACACACCACTGCCAGGCCAAACCCAGAGAGCCCATCCCAGTGCCTAATAATGAACTTTCAGGGCACTTCAGGCTCATACAGAACTCCCAGTGCTGCCAAACTGTGCTGGGAGCAATGATGGGCTAAGTGCCTGCCCATCCCAGTCCTCCACAGGGATGCCCATCCCAGGGGAATTCACAGCTTGTCCTCCTCCACACCTCCAGAGAGGGGACACAGGCATTTGCTGCCTGTGACCTTGGGGTGGCTCTTGAGGAGGTCAAAGGCTGGCTCAGGGCTAATGCTGCCCTTGGGTTGTGAGTGGTCTCCCTTCAAAGCTTCTCCTTGGTACTATACCACCTCCTCAGTGACTAAACATCACATTTGGCTGCCATGGGAAATAATGTGACCTCAAATCACCCACCCTCTGCAGGAGCTGTGTGGTGCTAGTGAGCTGGGAAGGCTCAAAGCCCCTGTGCAGACTGGTAGATGGCAACTTGTCAACAGAACAGCAACAAGGACAGAAAAAGGGGATGGGAAGGACTGGTTGGGGGTTTAAAAGGTCTTGTTGGTCCCTCTGGAAGCCTCTGAGGGTCTTGCCTTGGATGTGCCTCGCAGCAATGTGGGGCAGGAGGTGTGGAAGGCATGGAGGCATGGAGGCATGTGCTCTGTGGCTTCATTTTTTCCCAATTTCTCCACTTGCTCTACTTTGGAACTTTGTTTTGAGTGAAGCAGCGCTGTGTGACCCTGGCTGCTGGGTGAGAAGAGATCTGGAGTATCATCACAGAGCCCATCTTGGGAAAAACCCCTCATTGTCCAGCCCAGAAAATTTCCCCTTCCCTTCTCTTCTTCCTGCAGATATGGGGCCACCACTGTCCCAGGCATTACAGGGCTGCAGGAATGCACAGGATGGGGAAAGCAGGGGGTTTACAGACCCACTTGTTCTCTGTTGGAAGCAGAAGGGATTTGTCCCCCTCCCAAAGCACTGAGCTGCTGGTGGGCACTTTGCCCCTGCACTGGGTAATTCCCTCTGGTGCTCCAGCTCTGCCAGAGGCACAGCTGAGTCGCTGGACCTTGCTTTTCCAGATGTGCATGCTGCACCCAGCCTGTGGCCACCCAGCTGCTGCAGGGCTGGCAGCTCATCTGCTTCAGGTGGCAGAGGAGCAGGACCCACGGGATCCGGGGAGCTCAGCTGGACATCTGGGGACACACATCGACGTTCCCTCTTTTCCCTCCTCTCACCACCTTCCGTTCTGTTTTCCCACAGAGCTCTGCCGACCAGGGGGAGACGAAAAGCACCCAGAGCACCCCCGCTTCCAAGATGATCCCCCCCAAGCAGCCCATGTACCCCATGCCTCCGCAGGCCTCCTCGCCCTACCCCGGCCTGGGCTCCTTCCTGTCCCCGTCGGAGCTGCAGAGCTACCGCGGCCACCCGCACGCCGGGCTGTCCCGGACCCTGCCCTCCAAGCCCCTGCTGCCCTCCATCAGTGCCTCCCCCCCGCCCTCCTTCCAGATCAGCCCCCCGCTCCACCAGCAGCTGTCCTTGCACCACCCGCAGAGCTCGCTGCTCAGCCAGCCCCTCAGCATGCAGCAGGTCCCCCAGCAGCCCCTCCTGTCCCCCCCCATGGCACTACAGGTACAGCCCCCCATGAACGCCTCGCCTCCCGGCCAGCAGGTGGGTGCTCCTGGCTCTCTTGGCTTCGGGGTGTTGGTGTTGTCCCCAGGGGAGCCTTCCCAGAGAAGGGGGAGGCTGGGGGAGCTGGGGGGGCTCAGCCTGGAGAGAAGAGGCTCAAGGGGCCCTGCTGGCTCTGCACAACTCCTGCCAGGAGGGGCAGCCGGCTCTGCTCCCAGGGAACAGGGACAGGAGGAGAGGGAACAGCCTCAAGTCGCACCAGAGGATGTTTAGGTTGGATATCAAGGAAAATTTCTTCACTGAAAGGGTGATCAGGCACTGGAAGAACTGCCTGGAGAAGTGCTGGAGTCACCTGGAAGTGTTCAGAAAACGTGGCTGTGGCACCTGGGGATGTGGGTTAGTGGTGGGCTTGGCAGTGCTGGGGGAATGGTGGGACTCGATCATCTTGGAGGTCTTTTCCAGCCTCAGTGATTCCGTGATTCCATGACTTCTCCAGTACAGGGGTTGGGCTTTAGCTCTGCACAACAAAAAGTGGCTTCTGTGATTTGGTGATAGCTTGTGTCCAGAAAACAGCATTATAGGGCATCCTCACCATCACTTGTATTGGGGCAGGAGCTGTTGCTGAGAGCAGCCTTTGGTGAAACTTCATTCCACATAAATTTGTGAATAAAATATAAAAAATTTTGAATACCCCACATTGCTCTAATGTGGCTATTTTGGAAAAAATCACATTCTTGGTCAGATAACTGCTGTGACTGGTTGATATACATGGCCTAATGTATATAAATTTAATTAAACCCACCCCAAAAAATGGGGAAAACTGATCAGCTTTCAGCTAAAGCAGCCCCACAGTGTCTGTGTTGAATTGCCAGTGGTGGCAGCTCGTGGGGACAGTGTTGTTTGTGTGGGTGTCCCTTGTTCCTGAGCACTGGGAGGGGTAGCACAGGGCTGCAGGGGGAGCTGAGCTGCACTGCCAGTGGGACAGTGGTTTTGGTGGCCAGGCTATGAAAAACCCAAAGGTTTCTGTGGCTGCATGTCCCCCACAGCCACTGCCACCCCTGAGGAGGGAGGTCCTGACCAAAAGAGCAGGGAAAAGGGATGTAAAATGTGCTGCTGCATTGACACCTGCACCACACTCGGGGCTTGGACCCCTCTGTCCCTGGAGCTCCTCCCGTGCTCTGCACTGACACATTTTGGGGACCATGCAAGTCAATGTGATCATACACTATTATTAAATCTGCTGTTCTCCTGCTTGGTGTGTTTCTGTAACCTTCCCTTTGCCTTCCACCCCCCAGGACTTCTCCCATATCTCGTCTGAGTTTCAGAACAGTGTTGGACCCCGCTCGCCTGGCGCATCAAACCCTCCAGGAAGCACTGAGTGGGACAACGACTACCCCAGCAGGGAGTGTGGGGTCAACCACTGCAGGCCAGTAGACAAAGCAGCCCATTGCTAATGCAGGTCTGAGCTGTGACAGTGAGCTGAGCAACAGCTCAGTGCCTGCCCTAAAATGTACAGCCAGTTATGGTCAGGGAAGCTCAAGGCTTCCTCGTCTCTGCAGGCTCACCGAGGTGATGCTCTGGAACTTGGTAGCTTAAAAATCATGGGTAAATTCTTCATTTGGCATGAAGAGGTTTCTTTTTTTTAATTTCCATCCCATTAGTGATGGAGGGGTTGGACACATTTGCTTCTGGAGCTGTCCCCCCAGCAGAGTCCCTGGAGGTTTGAAGGTGGCCATGTCCATTAGGCCAGGACACATTGTGGCTTATGAAAAAGAAGAGGGCCTTTTTATATGGGCATATGGTGATAGAACAAGGGGGAAGAGTTGTACACTAAAAGAGGAGAGATTTAGATTAGATGTTAGGAAGAAATTGTTCCCCATGAGGGTGCTGAGGCCCTGGCACAGGGTGCCCAGAGAAGCTGTGGCTGCTCCATCCCTGGAAGTGTCCAAGGCCAGGTTGGACGGGGCTTGGAGCAACCTGGGATAGTGGAAGGTGTCCCTGCCCATGGCAAGGGGTGGAACTGGATGATATTTAATGTCCTTTCCCACCCAAACCATTCAGGGATTCTGTGATAAGCAATGTCCTTCTGTTCCTAAAGCAATTGCTCTTATCACTGAGGCCACAACCTCCCATAATTGCCCCTTATCATTCCTGGGAATCCACCCTGGCAGTGCAACAAATCCTCAGTCCTTCCCAGAGCCACACCATGCTCCATCCCCCTGCAGCGTGCAGGAAAACCCCACAGACCTCTGCACAGATCTGCCCCTTTTTGCCCTACAAGCTCTGGCATGAATGTGCCAGCATGAAGGTCCCTTCAATGCTGCTTGAGTTCACCAGTGAATAAAGTCATCAGGGTGGTCTTCAAGCTGGGGAACAGGGAGGATGTGGAAGGCATTTCCACCTTGTGCCTAACCCACTGCTCTTGGTCAGCTGGAATATTTTGGAGATTCTGCTGTGCTGTGTGGAGCAGTCCCGGGGTTCTCTGTGGGAGCAGGTTGGGAAGGAGGCTGGATGCTGCTGGAGTATTGATTTCCATCAAGTGCTGGAACATGGTGCTTCCACCAGAGATAATAACCAGCTCCCAGCCTTTTCACAGCACAGCTCCTGTCTGTGCCAGCAGAGCACTTACAGCTGCTGGGCTGGGCACAGACTGTACAGACATTTCTTTCTCCCAGGGAAATAAATAACTGGCTGATCCATTAGAATATCCCTGCTGTCTGCCTGCCCAAGGGGGCTCAGGGACATGGAGAGGTCTGGTGACCTTTGCTTGGTCCTTCCTGAAGTCTCTGCAGACAACCTGAAAGAAGGAACATGGTCAGGACCTGATTGCAGAAGTCACTTCAGGTGTTGTGGGCAAAATGCTCAAGGTGCTTGGAGGCTTCTGGCACATGGATCCCAATTTCCAGAGGTGCTGGGCAGATTCTACAGAAATGAGCTTCCCTAGAAATAAACATTGCTTCTTAGGGGATCAGCTGGGAAAACACTTGATTCATCTGCAGCTCCACTGCCTGGGTCCCATGCAGAAAGCCCAGGGCACTCTGGAAACTGGTGAAACGTTCCCATAGCAGTGAGGACTGAGTTTTGTGTTGCTCAAACAAGCTCTGTGACATCTGGCTGGAGTGCCACACTGTAAGCAGAGGGCCCATGCATTTCATGATCAAAGCTCTTGCATTTCATGCCTTTGTCACAGCAGAAATATCAAATTTCATGGGTTTATCACAGCTTCCCAGAAAAAAAAAAAGTCATTCTAAAACCAGAGAGATTATGCATCGACTGCCAGATAATTATTAGAGTAGATTATAGCAAGGAACTGAGATGGATAGAGATCAGTCCTGCAGAGAGTGCTTACTGCACTGAAAAGTATCGTGGTGTCTGCTGAGTAAGGAGCCCATCTCCTCTGACCAAAGACACAGGAGCTGCTGGCAGCCAGTGCCCAAAGCTGCATTGTTCTCACACAGCCTGGTGTGCCAGCAGTGCCTTCAGCTCCTGCTCTGGCTGTCCTGGGATTTGCAGCCTCAGTTTCCCTCTGCGTCCCCTGGAGCATCCCCACACATCTGCAGGGCTGCAGCCCCCTGTGCCTCAGGGTTGCTCACATCCCAAGGAAGGAGATGGATCTCCACATCATACAGGGGCAGGGAAGGATGGCACAAGGGGGAATGGCTTCCCACTGCCAGAGATGGGGTACTGGGAAGGAATTCTTCCCTGTCAGGGTGCTGAGGCCCTGGCACAGGCTGCCCAGAGAAGCTGTGGCTGCCCCGTCCCTGGAAGTGTCCAAGGCCAGGTTGGACAGGGCTTGGAGCAACCTGGGAGAGTGGGAAGTGTCCCTGCCCATGGGAACAAGATGAACTTTAAGGTCCTTCCAACCCAAACCTCTCAATGATTCCATGATCTCCCCATCTGTGCTGCTTTCTCTGTTGTACTTTGGACAAATCAGCATTCCAAGGTGCAGTTGTCATTGGGCTCCTCAGCACCTTGCCATGGGTCCAGCCATCGGGAGAAGTTGGGCACAGCAGTGATAAAGAGATGTCTTGTTGGGTTTGATTCATCAGTGCTGTCCTAGGTATATTTGGGAACTCTCTGGATCATGTAACTGCCCATTTCAACCTCCAAAGTGCGTTCAGCTTAATTGCAATTAAAGCAGCACTCTGAGGGGTAAAATCTGTCTGGAAAGAGAAGAGATTATTCCTTGTATGGGATGTGACTCAGCTGTACAGACACAGGTTCCTGGAAGAGAGGAACATCCCAACGTCCCCAGCACACAGACAGCCCTGTTGGGTTATGATCTTTATTTCATGTCTAACCTTGATATTTCTTTAGCTCCCAACATGTTTTGGCACTGGGTTAGCTGGGGTGAAACCTCCCCAACCTCGTTTTCTTTTGTGTTTGTCTTCCAGATAACTTCTGAAAAACTGGCAAGGTTGTCTTTCTCTCTGTCCTTCTCTGTCTAATAAGGGAACTGCTGTAGGGATTTTTGTTTCCCAGCCTATCCATGCTAGTGAAAATGCCATTAAATTACACTTCTTCCCTCATGCCTCGCAAATTCTGGGATCCTGTGAGCAGACACTCCTTAATTCATAACTCAGCCATGCTAGAGAGAGATTTTTAAATGTTTCTTAGCTCCTGCTCTCCCTATCCTTAATGACTTTTGGCTTACTGACTTCCATCCAATTTTCCTGGCTCTTCCTGGGCTGCAGCCCAAGCTGTCCTAGATTGTGAGCTAAGGCATGGGTAGCATTTCTCAGCTCCTGCCTGGTGTTTGACTATCACTTCCCACAAGCGACTGCAGCACACAATTTCATTGCTTTTTTGCCATCACATCACAAACTCCTTTCCCAGTCCCCTGTCTCCCTCACCTGACAGCCTGATTCTGGCACTTGCTCTTTCCCAGGCACTGAATTCCTCTATTTCACATGGGCTTTCTCCTCTCTGTCAGAGTTGCAACTTGGTTTACAATCACTTGCAAATCTTTCTTAATTCCTTAATTAAATCTTAACTCTCAAAGCACCTCACTTGTTTTTTTCTGCCTTGTTTTCTGGTTACAACTCTTTCCACAGCTTCAGGGGTTCTGTCCTTTCCATCCCAAGACATTCTATGGTTTACCTTTGTCTCCTCACATTTAGGTACTTTTGGAATAACTCTGAACTGGATTCATCTTCCCATGTCCTTCCTCTCATTTGCAAGGCATGAATTAGGGTTTTTTGATTCCATCCTTTAGCAACTTTTCTCCATTCTTCCCACTCCCCTTTGGGCTAACATACGGGACATAGTCCATTACACTTTGTCCAGGCACAAAAAACCTTGTACAGCCACTTAATCCAGACATTTATAACCTCCCTAATTCCTTCCAACAATGAAGTGATCCTTTCCAAATGGGAGAATTTTCAAAATCATCAGCTAAATGAGCAAACACTGTAAAAAGGCGAGGATAACCCATCACAACTGCACTTAGTTTGGATTCAATTATTTATGGTAATACTTTGTAATGAACTGGGAAATGTTCTGTAGCATGTTGTGTAAAATTAATGAAGTTTTAGGACTGGAATACCTCGCTGCTGCTCAGTGGCATTAAATCTTTTCTGAGTGCAGGAGGGAAGACTCTGCATTTTAAATGCAGATTATAAAATGTGGAGATTAGCAAAGGGTGGGCTCTTCACTCTATCAGAAGACAGCTCTATCAACAACAGCACTGCCTTGCTGTCTGCCCCTTCCCCGGTATTCCACTCACAAACACATCCACACCAGAATCTCCCAAGTCTTTGTAACATTCTTCACCACTTTTTAAGGCCAAGATGTCTTTATAGAGCCAGTGATGTTTGCATCACATCTGTGTAGGTGATAAACTCCATTAGAGGTCCTGGATTTCAGAGCAAAACCTCCACAGATCATCAGCCAGGGAAGAGGGATTTCAGCCACTCCTCTCCCTACTGTGTCCTGAAAAAAAAGAGCATCTGGGCTCCCTCAAAGGGCTCTCCTTATGTAGTGTCAGAATGAGCACATTTTACCCAAAATCAGCTCTCTAAACCTCTGAGACTCAGCCTCAGGACAGCATGGGGGGAAGCAGGGGGTGGTGGCCCAGCACCCTGCAGGTGTGAGCTGCAGGGACACCCAGAGCTGGCCCTGCCCTGCAGCCCCAGCAAGAGCAACAATTAAGCCATAGGAAGGAATTTGTGTCGTAGCTCTTATTGTTGAAATTGAGGAAGAAATAAAATCACACCAGGCTCTTACCCTTAGGGGGACCTTCTCACTCCCTACAACTACAGCCTGAAATTTAGGGTTAGGGTTAGGGTTAGGGTTAGAGTTACCCCCTGGGGTTAGGGTGAGGTCAGGGCTAACCCTTAGAAGAGGTTGTAGCCAGGTGGGGGTCAGGTAACAAGGGACAGGACAAGAAGAAACAGCCTCAAGTTGCACCAGAGAAGGTTTACACTGGATGTTTGGAAAAGATTTCTGCATGTAAAAAGTGGTCAAGCACTTGAACCTCTGCCCAGGGCAGGAGTGGAGCCACCACTCCCGAAGTGATTTAAAATCCCTGTGGATGTGGCACTTGGGGATGTGATGTGATGTGATGTGATGTGGGTTAGTGATGGGCTTAACAGGGCTGGGAGATCCTGGAGTTGATCTTAGAGGGCTTTTCCACCCTAAATGATCCTGCCTGGTGCAGACACTCTGTGTTTTGTGCCCTAAAAGCCACCAAAGCTGCGTGCCGGCCGCGCCAGCGCTGCTGCAGCTCCTCCCCAGCCCGCCTCACCTGCTGCCTCTGCTTTCTCTTACAGCATGCTGCCAAGGGACAAGGCACTCTACCTCACCTAAGGCTCAGCATCCCTCTGGGAGGAGGCTCAGACGAAGGACACTTGAGAGGGTCAATCCTCCAGCCCAGCCAGGGAGGCACGAGCGGCTCGCGCGGGCGGGAGAGCTGCCGCCCCTCGCCGCTGGCTTCGTTGCCAGGCTCTAAGAGCAGTTTTCTTTTTTCCTTTCTTTCTGAACGCTAAAAAAAAGTCTACTTTCCGTGGAAGCCCACCCCCCCCCAAAAAAAGAAAAATATAACCTCATAAATCGCAAAGAACAAAAAAAGAAATAAAGAGATAAAATTCAAATAAAAAAAAAATAAGCGCAAAAGCGACAAAAAAAAATCAAATTTAACTAAGGACACCGTTTTTCTGCTTGCCATCAGCTTAGCTACAGACTATTTTCCTAGTGAACTGCTTTTAGACGCAGCATAAACCCAGGTCTGGTGTCCTGCAGCATTAGGCCAGCTCAGTAGGAGGATGCACTCTTTTGACTTGCTAACAGCACTAAACTTTGTGCAAGAAAATGTGAAGTTTGTGTGAATATTGTACATGCAAAGGCCATGGATGGTCTGGCAAAAAAAAAATAAAATTACAAAAAATAAATAAATAAAAACTATTGCTGGGTAGGTGGGGGGAGAGAGCAGAAGGCAAAATACGAGAGGACAAATGTGAAAAAGATCATGAAAATATAATTTGTTGGATAGTTGTAAGTAGTTTACTAAGTGTTTTAGAGCTGTGCTAAAGACATCTTTAAGATTTTTTTGTGAAAGAAATTAGTAGTTTACTTTATAGTAAAAGCATTTTATATTAACTGTAGCACATTTTTTAGTTATACATAGAAGGGAGATGTGTATAAAAAAACAACAAAAAAAGCCTGCCAAACTTGTTTCTATTATTTGTACAGCAAGAAATGGACAATTTATATCCATGTTGTATGGCATTATTATTTTTTTTCGGCCATATGTCCATCTATTTAAAAAATTGCTGACAATGATTTTTGTCTATTTATGAAAAATTAGAGAGCATAATTACAGTTTCTCATAAGGTGCATTTTTGGGGTTTTTTTTATTTTTATTTTGTTTGAGGGCGCTGCTTTGGCAGCACCTGGCACATTCGGTTCACAATGCTTATCTTACCTTTCTTTATAATAAAACATATGAAAAGTAGAGCTGAAGCAGTCTCTCCTTATTCTGGGGGACACCCTGGAAGTGTCCCCTGCCTTGTCCTCCTCAGCTTTCCCATCCCTCCCTCCTCTCCCATCACATTCTCACCTGCCCCAGCTCTATCAACCCACTCTGCAAAATCAGAGCCCAGGGGATTTCTTCTAAATATGCAATTATTCAAATAAGGGGGGAAAATGGAACATTATGAAAACCTTCCTTTGAGTTATCACAGCAAGGAGATAGGATTTCCCCCAGGGAGACTTTCTGAAATGTGAATTCTTTGTGTGCACAGCAGGTAAGTGGCCTTGAGACTCTGAAATCGCAGGGAGGAGGTTTCCAGCCTGGGGAGAAGGTGTGGAAGGGATCATCACTGGAAGGTTTGATGACACCAGGCCCCCGTGGTGGCTCCCTGAAGGAAGGTGCCACCCATGATGCCCATTCCCCTGCACCCCAATGGGCAGCCCCAGCTGGGTCACCTTTGGGTCACTGTGACTGGATTTGGAGCCCTCTGGAAGCCTCCACTGAAGGTCTCCTCTGTTTGTGGGACAGCGGTGCAGGGAGCCACTGAAAGGTGACCTTGCCAATTTAGGAGCAACTGTGCAAAGCAATAAGCACGTTTTTAATGACTTTCTGGCCACCTCTACATTTCTGCAGGGCTGCCCTGCTGCCTCTGCTTCTCTCAAAGGGTTGGTGGCTGCTGTGGGGCACCACGGGGGGCAGTGACCCATCCCCAGCCTTGGTGATGTGGAGCCATCCCAGGAACGAAGGGCAGTTGGCTATTAGAGAGCCTGGAGCATTAATGAGAAATTGTGAGGCTTTCCAGACCACTTTAATCCCTACTAATCTCTAAATTTGCATGATGGCAGCTGTGTTTAAATGGTATTCCAGCTGTTGGCTAATTGTCATGGACCTGGAATTGCTCCAGGGAAGCAACTGGGAGCCGAGCCTCTCATCCAGCATCACAGCTGGCTCAGAAAATCACAGAACCACAGAATGGGTTGGGTTGGAGGGACCTTAAAGTTCATCCAGTGCCACCCCTGCCATGGGCAGGGACACCTTCCACTGTCCCAGGTTGGACCAGGCCACATCCAACCTGGTCTTGGACACTTCCAGGGATGGGGCAGCCACAGCTTCTCTGGGCACCCTGTGCCAGGGCCTCACCATCCTCACAGGGAAGAGTTTCTTCCTCATGTATCATCTAAATTTCCCTTCTTTCAGTTAAAATCCATTGCCCCTTGTCCTGTCACTACCTGCCTTTGTAATTAGTTGTTCTCCAACTTTTTTATCAGTCTCTTCAAGTGCTGAAAGGATGCATCCAGTCTCCACAGAGGGGTTCAACCCCAGCCCTGAGGATCAGGATGTGGGGCCTTGGGCCAGGCAGGGATGGTGTGGCTGGAGGAGCCTCCCCCTGCTCTGAACCCTTGATCTGTTATTAACAGCAGTGGAAAATGCAGTAGCTGGGTCTCAAAAAGCCTCAGGGCAAGGTCAACTCTTCCTGAACCCTGCCTGTGTGCCTAACCTCCCTTTAAAAGCCCTTAAATTCCACGCAGATAACCTAAATCTTTCTCCCTACAAAGCAAATCCCTTGCTTTTGAACATTGGGAAGAATTTATTGCTTTCCTTGTTGCAGTAATTTTGTCCGTATTTGAAGAAGGATATTGGCTCCCCCCCCACCTCCTCTCCACCTGCCCCAGCAATTGCAGTGGCAGAGGTGTTGTTCCAGAGCAGGATGAGCTGTGGAGCTTCCAATTTTAGTCAAAGAGCACCAGTTGGATCCTTGAAAGGCTCTGGAACAGCTCTGGGGCCGAGGGTTGGCAGGGCAGGGCAGGACCACGGCAGAATTCCCGGACATCAGGCTGATGATGGAGAGGGACATTAAGAGGCAGGAGCAGGGAGAGCCCTGCCTAAGTGACTTTTGTTTATGAAGACAGAATTAGCAGCCCTGCAGGATGTAATGGGGAGTTTAGCAAACCTCAGCAGCAGCATCTGGGTGGTTTTAACCCTCCGAGCACAGCCCCAGGTGAGTGGGACAGGTCCCTGTGGACAGCCGTGCCTGCCTCCCACAGAAACAGGAATATCCACCAGCACCCCCTTTCCCACTGGGACACGGCCTCCTGCACGGACAGGGTGTGTGGAAAGGCTCTGCTCCCGACCTGTGGTGTCACCTGTGCCACCACCCGGAGCTGTGCCCATGGCACAGGGCCACAAACGCCCCAGCAGCGCTGGGAGGACACTTTGTCTTGGTTACATCTGTGTTACCATTATTAAGATGATGGAATGGAAGGGAAAGCAGCCCTGACAAGCAATATTGAGAGCTTTACGCAAGAAGGATCAAAGGAAAGGACTTCATTTGACAAATCCCACGTCCCTGACAACTGCAGGACGCCCTGGGAGCAGGAGCCTTGTGCCAGCCTCGGGGAGGGCCTGGTCCCCACCAAGGGCAGGGTTGTACCTTGGCAGGTATCCCTGTTCCCAAAGGTCCCGTGGGGACTGGGGATGCTGCAGTGAGAGCAGTGTTCCTGCTGGGAGCAGAGGGGTCTGCTGTAGAGGAAGAAGGAAATGAGATGTGGCCCTGGGACCTGGCTCTGGGACAGCCCCCCAGGACCCCCAGGCTGGGCAGTGCTGGGCAGGCAGGGGTTGGATGTCAGACCCAGCACTGGCTGCACTGCACCTCCAGCTGCTCTTCCCAGACATGCCTGTGCTTCACCAGGGAATGGTTTGGATTGGAAGGGACCTTAAACCATCTCATTCCACCCTCTGCCATGGGCAGGGACACCTCCCACTGTCCCAGGGTGCTCCAAGCCCTCTCCAACCTGGCTTTGGGCATTGCCAGGGATGGAGCAGCCACAGCTTCTCTGGGCACCCTGTGCCAGGGCCTCGGATTTCTTGCTAACATAGAATCTAAATTTCCCCCTCTTTAGGAGTGTCCTCTGTTAAGACACTGTCCCTTGTCCTGTCACTGCAGTTCCTGATGAACGGTCCATCTCCCACTTCCCTGTAGCCCCTTCACACACTGGAAAGGTGCTGCAAAGTTTCCACACAACATTCTGTTCTCCACACTGAACATCCCCTGTCTCCACAGCAAAAATGCTCCAGTCCCCTCAGCAACTCTGTGGGCTCTTCTGGACTTGCTCCAACAGTTCCACGTCCTTCTCATGTTGCAGGCACCAGACCTGTACCCAGTATTGCAGGTGGGGTCCTTGCTGTGTGGTACAAGGATTGGGATGTGACTGTCCTCAGCAGGACCTGCTGTGCTTCACCTGCCCTCTGCCCACCACTGTCCCCAGGGGGTGCAAAGGCTCTACCCACCAAGCAAACAGGACATGAGGCATCTTTGCCATCTTTCTGCAGACTGAAGAGCCCAAAACAGAGCCTGTGTCTTGCAGGGATGACCCACAGCCAGTTTGCTTCCATTCCGTGTGCTCCACCCTGCAGTGGGAGGTTTGTGAATCCGAGTCCAAAAAAACTCAGCATCCCCTTGGCAGCTCATCACACAGTGCAGGCAAAGTGCTCCCTCCAACACACAAGGAGTGCAAAATTATCAGTCTGAATGATGATTTTTGAAAAAGATGAGAGGAATAACAATTCCTCTGGATGAAATACTGTGCTGGCCAGAAGGGTAATTTAGAGTCAGAGTTGAGATCAGATGTTTTATCACTGTATCCTCAACTCTTCTTGACTTTCAACTGCAATTTGATAAATCAGCATAATACCTGGCACAGTAATTGCTGTAGATTTTATTCCTAGTGGGGTTACTTTATTACACTGCAAGCACATTAGAGAGCTTTCTGTTGCTCTGCCATTATTATTGTGGGGACAGAGGTCAAATAATGCAGGACTTGGTAGGTGGTGTTTTTGCAGATGATACTGCTGAGCTCGTTTCAGGTATTTGTGCAGCTGAGTGCCTTCAGCAGTGCTCAGCCTCCCCATCTCAGCACCTCCATGGCTCCTGCCAACACCCTGCTTTGCTTTTCTCCCTGTGTTTATGCTCCCATCGTGGTTCCAAGGCAGCAAAATCTGGGAACACACAGGAATCTTCACCCACAGACAGGAGAAAGGACCAGGAGATGCTGCAGGGCTGTTCCTCCCTGTGGCCTCACTTTTAAGGTCAGCCAGGTCAGGCACCTGCAGCTGCCTGAAGTCACTGCCAGCACTCAGTCATGGGGGCAAAAGGCAATTCCTCAGCCTGTAATCCCATTAAAATTTTATGATGAATGAAGCCTCTTGCACTGCGAGTCTATGGGAGAGAGTAACACTTTTACTGCTCTTCAATGTGTAATTAAAGTACATTTCATTGCTTCCCAGATGATTTTTTGGTCACAGGAGGTAGCTGTGACTATAAAATGACACTTTAGATGGGATACAGACCAAAGGTCAGTGTCTTGTGCAAAGCCAAGAGAGCCACACGTGCCCTGGGAGCATCCCCACAGAGCTGGTGCTTGTGAAGGGGAGGCAGGGGGATGGTGTGGATCCATCTGTCCTAGAGGGTTTCTGGAGTCTGATGTGTTCTCATCCTCCTCTTACACCCCCCTGTCCCACGGCTGAGCATCCCTGCCCACAGTGCCTGTGCCTTTGGGGCACCCTTCAGCCAGGCAGCTGCTCCACAACTGGGGTCCTGCAGCTCCTCAGCCCTCCCCGTGGCTCCTGACAAAGAGGGAAATTAAAAATCCCACCTATTAGCAATAAACAAGCAGGAAATCCTGTTGGTCTGTGAGAAAATCCTTGGCAAAACCAGCAAGTCCCCTCTGGATTCCCTGCTGATCACCCCCAGGCTGGACACGCCTCACTGCAGGCACATCTGGGGGATGTGGCTCCTTCCATCCCTGATTCAAACCTGCTCTTCAATGCCATGGGGAAGAGCAGGACCACTGGATGCACTCCACACCTCATGGGAGCAAGGAGGGCTGGGTGGAGAGAGCTACCTGGGCTTCAGGCCCACCTCCACTGCAGCCACCTCCATCCAACTCCATCCAACTCCGTCCAACATCCCTCGGGGCTCCCTGCAGTGCTGGCAGTGCCAAAAGTCAGAGTGCCTCTCTCCATCCCACTGGGCACCTGGAATGTGTAACCATTTCTGCTTCCAGAATAGAACTTGTAGCTCCCACAATCAAAAGGAGAGCTGGAAGAAGGCCCAGGGATTTGGGGTTTCTCCAGCAGACAGAACGGCTTGGGGGAAACTAGCAGAGAAACAGGATAAAGGCATTTCAGAACATATTGAACCTTCTTTTTTCTTTTTCTGGAGCTCACAGACTGTCAGAGCGTTAGATACTGTCTCCAGCAGCGCTACTGCAAGGAGATTTATTGGCTTGGAACACAGTTTATACTCAATTTCTTCTCTAGCAATTTACACAAAATATTTCTGTAGTTATGCAGGGGAGTTTTTATAATTAGAGCTTCATTTGAGTGCTTTAATTGTGGCTGGTCTTTTGAGTAGTCCTACCCTTTAGGAAGCTCATCCTGTCTCCCACTCACCTCCATGAATGTGGGATACAGAGGGAAAAAAGGCACTCCCCCACTTTTCCTACCAACACTCTGGAAATGGCACATGGGGAGGCTCCTCCAGCTTTCAAAATTATCCAAGGAAAAGGTGGGACAGGATGGATTTGAAGGCCTTTTCCACCCTCAGATGGCATTTCCTGGGAGTTCCTCACATCTCCTCTCACTGAGTGAGCCTTGTGAAAGGACCATGGCTTTGCTGCCATCTCTAGGGAGAGCCAGCCTGCAAAGTGAGGGTGGATGAATTAAGCCCAGAGCAAGTCCCACTAATTGCCCTGATGATGGGCAAAATGAGCTTCAGCCCACGAATTGTCCCCCTTGCTGCTGTCACCCCGGCGGGCAAGTCCAGCTTCCCTGCTGGAGCTGCAGCAGTGCCCACAGGAACTGCCCCTTCCCTGGCTTAAATCACGTGAAAAAAAAAAAAAAAACCAGCCACAAAAACTCCCCAAATGTTTCAGGATTTTTCTGTCCAAACACCACGGGCACTCAGGGCCTTTGTCAGTACTCAGTAGTTCCACTGGAAACATTCACAGAGTCTACATCAGGTTTGGGCTCCAAATACCAAGACGGGAAAAATAGCTAAAATATCTTATTTTGAATAATTGAAAAGCAATCTAAAGTCATGTTGCAAAACAAATGCACAGTTCCCATTTTACAGATTAGAAAAATTTGATTTCTTGCCCCCCCAGCAATTCAAACTCTCAATCAAAAGTTTCATGTTTTTATGTTGTTTTTTTTTCCTTTGACCTCTTTATAACACTGAATCCATTAAAGCAAGAAATGCCCAAGAATTGATTTCTTTTCTTTCCTCTGCACTGAAATGTCTCAACACTTCACTTTTTCCCTTTCAAGTTGCCATTTTTACACACTTTCAGGCATTATTTAGAGCTATAGAGTTGAAAAGACTCAAAACCTGAAGAGACTACGTCTCCTCTTGCCTATAAACATTTGCCATCCATCCCTTTGTATTCTCATTTTTGGCATAGAAGAAGAGAAAGAGAGAAACGAGAGAGAGCAAAGGGAGGAACAGGAGACATGAATAATTTCTTCTTTCTCAAAACCTGAAATGAAAAGAATACAGAATGAGACATAAACTTTAAATTTTTTTCTTTCATCTAGGAGTTTCCCATGAAAAGATAATAATGCACCTCCACTGCATCCCTCTCTTCAGCTCCTCCTCCACACAAATCCCTGGCAGGAAGGCAGGGGAATACTGAGCACCCAGGGGAGTGCCCAAAACCCTTTGGGGGGTCTCTTGATCTGGATTTGCAGAGACATCAGCACCCTGGAGACCTGGTCTCTGCAGGATGCTCCAGGTAGGGCAGCCATGCAAATAATCAGCCCAGCTCTTTGAGGGTGGAGTGAGCACAAAACGGGTCATTTCTTCCCTGCTTGGATATTCTCCTTGGGGACACTTTGCTGCATTCGAGTGAACTGTGCAATATTTCCTTTTGGAGGTGGAGATAGCCAGATCCTGCTGGATGTCAGAGCAGAAAGATGTGTTCCTGCAGATTCTAGCACAGAGGCGTGGAATGGTTTAGCTTGAAAAGGACCTTAAAACTCGTCTGGTTCCACCCCTGCCATGCCCAGGGACACCTTCCACTGTCCCAGGCTGCTCCAAGCCCCGTCCAGCCTGGCCTTGGACACTTCCAGGGAAGGGGCATCCATCCCATGCTCGTGAACACCCTCTGAGTAAAGAATTTCCTCCTAACACCGAGTCTAAATCTCCCCTCTTTAACTTAAAGCTGTTGTGCCTTGTGCTGTCACTGCCTGCTGCTGTAAACCTGCCCTCTCTCTTTTCCATGAGCCCTCTCTAAGGCTGCAAGGTCTCCCCAGAGTCTTCTCTACCCCGTGCTGAACCACTCCAGCTCTCTCAGCCTGTCTTTGTAGGACCATCAATAAAAGCAGGTGAGGGTTTTAGCTCAAAGTGCACTGCAAGGAACAGCTGATCCTTAGAGCTTTTGGAGGGCTTAGATCAAGCCAGCTTTGTGTTGCAGCATGTGAGCACTCTGGTTTTTAAACCAGGTTCATTCACCTGGTCAGGGATTAGGTCAACCCACCAAAGTGCACTGGTGTTCCCAGTGGTGTCTGGGCTTGGTTTCATGGCAGTTCTGGGTCCTGGAACCGAGCACTGCTCAGATCAGCTCACCCCAGCACTCAGGGCAGGGCAGGGCATCAGTGCTGCTTGGCCTGGATGACAGTGGAGCACCCACAGCTGAGCTCTGCAGCTCCCCTTTGCATTTCTGCACAACATTTTAGGAAAACCAGTTTGTTTGGGGAACAGAAAGAGTTTGTCTCTGCAAACTGGCAGCTGGGCTGGCAGCTCCCCTCAGCTGTGTGTCCCCAGGACGGGGCTGGTGTGGTGAAGGTACCATCTGAGGGTTAAAAAGGGCCTAAAGACATTCCTGGACAGCAGCCCCACAATCCAGGCTAAGAATGGAGGCATTCCCACATCCCTGCTGGGTGCTGCAGCTGCTGCTGGGGTGCACGAGGAATGAGCTGTGTGGGGAATGGGCTGCAGGACACGGCCAGGCCCACAGGCTCTCCCAAAATAGCATCACCCAGCACTGCTCCTGGAGTCACAGATCATCTCTCTGACCCCGCACAGCACAGGGTATCAGCTGCAGAGAGCTCCAGGGGCACTCCAAGCTCCTTTAGAGCCCTGCTTTGCCTTATCAAGACCTAACTATTTGCCCTGGGATAACCTCCAAGGACAAAATCCCATTAAGTGCTGCCTGTCTGGGAACTGGCTTGACCTTCCCGGGTGCCTCCATTTCAGAGGTGCAAGGGAAGAGTTTGGCTGTGAAAAACCAACGTGAGTGAAGGTTTTCCTCGAAGCTGGGTGATACAGAGCTCAGCTGGCAGTTCCTGGAGAGCCACAGGAGCCTTCTGTTCCTGCAGCTTTTCACCATTCCTGCTAATTATGATGTTTTAGGCATGAAATCTGCTCTGGGGTTTGAAGCAGCAGTGAGTATCGTCTACTGCCAGCATGACTTTGAAAGCCCAGCAGGCTCAGCAGGGCAGGGCTGGGGGACACAACAGGGCAGGGCTGTCACCCCACCCTGCAGAGGCTTTGGGGCACATAGCCCACATGGTCACCAGGTGTTTCATCCCCACGTCTCTTCCTTGCTCATGATGGGGCACAGGTCGCAGTTCACAGCCCCACTGGTGGATGTGGAGAGGGCTCAGAGCACCTGGTGGCACCACAGCAGGGTTTGTTCTGTGTTTAGAGGGTCATATCACAGAATCCCAGGATGGTTTGGGTTGGAAGAGACCTTCAAGCTCATCTCATTCCACCCCCTGCCATGAGCAGGGACACCTTCCACTATCCCAGGTTGCTCCAAGCCCTGTCCAGCACAAGAGTGACCCTCCCTGCCTGGTGGCTCTCCAGGACTCAGTAATTTGTGTTTTGGGGCTGGGAGAGCACGAGCAGCTCTGCTGCACCACATCTGTGCAAAACACAGCTGCAACCATCCCAGGACAAAGCCTGGGAGATGCATTTAGCCCTTTTCTTTGGCCTTCTGTCTGTGAAAACCCTGAGGAGTTCACAAGGCACCTGTAAGTGCTCTCATTCCACACAGGGTGAAGAGGGACAAGAGGAACACAGACACAGAATTCTTTGGGCAGGAGGACACTTGTGAAAACTGCGGATGCCCCATCCCTGGAAGTGTCCAAGGCCAGACTGGACAGGGCTTGGAGCAGCCTGGGATAGTGGGAGCTGTCCCTGCCCATGGCAGGGGGGTGGAATGAGATGGGCTTTAATGTTCCCTTCAACCCAAACCATTCCAAAGCTGGGTCAGAGGTGGCCCAACACCAGCTGGAGGAGGGAAGAGACTTTCAGAAACTTGAAGAAAGCTCTTTGCTAATATAAGTGCTGGTGAGAAGCCAGCAAGGAGCTCCCAGAAGCAGAGGAGCTCCACACCACAGCTCCCTCACCATGACCAAACAAGGCTGGACAAGCTCAGGGGCTCAGGCCAGCGCTGCCCTTTGGGGTGAGCACCCAGCCCAGTTATGCCAGCAGCAGGACAGAGCTTTCCGGTGATGTTTGCAGGGAGAGGTGGAGTGCCCAAGGCACAGTCCACCTCCCCCCACAGACCTTTCCACTCACAGCTCTCTGCTCAGCTCATTATCTTGTGGTTTGAAACAATACAGGAAGGATGTGGGTGTTTGCAAGAAGAAAGAGCAGGAGGAGGGGGAAGGGAGGGAGGCTCACCGGCCGCGGCCGGCCTCCTCTGCCAGCCTCGTGTGCTGAGCCCTGCTCACCCACACGCACTATTAAAGGTGCTGACATCAGTCTGGGGCAGAACAGGGCAGAAAGGGGTCAAGTTCCCACCGGAGCTGAATGGGGAGGGGCAAAGATGCTCTGTGAGTGCCCTGAGCCAGGGGTGATGGGTGTCCTCATGGAAGCCCAGGCTGGTTCCTCTGTTGATGGGGATGAATGGGGAACGCAGCAGAGACAGGATGAAATTTAGGACAACTCTATGACTGTAATTAAATAGCTGGGAGCAGGAGGAGGTGCAGGCAGCCCACAGCCCACAGCCCAAGGGCTACAGGAGGCCCAGCAGTGTGCAGAGAGCCTGGGCAGGAGGCTGACAGGAGCCCTGGTGCTGCGGAATCCCCTGTGGATTTGCCATGGAACACTGGGTGGCCAAAGGGATGGCCTCGGGTAGCCCCCGCAGGCCCCAGGGAGCTGGGCACTCCAGAGGGGTGAAAGAAAGTGAGGGGCAGACAGAGGTGAGCTCTACATCTCATCTGCTGACTGGGATCATCACAGGAACAGCAGCACAGGGGTCTGAACCAGGAGCATTCTGGTCGAACCCCCTATTTCCCCTACGTGGTGGAGTTCTGACATTCCTCCTACAGCAGAATTCAGCTGGGTTAGAGCTGGTTTCAGCTGGGATAGAGTTAATTTTCTTCTCAGTAGCTGGTCAGTGCTGCATTTTGGATTCAGTATGAGAATAATGCTGATAACACACTGATGTTTGAGTTGTTGCTAAGCAGTGCTTACCCTAAATCAAGGACTTTGCAGTGTCTCGTGCTCTGCCAGTGAGCAGGAGAAACTGGGAGGGAGAATGGCCAGGACAGTTGATCCCAAGTGGCCAGAGGGATATTCCACACCACAGACCATCATTCCCAGTATAGAAACTGGGGAGGGACTGGCCAGGAGGGGCTATCACTGCTGGGGGATGGGCTGGGCATGAGTCAGTGGGTGGTGAGTGACTGTGCTGGGCATCACTTGTCTTTCTTGGGTTTATTCCTCTCTCTGTTTTTGTTATTTCCCTTTTAATTGCTGTTGTTCTTCTTCTTTATGTTGTTATTATTATTATATCATTTTACTTAATTTTAATTATTAAACTTTTTTTATGTCAACCCATGGGTGTTTTATTTTTCTGGTTCCCCTCCCCGTCCCATGGGTGTGGGGGATAAGCGAGCAGCTGTGAGGTGTTGAGTTACCAGCCTGGGTTAAACCACAACAAGAATAAAACCAAATATTTGGGGTTGTATATTTTGTGTATAACATTTCCCCTTAACAAGAAACCGCACCAGACCAGTGTTGTTTTGAAAACTTCACTTTGGAAAAGTACTGAGTTGCTTTTAGGAAAGATGCCCTCATTTTTAAAGTATTTTATGGCATTGGCATTATGTTACTGTTGTGTCTAAAGCTGGGCTTGTAGCAAGACAGCAACAGATGAGCAAACGAGTAATTTCTCTCCAAGGAAAACCCTTCTAGGCTGCACAGGCCACTGTGGCTGATCTCCAGAGTGCCAGGCACCCCACGCAGGCAACCCCCGTGCTCTCCTGCCTGCGAAACCTGGACCCAGTGTGGTTTTCCTTGCGGGGTTTTGTCCCAGTTCTACAGCAGGACCACAGCAGCAGAGCAGAGCCACGGGATCGCTGCAGTGCCCGGGGCCACCACACAGCCCTTGAAACCACGGCATCCCGGGATGCTGCTGAGGGAGCCTGGCACTGGGAAGGAGCTGGCAGTCATCCAGAGTGGGATCTGAAAGGTGTATCGCTGCTCCGGTGACAGGAAAGCTGTTCTCTTGAGCGGCGTTATCTCATCTATTTTGCAAATACAAATGTGATAGAAATCTGCAAAATAAGGAATATGCATTAACTTCTGAAAAGTTTTGACTACATATCATTATCTGTAATTTCACTGCTTTGATTTGCATATTCATAAAAGAAACATACAGCTCGGATGTGTCAAAGGCTTTCAGATGAGCAGGAACAAAACCAGCAGACTTGCAAGCTCGGTGCTGAAGTAATTGCCAAGGCGCCTTCTCTTTCCCTGATGTCAGGGTGACTTTGTGTCCCTCCTCAGTCCTGCTTGGGTGAGCTCAGCCCTGGGATGTGAGGAAAAGCTCTGGCTGGGCCTGGTGCTGTTACCCCCAGGAAAGGCAGCTCTGCTGGAGCACACATGGGCCACAAGCAGCAGCAAAATGGCTCGGGAGGTTTCCAGCCTGGATGCCATCTGCCCGGAGAAGCTGTGGCTGTCCCAGCCCTGGAAATGTCCAAGGACAGGTTGGACAGGCCTTGGAGCACCCTGGGATAGTGGAAGGTGTCCCTGCCCATGGCAGGGGGATGGAATGAAATGAGCTTTAATGTTCCCTTCAACCCAAACCATTCCATGACTCCCTGCTGTTGTTCCAGCCACCCCAGCTCCAGCAGCACCGAGCACCTGCCAGCAAGGGAGGTGACAGGACAGGAGATTCTGGGTGGGTGGGCTGGACCCCAGCAAGATTTGGGTGCTCAGGCTGGATGTGCCTCACCCCACCTCCATCCATGGGCACTTTCAGGGCTGTTGAGCCACCCGGATTTTTCAGCCATGTGACAAAACCCGGCAAACCCGGAGCTGCTGTCCCTGCAGGGACCGAGGAGGTGGCAGCACCTGTAGCACAGCTGATAACAAGGTGATAAAAAGTGCGGGTGACTCGGCTTTTAACTTCTTTCCACGCTTTCAAGCTGCTGAGTAGGTGAAGCCACTGCAACTGGCACTGCAGCGAGCCACCCTGTGCTGCTGCTCTCGGTATCACAGGGCTGTCATTCCAGTGCTTTGGGGGCACTTGTGGTTCTTATCTGAGCCTTTCAGTCTCTCTAACACCTGCACCACACTCTTCCCTTCCTTTTCCTTACCCCCTCCCTTTACAGAGGAAGGGCTCCTGGAGTTGGGGTCCCTGTGGAGATGCAGCACCCCACTGCCTTTGGGTGTCCCCCCAAACCATTTGTCCCCAGCTCCAGCAGCACCCACTGGCTCAGAGATTGCCCAGACGCTGGAGCAATGCCAGTTGCTGTCGAAGGAAAGCAGGTGTGGCAGCAGGAAAAGGGGAAAATGTTATTTTTCAATTTCCCTCTGACATTTTTCAGGCGGGGAGCAGTGGGGTTTTTTAACAACAGAGAGCAAAGCAGAGCTGACAGGCTCAAACATACCCTGGTCTTCAATGTTGATTTGGGTGGAGAGTGTGAAATTTTGCTTACAAAAATAAAATGTTCTGGTTTTGAAAGCTTAACCCTTTCCCCCTCCCAACCACCAGAGAGTTAACCCTCAGCTTGGGGCTGAAACATTCTGGCACCAAAGCATCCCTTGTCCTAAAGGCATCCCAGGTCTGGAGGGAAGTCCAGACTCTGGCATCACTTCAGGGAAGTCCACCTGTCACCCCCATCACACTGCAGCCTCCCTGGCAAGGGGACAGGATCACGTCACAGCTGGGGAAGCCAGTCAGCATCTCCAGGAGCAGCTGGCATCCCAAACTCAGCACCTGGGGGGAAAAGGCCCCCAGAGGCTGCAGAGCAGAGCCCTGCAAGGGGAAAGGGCTGAGCTGGACGTGCCCCGCTCCTGCTGCAAAGGCTGAGCCCATCCCTGGACACAGGCTGCTGCTCCCTCTGCTTTGCAGAGCTGGGCACTTGGATTTTCCACGCAGCTGCAAAGTCCCTCCTCTGGCCAGTGGCCACTCGCTTACGTGACAGCACAAAATAAGCCTTTGGTTTTAAAGGGAAGACTGAAAATGGAAATGCTGCATGCTCAGAAAGCAAAACCAAGCATCCAGAACTCAAGATGTGTGGCTTTGAAAACAGGTTTTTCTGATCATTCACACAATGGGTTCATGAATGAGGATTTCTGAACATGCATCAGCTCCAGGTTACCAAGCTGTACCTAAAATTGCTGGTTCCAGGGTCTGGAGGACAGCCCAGGTCATTGAGCAGTGGGAAACTGAGCCCAGGCATGTGTCCAGTGCAGTGGGGCTGACCTGGATACAGTTGGGCTTCCCTGGGCTACAAGAAAGACATTGAGGGGCTGGAGAGTGTCCAGGGAAGGGAACGGGGCTGGGGAAGGGGCTGGAGCCCCAGGAGAGGCTGAGGGAGCTGGGGGGGCTCAGCCTGGAGCAAAGGAGGCTCAGGGGGCCCTGCTGGCTCTGCACAGCTCCTGCCAGGAGGGGCAGCCAGGGGGGTCGGGCTCTGCTCCCAGGGAACAGGGACAGGAGGAGAGGAAACAGCCCCAAGCTGTGCCAGGGGAGGTTTAGGTTGGATATTAGGGAAAATTTCTTCATGGAAGGGTGATCAGGCATTGGAACAGGCTGCTCAGGGCAGTGGTAGAGTCACCATTCCTGGAGGTGTTTAGAAGATGGGCAGATGTGGCACTTGGAACTTGAGTTAGTGGTGAACACGGTGGTGCTGGGTTCATGGTTGGACTCAGTGTTGGAGGGCTTTTCCCAGTTTGGTCACCCCAAGATTGTAGGATGCAGTGAGGCTGGAGTAGGCTAAAGGGTACATATCTACAGCTAAAATCTGTTCTCTCTGTCCCAATTTTCCTCTTGGACCTCTTTCCTACTCCACAGGACAGGATGCCGAGATCATCTTCCTCAATACCCCCTGGTGTTATCCCCCATTTCCCATGTCCATCGACATTGATCTTTTCACTTTCTTTGGCCCTTCCCCTAAAAACCCACAAGTCCTGGACCCCCAGGTTCTCTTATTCAGTCCCAACTTCCATAAGAAATGCCCTTCACCCGCTCCTTTCTTGTCCCTGGTGAGCAGCTCCTCATGGGATCCCACAGTGACAGGGACGGTGGCTTCCTTGCCACCCCTAAGAGTCCAAGAGCACAAACCTGGCCAGGTGCCACATCCAGCTCCTCTGAGTCTGATCTCTGCTTCTATTCCAGCCACCAGCCTGTCTCCCTTACAAATAACCACACGTCACATTTTGCAAGAAATTGCAAAGAAAAGGATTCAAAACCTTTTGTTAAAATGAGCCATTTCTTTCAAATGAAAGGGTGATGTTTTCATTTAAGTTTGCAGCAGCAGAGGAAGGGGGGAGGAAAAAACACATTCAAGAGCTTTTGAAACCAAGGAAGTTCATACTGAAGCAGCAGAATGACCAGGGATTGGAATGTGTCATCAGCTGAACACCAACCTCCTCCCCACGGGCACATGCCCAAGCACCCCCAAGCAAAGGTGAGGATTTGATGTGCAATTCCATCCACCCCTGCCAGCCAAGGCCTTGGGCAGCCAGTGCTCCCCTTTCCTGCCTGAAACCAGCATTTCTGGGAGCACTTTTCCACTATTTCTGCTGCTCTCTGTGTTCTCTGAAGCTGCTTGAGCCATACACATCTCCAGCACTCCCGTCCAGGGCTGCAGTTCATGCAGCAGAAGGAACTGGTCCAGCTGGCAGTGGGAACAATCCAAATTGTCATTTTAAAAATAATTTTCAATTTATTCCCTTCTCAGTGCAACTCAGATGGGAGTTAAATTGATTTTTTTACACTGCCTTCATTTAATGTACACAGCTCTTTCTCTCTCTGCATCACTGGAAGGAACCTATGAAAATCAGTTAAACAAACACATCTGTGCTCAGAGCCCTGCAAACACAGAGTGGGCGACTCTGGGGAAACCAGAGGGGTTTGCAGAGTCCAGGAACAGAGCTCCCAGCTATGGAGAGGCTTGGGGATATCACTCCCAGAGGAAGCCACGTAGATCTACCTCTGATCACCTCTGGGGAGGGGGCTTCTGGTGAGACCCCACCTGCAGGGTTGACTTCAGCTCTGGGGTACCCAACATGAGAACGACATGGAGCAAGTCCAGAGGAGGCCACAAAGTTGATTAGAGGGATTCCTGCAAAGAAAGGCTGAGAGAATTGGGATTGTTCAGCCTGCAAAAGAGGTTTCAGGGTAACCTAATTGTGGCCTTCCAGTTCCTGAAGGGAGCCCACAAGAAAGATGGACAGGGACAATTTACAAAGACCTG
Organism: Climacteris rufus; assembly: GCA_013398175.1. Lineage (NCBI taxonomy): Eukaryota > Metazoa > Chordata > Aves > Passeriformes > Climacteridae > Climacteris > Climacteris rufus. Next base: position 50,473 of record VZRZ01001925.1, on the reverse strand, counting down.
GAGTGACAGGACAAGGAGGAATGGCTTCAAACCAACAGAGAGTACATTTAGACTGGATATTAGGAAGAAATCATTCCCTGTGAGGGTGGGGAGGCCCTGGCACAGGGTGCCCAGAGAAGCTGTGGCTGCCCCATCCCTGGAGGTGTCCAAGGCCAAGTTGGATGGGGTTTATGAGTGTCCTCAGAGCTCTGACAGTCCTGGGAAAGGATAATGCATGGAACTGCTCCCATTACCCTGAGGAATCAAAGATTTCAACCAAAGGATTATGGACTTTTCTGCTTGGAAAAACACAACTCTGTCCCAGCAGGTGCAATCCTCATGCCCACAGTGCAAAGCAGGTATAAGTGCTCTGTGCCTCAGGAGCAGGCATCTCCTGGGGGTGGAGAGAAGGAAGGAAGGAAGGGAGAAGGATGATCTGGGTGGTTATGGTGACAGCATGGCCTGAAGGAAGATGCAGCATCTCCAGCTCCAGGGACGGGGCTGTCCAGAGTCCGTGAAAACCCCAGGAGCTGCAACAGCAGGAGCACTGAGGTGGAAATCACCCCTGGATTTGCCCCCTTGGATCTCCAGGAGTTATACAGGCAGTTAGAGATGTCTGAAGGGAGCTGGGAAGAACACAAAACTTCCTTTTTGGGGCCTGTTTTCCGTGCTGACTCTGAGTGTTTGTTGGATGAAGGCCTCGCTCCCGGAGGTACGGCCCTAATGGCTCTCAAGGAGCAGCCATCTCTTTGCTGATGGGTTGTAAAGCTCAGCTATTCAGCCATCAGAAAAACATGAACAGAGACTTAATAACGGCATATTTCCAATATACAAAAAAATTAATGAATTTGTCCGGTATCCTGCCTGCAAGAGACATTAATTTCGATAGACAGCACTCAAGGCTTTAAGAGCCAGTGCTGCCGAGGGTGGACAGAATGAAAGCAAAGGAGAGTAAACAGAGGAGAGATTTCTAAGTGCCCATGACATTTGTTCAAATACTTTATTTCAATCAGCTTAAAAGGGAAACATAAAGCTGAGGTTGCTCCTAGGAAAGGGAATGAAATTGAAAACCAAGTAATGCACTGAGAGCAATTCAAAGGGAGCCGAGAGGCACCATCTGCTGCAGAGAGGGCACAAGCAGCCCCCACAAGGGCTGGGTTCTGCTCCTCTCATGGTACTTTTGTCTCCAAATACCATCTCGCATTGTCTTGTCTGCAGAAGAGAAGCCACTCCAAAACAACAGAGTCTGAACAGCACTGGGAGGGTTTCACCTGCACAGACTGAGTGATTTCAGGTTTGTTCTGCCAAATCCTTGGGGTGGGGGTCCAGGCCAGACCCTGCCCTTCAGGAGACCATCAAAGCTCAGGTTAGATTCAGTTTAGAAACACCAAGAACCATTAGCAGGAAAAAGAAAAAAAAACCGAAACGCCAGAACTGAAATATCGTCTGAGAAAAGGTGTGAAATTCCACTTCATCGCTAAAAATTCCTCTTTCCAAATCTCCAGCCTCTTCCATGAGAGGAGGAGCTGGGTGTGATGTCTGATCTGGGTGTATTTTCCTGGGCAAAACCATCTGGTTCCACTGGGAAGCAAGGCTTGAGGAAAGCTGCTGTGATTCCAGTCCCAATCCCACCATGTCCAACCTCCCATTCCCATCCCAGCCCCACAGCAAGGCAGGCACTGGGCTGTCCCTCTGCCCCCACAGCATCCAACCACAGCTCCAAGGGGGATAATGAGGTGGGAAGGTGGATTTAGGGCAAAGTTGTACTTACAGCTTGGTTTCCAAGGAAAGTTGTGATTTTTTTTTTTTTTTTTAATAGGAACCCCTCAATCTGATGAGGAGGGAAGGCTGTTTGTGGCCACCTTCTACAGTAGCCTGTGGGGTAAAAAGTGTATTTGTTCAGCAATATAATTTGCTTTTAGCAACAGAAGAAAAAGGTGAGGCTATTGATTTATCATTATTTTCTATTCGTTTGCCCCTTTTTTACATCCATTTAGTTCACTGGGTTTCTTTTATCTGAAAGCTGTCTCTGACAGGATCCAATACATTCAGCATTTCTATAAATATGTAAATATAAGATCTGTATGTGTAAACACACCCGCATAAATAAAACGGTAATGATGTGTGTATCTATATTTGTGTACATATAAAAACTAAATTATCTCCAATTTATCCAATGCCCTTTCTGTCTCCTATGTGCTTTAAGTTCCTATGTACATACAGTCTTCAGATTAATATGAAAACAGCACCTATGAGGAATACAGATAAAAGACTAAAGAGTGTTCCTGGTGGATAAGTCACTCCTAATTCCTTAATTTCTTTTTGCTTGTTCCCCAGAGCAAGCAGTGGAAGATACATAAATAAGTCTGCACATATTTATTTAACCTCCTTGTTTAGCCAGTTTTCATGGGGTTTGTATCCAAGATACCTGCACTGATGCCAAGAGGAGTCTGTGGTTCTCCCAGGAGCTGGTGCTTGGTCCTGATCCAGAACAAACCCTGGAATTAGGAGCAGGAAAATAAGGATGCACCAGACAAGGTAAAGGCTGAGAGGAAATAAAATGTAGAGCAAACCTGGGAATTAGGAGCAGGAAAATAAGGATGCACCAGACAAGGTAAAGGCTGAGAGGAAATAAAACATCCCAGGGAGACCTTGAGCTGAGTTTTCCTTGAGCTGAGTTTTCCCTGGGCACAGTGGATGGGAGGCTCACATCTCCCATCTGTGTGCAAAGAGCTGGGGGTACCTGGGTGTCCCCCTGGCTCCACCCCAGCTGCAGCATCCTGGGGCCTTTCCCCCTGCACACAGTTCATTCTGAACCTTCCCTGGCTGGTAGGAAAGTAAATCAGGTGAGAAAATTCTCTGTCCTTGTTACAAATCGTGAGATTGCCCGGCAGGAGCCTGAGATGCAGCCTGCCTCCCAAAGGGAGCCTTGGAGTCCGCACGGTCTCTGCTGCCACCTGCACCCTGTGCCCATCTGCTGGGGCAGCCCGTGGTCCGGGGTGTTGGGTGAGTGTCAGCAAACAGAACTCAAGGCTGCTCCTGGAAATGGGCACGAGAACCCAGAAAAGCAGAGAGATCAGCTGGGGTGATCATGAGCAGCATAAACCCAAAAACTGCAGCTCCTCCTGGCTCATTTCAGGATTTAGCTGAGCTCCAGCCAGGATGAAGCTCTGGAGGTATCACAGAATCCCAGGATGGTTTGGGTCAGGAGAGACCTTAAAGTCCATCCAGTGCCACCCCTGCCGTGTCCCACTGTCCCAGGATGCTCCAAGCCCTGTCCAGACTGGCCTTGGACACTTCCAGGGATGGGGCAGCCACTGCTTCTCTGGGAATTCCAGAAAACATCCCAGCCCCTCCCCACCTTCACCGGGAAGAATTTCTTCCCAATGTCCCATCTAACCCCGCCCTCTGGCAGTGGGATTCCCCCCACCCTGCCACTCCAGACCCTTGTCCAAAGTCCCCCTTCAGCTCTCTTCGAGCCCCTTCAGGCACNTCCAGACCCTTGTCCAAAGTCCCCCTTCAGCTCTCTTCGAGCCTTTCAGGCACTGGAAGGGGCTCTAGGTTCTCCTGCCCTTTTCCAGGCTTTCCCAGCCCGCCTGTCCCAGGTGCCAGCGGGATCATTCGGAGCGAGACCTCACACCCTCCGTTTCTCCTCGGTTATTCACAAGAAGCGACACTTCTGCTCAGCGGAAGCGATTTCCTGGGAGCAGGAGGAGCATCCCGGCGGGATGAGCAGGGCTGGAGCAGCCGCACGGCACGAGCTCCCCCTGCAGCGCCCTGGGCACGGCAGCTGCGCCCTGCCCAGGGATGCACTTCAACCAAAATTCCCCCTTTGGAGCCCCAAAAAAATCCCCCTTGCCTCTGGCACGGTGCCGGGTCGGAGCAGGGGTGACTCCAGGGGTGGCAGAAGATGCTCGGACGATCTCCAGTCCCTGCTCTCCCTCTTTATCCCGTTTCCCGTGCCCGTTTTCCAGCAGCGCCCGGAGGAGACCCTCAGCTGGATCTGCCGGGGGTCCCTTCAGAGGGGGTGGCAGGGGACAGACCTGTCCCGACACCCCCCTCTGCCACCAGCCGCCAGCATCCACCTCCCACCTTCCCGCTCTGGCCGAGTTTCAGGGATATTTTTATAAACTGCACTTATTTTGCAGTTTATAGATGTGCTTAAGGATCTAATGGAAGGGGGAAAGCCACTGGTATTTTGGGATGCCTGAAGGAGACGTTTCCTAAATTTCCAGAGCCCTGGGATCATTCTGGCTGGAAAGACACGCTCTGGCCCATTGCTGGTGGCTTCGGGTGTAATTTGGGATTTGCTCTCTGAGGGAGAAGGGAGGTGTTCATACATTTATAGCTCTGCTGGCCTGTGCTGGGCATTAACACTGCCCTGGAGCCAAGAACCTCAATTCCTGCTTCAGGCTGAAATAACGTGGATATCAGTGCCTGTCCACCAGGGAAAAGGGGAGGCTCAGGATGCTGAAAGCCACATCCAGTGGCACCCAGAGCAAATCCCCCCTTGCCTGCAGGATCTGGAGGTGGGGGCTCCAGCCCAGGTTTGTGGGGTCACAGGGCTGGGATCCCTCAGCTCCCTGGCCCCAGTGTTTGGTGGGAATGTGAGCAAAGCCCCCCCAGCACAGGGGGTGCTGCACTTGCCACTGGCCCCAGTGGTGGCACAACCAGGGGCTCTGCAGGCAACTTGTGCAGCTCTGGCTTCCCTCCAAACATAAAGGTTGTGGGAATTACCATCCACTCAGCTCTCACTGCCCCGAGCTGTGATAACCTCCCTGGGGTGGGGATGAGCTGTGGGGCAGTGGAGCCAAGCTGCAGTGCCCAAGTCCTGTGTTATCTGTGGGTCTCAAGAGCCCCCATTTCCTCCAATATATCCATGGGATGACTTCTCCCTGCTGCAAGGATGCCCAGGGAGGGTTTTCTCTGGGCAGCAGATTATTTCAGCCCCAGGTTTGTGCTCTCCTTGGAGAGGGAGCTCGGGCAAGGGTGCAGAGTGCCAGCAGCAGCCAGGGGTGCCACTTTCCTTCCCTTGGCACTCAGAAGGATCCAGAAATATTTCCAAGGTGTTTTGCCAGGAGAGATCTCCTGGACAGTGCTGCCAATCTGCCCTGGATGGGTGTGAGTGTGGAAGGGTCCCCACAGTCAGTGTGCAGCAGGAGGAGGGAGAAATAACAGCTCACACATCCACAGAACCATGGAATACCCTGAGGTGGAAGGGACCCGCAGGGATTATGGAAGTCCAGCTCCTGGCCCTGCATAGGACAACCCCAAAAATCCCCCCATGAGACCCATGAAGGCATCCCAGGTGGCAGAGAGGTCACAGCAGGGGGGATGCAGCCTCTGGTTTTGAGGCCATTTTTTCCCTTTCTGTCTCCATTCCTGGGTCAGGTTCCCTGCTCCACACTGCAGACAGCACCCACAGGAGGGGTTCAGGCTGGGGTGCCCCAAGAGGCTGTTTTTACCCCTCACCTCGGTGCTGTCAGCAGGCAGGACCCTGAGATGCCCCAGACTGAACCCCAAAACCCAGAGAGAGCCATGGGACAGCCCCAAAGCAGAGCAGCCCCCGCACTCACAGGCTCTGTTGCTTCCAGGAGATCTCTCCCTACCCTGTGCTTCAGATCTGCTCCTCCATGGACAGTCCTGCAGCCACCAGGACATCCCCCCTTGTCTGGGGATGGCGGGCCATGGGAAGGGGACCTGGAGGTCCAGCCAGGTGCTCCACACCCGGGGCAGGGTGGTTCCCACAGGGTTCCCACCCTCCCACCCCAGGCAGGCTGAGCAGTTGGGCCCACTGCAGTTTGGACACCTCAAGTGTCCACTGAGCAGGTCACCCCTTGCTTCCTGCTGGGTACAAAATCCTGAGTATTCTATAGGGGAAAACACAGCTTTTTCCTTCTCTTCCTTTTCCCAAAGTTTTCTGCAAACACATCCCTTTTTCACCACTGGGGAAATGCTGACTTGCCAGCACGAGTTTTTAGCCTCTTCACAAAATTCAAACCCAGGAAAAGTTCAGCCAATATGCTGATTTTCCACAATTTTCTCTTTGCCAAAAGCTGCAAGCCTGCTGGTTTGGGAGTGTGTGTGCCCTGCAGTCCAGGGGGATGTGATGCCATGAGGATGCCCCCACTGACAGTGGGGCTTTGGCTCTGCCACCAGAGCCCAGCAGGGCTCTCTGGGCTCCCCTGCAGCAGCACAGCCCCTCAGCTCCTGCTTTTCCCACTGGCTCTGTGTCCCTCCAGGTGCACACGAGGGCTCAGCTCACCCACCGTGGTCTCTGAGCCACGAGCAGGGGGGTGTGGAGGAGCTGGAGGCAGCCAAGCCCTGGATCACAGAATATCCTGAGCTGGGAGGGACCCACAAGGGTCAGTGAAGTTCAGCTCCTGGGTCTGGCCTGGGGATTCCTCCCCATCCTCCTGCTGGGGCTGCATCCCCATCCCTGCCTGTGAAAAGTGACAGAACTGCTGGGATCACTTGCTGGACTCTTCTGGCTCATTCTTCACTTTGTTGCACAATATTTCACCATCCACCTCAGCAAAATGTATATTTCCCTTTTAAGAGCTCTCCTAGAATAATATATTTTTTTATTATCGTGACAGTGAGGGCTCCTGTTGCCATGGCTACGTGCCCTTTGCTGGAGCAGAAGCTTTCTGGGTATTGGAAATTCCGCAATTTTTCCTGATCTACATGCTTTGATTTTATTTTTTTTTTTAAATTTGATATGTATTCCCATTATCATCTTCTGAAACAACAGGTCATTCATATTGCATATGGATATGTCACCAGTACAGCAAAGCCTTCAGAAACAATCTTCTGTTTGCAGAAGGAAATTTTTTTTGGGGGGGAAATCTCCTGTGCAGAATTGATAATATATAATATAACAAAAATACAGAAACTCTGAACAGATCTCATCTGTATCTCATCACATCATACATTAAATCCCATTTCTGGACTCCTGAGTGAGTGTTCTAAAAACAAGTCCAATTTTCTGTGGTTTGCATCCTGTTTCTGTAAAGCAAACCTGTATTTTCTGGTTGTCAGTTGGGCCCCACTTGGGTCCTGAGCCTCTTGAAACCTCATCTGTTTGAGAGCACAGACAGGGAAATTAAATGGATATATTAAACTGAGATACAGATGGATGGATGGATGGATGGATGGATAGATAGATAGATAGATAGATAGATAGAAGAATTCCATTTTTTACTCCAGCATCTCCTTACAAACAAGTGCCATAACACTGACATTTGGAAAGGGATCACACATGGACAAGGACATTACAGGACTTTTCCCAAAGCTTTTCATCCCCTGGGACACTTCATGGTGCAGGACTGTGCTCTGCTTCTGCTGTCAGCACACACTGGGAGGGAGCAGGGATGTGCCCTTTACACAGAGAGGGAAACTGAGGCACGAAGCCAACACATCCCTGCTCCCAAAGCAGAGGAGCAGCAGAGCTGGGGTGAGAACATCTGATTTCTGCTGAATTTGCCCCCAGTGTTGTTGGTGACAGCATCCACACTGCTGCCCCCTTGTTCCATGGTGAGGAGGCTGATCCAGGTGTCACCTGTGGGCTCTTTTCCTTTTATTTCATCAGGACCAGGGGTGCTGCATGAGACCCATTTGCTTCCCTCTCCCTGTGCTCTCAGCTTTTATTGTTATTTTATCTGTAACTAAAAATAGTAGAAATGAGTGAAATGACACAGAAACTCCCAAGAGAGCAAAAACTCCAGAAACATAAAGATTTGCCTACAATAAGGCAAAAACTTTCTTCCTGAAGTCTTAGAAGGAAGCAGATGAAGTGGGTACAGAGTGGATTTAGCTGGGGCACCCAGGAGAGCCCTGGGAGGGGATGTCAAGCTCCTGGGCAGTGTGTGGTGCAGGGAAACAGCAGCTGGGGAAGGGAAAGAAGGAAGAAAAGGGAATGTCCTCACCTGGTGCTGGGAAACCAGGTAAAAGGTGTTTATATCCCCCCCTAAGCCTTGTGGAGAGCCAGTGCTGCAGAAACAGAGGCGTGGAGAGGTAAAGGTTGCTCAAAGAGACTGAGGGAAACCTGCAGCTGAACTGAGAGGTGCCACCTGGGCACAGCATCTCCCTGCCTGCACCAACTTGCTCTGTCCCCTCAGGACAAGGAGATTCCACCCCAGGACACGGCTGGAACCTCCCCCACTGGCTGCCCCGAGCGTTTTGGGGAGAGTCAAACAAATTAAACACCTTTCCCCAATCTGCTTTCCCTCTAACACCAGTGGGACAAGAGGGTTGCCCATGGCTCGTTTCTCCTGCCATCCATGAGATCCCATACCAGGTCCTGCTCCCACAGAGGTGGCACAGGAGCCAGCTGGAAGGGGAGCCAGCACCCAGCACCAGGGGGGAACAAGAGTTTTCCATAGAGTGAAAGGAGCAGGAACATGGGAGGAAGCAGCAGCCCAGCGGGCACAAGGGAAAATATCAATTATCAATTATCAGGATGCGGCACTGGGGTCCCTGCAGGTTGGGGGCACATCCCTGCCTCCCACCCCTGCCTGCCAGCAGCACCCACAGAGCAGGATGGGATGCTTGGGTGCCCAAGCACAGACTCACATTTGAGAGCTGACCACATTTAAAGTGCAATTTTTAGGTGCAATTTGATAAAAGTGAGAAATAAGCCTTAAAAAAAAATAAATATAGTTTTTCAAAACTTGTGGAATATCCTGAGTTGGAAGGGACCCACAAGGATCATCAAGTCTAACTCCTGGCCCTGTATGGGACAACCCCAAGAATTTGTGGTTGTAGACACAAATGCTGATCCCAGTTCTGCTGTCAAATCCTACTGGGATGTCCCTGCACAGGAAACTTGGGAGCTTCAGGAAAGCAGCACATGGAGCAACACTGGGAAAATACAGCAAGAGCCTTTTGGATAGCTCAAGTTTTCTGTAATTCAAACAAATATATTAATTTATTCAAATGTTGCACTAAGGAAATACTAAAAGATTCTGAGTATTTTGGACTGTTTAAGCCTATTTATGGGATGAGGCTGTTCCTGGGCAGGGCAGAGGGAGCTGTGCTGTCCTGGTTTGCAGCCTGCCTGCTCTGGCTGCTGTTTGGAACAACAGAGTGGGAAACCTTGCCCAGATCCTTTTTTAATAGATTTAACTTCATAAAGTGGCTCCAGTGGGAAGTTATCCCATGGGAGCAGACACTGTGTGAGGACAAGGGGAGGCACAGTGCAGGACCTGGCTGCTCACAGGGGTGTTTTGGCTCTCAGCACATCCCCATGTCCTTTTATCCTCACCAGACAAACACCACTAAGCAGGGCTTGGTTCCCTGGAAGAACCAGAGGCTGGAAAAGGCCATCCCTGCCCAGGGATGTGCCCAGGGCTGGCCCAGCCCAGCTGCCAGCACAGGGCACGAGTGGGGCTGTGGAGCCACAAGGGATGCAGCAAGGGATGTGCCACAGGGAGCACCAAGAAATGCACTGAGGGATGTGCCACAGGGAGCACCAAGAAATGCACTGAGGGATGTGCCACAGGGAGCACCAAGAAATGCACTGAGGGATGTGCCACAGGGAGCACCAAGAAATGCACTGAGGGATGTGCCACAGGATACACCAAGTGCTCACTTTCCAGGAGAGGCTGAATGAGAGAAAACATCCTCATCACCGCCGCAGATCCCGAACATTGAATGCAGCTTCCCCGCCCCCTCAGGGCTCCCTCCTGGGTAAGATCACTCCTGTTTCCATCCATCAAATGCCAAATGCAGTTTCCTCACACCCCGATGGGGCTGTGTCCGTGGGATCACACAAACTCCAGGTGAATATTGACTTTCCAATGGCACAGTTCCAGCCCAAATACCACCGGGCAGCCAAAGGGGGCCGGCACGCTGGCGATCCAGCAGAGGAATTATTTGATTCCCCTGCCCTGCAGCATGCTGTCTGCCAGGAAATTTTCATTTGGTCTCTCCAACTCGAGAACCAATTGTAAATGTCAGCGCTAAACGCTCAGATTTAAGTGTTGGGTTGTCTTGTTTGATTACGGCACCGAAAGGTCAGAGCTGACTAATGGAAAGTACAAGCGGTATCGGGAGGGAAACTGTGTTCTGCCAGGGCTGAGCAAACACCTGGGGACAACCTAATCACTCTTCCCACTGCATCTCTCTCTTCCCTCTGCAGCTCCTGCAGTCAGGGCGAGGTTTCAGGCCTGGAAAAGCCATTTCTGGGGAACGCTCCTGCCCGTGACGTTGCTGCCGGGGATGCCGCCAGTGCTGGGTTTCCCTGGGGAGGGAACAGAGCTCAGCCGGCCGTGGCCTGGCTGGATTTGCTTCCCAAGGGCTGGGATTGCAGCAGGACTGGGCTGCTGTCACCCCCACCGGTGTCACCCACCTCTCCCCCTGCATGGGAGGTTGGCACCAAAGTGGTTGGATGCCAAAGCCTCCGCCCCTCCACCTCCATCCCCTTTTAACCCCACTCTGGCAATCCCAGGAGCTCCATGTAGAGAGCAGAACAGGACAATTCCCTCTCCCTTTCCCATTCCCCGACATCCACACTCCTTTAAATTCCCCTTTTCCTGAGCTGTTCCAGTCATGGTGACCTAACAAAGCTCCAGTTGCCTTAAAGTGACCGAATTGAGGAAATTTGCTTTTAACCCGAGCCCATTCCCATCATCCCAGCTCCATAAGCAGAGTTCATTATATTCATTTTTAAAATTATGTTTATTTTAAAGCTGTTTTTAAAAATATAAATCCTTCTGCCTGGCAGAATAAAACCCTTAGGAGCTTCTACTCCTCTTCAGGGAATAGCATGGTGGTCCCAAGCAGGAGTGTTCATCATTCCATACAGATGCCACCCTGCACCAGGATCCAGTCCCTGCTGCCAACCCCAAAATCTTCCCTGGGCAGAGAAATTCCATGATTGCAGATGTCTGAAGGTTTCTGAACATTTACATCAATGAGAATGGGGAATTTTAGGAAAATGAGGAGTTTTAGGGAATAAATGCAGTGTTTTCCCTCCAAGACTGTGGAGTCTGTGATGAGCTCTGGAACTGATTCTTTGGTACCTGAAAAACACCCAGGGTCCCCAGGATGCTGGCACCACCTCTCCAGACATCTTCCCAGGAATCAAAGATGCTGTTGGGCTGAGGGGGAGAGACCTCCAGCTACCACAGGATCCTCCTGGGGAGGCAGTTTCTGACCTCTCTTTCTGTGTGGTTTATGTTACAAGGCCCCACATCACTCAGTTATGGAATCACAAAATCATCGAGGTTGGAAAAGCACTCCAAGATCACTGAGCCCACCCCTTAACCGCCCACTAAACCATGTCCCCAGGGGTCACATCTGCATGGCTTTTGAACACCTCCAGGGATGGTGACCCACCACTGCCCTGAGCAGCCTGTCCCAATGCTTAAACGCTATTTCAGTGAAGAAATTTCCCCTGATATCCAACCTAAACCTTCCCTGGCACAACTTGAGGCTGTCCCTGTTCCCTGGGAGCAGAGCCCGACCCCCCTGGCTGCCCCTCCTGGCAGGAGCTGTGCAGAGCCAGCAGGGCCCCCTGAGCCTCCTTTGCTCCAGGCTGAGCCCCCCCAGCTCCCTCAGCCCCTCCTGGTGCTCCAGCCCCTCTGTAGAAGAGGCAGTTGTCTTATTTTCAGGCCTCTTTGCAGGACCTCAGCCGGGGAAAAGGGATGTGAAGTGAAGTAAGTGAAGGATGAGGGCAGAAGGGTGAAGAGCCTGAGAAACCATAAAATACAGGAGGGTAAAAAAATCTGTATACCCTTCCTAAATGCAAAGAAATCTAAGAAAATAAATATCCATCTCCAGACTGGGCTATTTCCTTCCCAGCTAAGGCATGCAGCAGGACAGAGCCCAAGCAGCACTGGGAAAGTCAAAGCAGTTTGTGGTCTGACAGGACTGACAGGAAATCTGCCCTGGATTGGGAGTGATTCCCTCTTTTATTGCAATGAACCCCAAAGAGTAATGGCTGCAGGGCAAGAAGAGGAAGGTAAATTGCAGTAATAATGTCTTTCCTTGTGCTGACATGCTTTTGATCATAGAAAAATACACCATCTGTTTCTAAATTACTTGTTGTATTGATTTAACAGTTAGAAACGTGGGTGAGGGGGAAATCTCCTTTTTTTCTTTTGCAAATCCATTTTGCCAGGTCTCCTGGAAATCTGACAGTTATGTGTGATATAAAGTATGGGCTTGTTCATCATAAGGGATTCCTGTGGCAGCCATGGGGCTGTGCTGGGAGGAATGGGACACTCCCTTCCTCTCCATCACCCTGCCCTGCCAGGAGCTGTGCAGCTGAGTGCTGATGCACCCCATAAGAACAATTTCTTACACCAAATCAGCTGTTCCTTCTTCTTCCCTGGGAGGGTGGGAAGGCCCTGGCACAGGCTGCCCAGAGAAGCTGTGGCTGCCCCATCCCTGGAAGTGTCCAAGGCCAGGTTGGACAGGGCTTGGAGCAGCCTGGGACAGTGGGAGGTGTCCCTGCCCACGGCAGGGGGTGGGATGGGATGGGCTTTAAGGTCCCTTCCAACCCAAACCTGTGATTCTAGGGCTCCTCCCTGCTCAGACCACACACACCTCATTGCCCCTGTTGCTCTGAATTTCTATGGATTTCCTTCCATTTTTGCAGCTTCCCCCGCTGCACACCAAAGGCTGCCCCAGCATCAGGCTCCCTGCCCTGGGGAGCAGCTCAGCACGTGGCAAAACCACGAGTGGCACCCCAACACCTCCCTCAAGGCTTCCCCCTCCATAGGGCAGCAGAATGCCTGACATTAAAAATCACAGAACCACAGAAGGTCTGGGTTGGAAGGGACCTTAAAGCCCATCCAGTGCCAGCCCTGCCATGGGCAGGGACACCTCCCACTGTCCCAGGCTGCTCCAAGCCCTGTCCAACCCGGCCTTGGGCACTTCCAGGGATGGGGCAGCCACAGCTTCTCTGATATTATTTTGCTGCTAATTAGTGGCTGTTCTCTGCCTGCAGCCTGAGTGTTATTCTCCCTGGCTAATGGCTTTCCTGGGAGACTCCAGGCTCCCCCACGTGCAGGGCCAGGACAAAAGGAGAAGGTTAACCCAGAACTTGGCACTGCAGTGATGCAAACAGAGCCCTTTGCTGTTGTCCCAACAACTTTCCAAGCCTCTGCTGCTGCTCAGCCAGGCAGCTGCTTTTACTGGAAAAACAAAAATATAAAAAGCAAAACACAACATTTTTGAGCTTGGAAATTGCTCCCCCTCCACTGAGCATCCTGAAGTGCAGGGAATCCAAACCCATCTGGCATCACTTAAAAGCTTTTTTGTCCCCCCCTGACACTCCCACACAGTGTCCCCAGCACCCCCAGACCAGCACCAGCAGCTCACAGCAATGTCCCACAGCCTCCAGGCAAACCCCTTCCTTCTCCTAGTGGAAAACATCCCAAGGCTCAGCCCAGGCATCACCCACAAACTCATTTTCTACTTCTCCAAGAGAAACCAGGAGACAGATCTTGGCTCCTGCTGGTTGTGATCTGCAAGGTTTATTGAACCCCAAAAAAAGGCATTTTCATGCAGAATCTTTTGGTTCACCAAAGAAGTTTTTCTGCAGCAGCCACCTGACAACCCTCCCCCACAAACCCAGAAATAAAGTGACCCCAGAGTGCACAAAACCAAACGAACCGTCCAACTCTGACACACAAGTGGTTCCTATCATTCCGTACAATATGGGAAAATTTGGCAAACACAGCTGATCTGCAGTTCCTGTCTCTGAAGCACTTCAGAGCTGGCTGTGGCCTCCAGCCCTTGGGTTGCCTGTGTGGAAAACAGACACGTGTCCTTGTGCTGCAGGCCCTGGGGACTCTCCGAGGGGTCCACGCCAGGCGGGGCAGAGCTGCCGCCTCGGCGTTTGAAGTGGGCAATATAAATACAAAACACGGGTACAAACGGGTTCTTTGTACAGAAAATAGCATCTCTCAAGGCACTGGGGTGATGGCCACGTGTCCACTCGTGGGCTCCCACCGGGCTTCTCCAGCCGCCGAGGGAGGAGGGGAAGAAGGGACCGGAGAAGTCCCGGCGCTGCCATCCAAGGGGGTTTCACCCCACTGCTGCCCCCGAACGCCCCGGGAAGGGTTTTTCCCGGCTGGATGTGCTTTTCCTTGGTGGGGGTGGCGTGATCCCGTGGGGGCTGCAGTCTCCTTGGCATGGCCAGGGCTGGGTTCGGCCGGGAGGGAGGTGCATAGATGGGCCGCGGGCTGGGGCGGCTCCGCCCGCTGCTCGGCTCCCTCGTCACGCCAGCAGCCCCAGCCGGGTCACCTTGGCCGACAGGAAGGAGTGGATGATGAAGACGATGGTTTTGGGGCAGGAGTGAAGGTCCAATTGCTGCAAGAAAGGAAGGGAGGGATGTTTGCACCGGGGAGGGCTGTTCCTACAGCTTTCCCAGCTTTCAGGCAGGGAGCACCCAGAGCCCCACCACAGCCCTGCTGGAGCCCTGGGAAGGGCTGTGCACCCTGGCTGGGGCAGGTGGACGGGCCATGCCTCACCCCCGTGCCAGGCAGGGTGGATGCTGTGCACAGGGTGGGTGCTCTGCTCCCCCTCGCCCCCCGGGACTGGTGGGATCATGGGTGGGGGTGCTGAAGGCAAAGCCAACTCACAATCTCTCCCTCCGGGCCACCAAAGTCCAGGTAGAGCATCTTGGTGCCGTCATCCGAGGACATCTGCAGCTTCTCGAAGGGCTGCTGGAGCAGGATGGTCCTGCTGAGCCCCGGCTCGCTGGTGGAGATGGTGAAGCCCTTGTCGATGTGGACGGTCAGGGTGCAGTCCTGCCCCTTCCACGTGCAGGCTGGGGACGGGGAGGGCACAGGGGTCAGCCGGGGGTCCCGCCGCACCTCCCGGCCCCCCCCGGCCCCCCGCTGACCTGCCGAGACCTCCTGGGCCAGCTCGGCGGCGCCGTGGGTGCCGTCCACCAGCAGCCGCGTCCACAGGGCGAGCTCGCGGGGGCTCTCCAGGCTGAAGAGATGGGTCTGCACGCCCAGGCGGCCGCCGGCGCGCAGCGCGAAGGAGCGCTCGGCCTCGTACAGCGCCGAGCCCTTGGCCGGCCCCGAGTGCACCAGCCTGCGGCACGGCCAGCGCTCAGCACCGCGCCCGGACTGACCCGGCACCGCACTGCCATGTCCCA
>VZRZ01001925.1:0-23461 GCA_013398175.1 Climacteris rufus | reverse complement strand
CCTCTCCTCACCCCGCACCGCCTCTCCGTGTCCCGCACCGCTCCGCACGCTGTCCCGCACACCACCCCACACCGCCTCTCCCTATCCCGCACCGCCTCCCAGGGCCCCGCATCGCTCCACTCTCCATCCTGCCCTGCTGCGCACCGCCCTGCAGGACCGGTTCGGAGCACTGGGAGGGACTGGGACCCCGGTCCCACCCTGTTCCGTCCCGGGCTGCTCCCCAGTGCTCCCCAGTGCTCCCCAGTGCTCCCCAGTGCTCCCCTGTGCTCCCCAGTGCTCCCCGCACCATCCCGGGATGGGGCACCGGGAAGGGACACGGCTCCTCGGTGCTCCCCACCCCGCCCTGGAATGGGGCACAAGGAAGAACACGGCTCTCCGCTGCTCCCCGCTCCATCCTGGGACAGGCACCGGGAGGACCCAGTGCTCCCCAGTGCTCCCCAGTGCTCCCTTCCCCAGCCCGGACGCAGGGGCACTGGGAGGGACATGGTGCTCTCCAGTGCTCCCCATTCCTGCCCACGAGGGACACAGCTCCCCAGTGCTCCCCTCTCCATCCTGGGACAGGCACTGTAGAGATCCTGTGCTCCCCAGTGCTCCCCATTCCAGCCTGGGATGGGGCAACAGGAAAGACACAGCTCTCCAGTGCTCCCTGCTCTGGCCTGGGATGGGGCACGGGGAGAGACCGGGGCCCCACTGCTCCATCCATGGCCGGGACACTGGAAGGGCCTGGTTCTCCCCACTCCAGTGTGGGATGGGACACCAGGAGTAACACAGCTCCCCGGTGCTCCCTGGTGCTCCTTGTTCTGCCCTGACACAAAAGATCAGAAGGACGTGGTGCTCCCAAGTGCTCCCCAGGCCATCCTGGGAGAGGGCATGGGGAAGGACACAGGGCCCCAGTGCTCCAGTGCTTGTTCTAGGTCTGGCCCTGGACATTCTGAGCATCCCTGTGCCACAGGAGCAGCAGCAGGAGCTGGGCATGGGACTGTGGCTCATCCCTGCACATGTCCCCAGCAGCCACAGCCAGGGCAGGAACCTCCCAACTCTCCCAATGGGTGTTAAACAGGAGCCAGGCAGAGGGAGATGATGTCTGCACCATCAGAAGAGTCTGTCCTGGATCTTGAAAATGGGAATATTTTGACTCCCTTGGCAGACACACATTTTTTCAGTGTTAATTAGGAGTAGAAAATACCTCCAGCAAATAGCTCTTGGCACATCCCCTCTGCCCCTTGCAGAGTGCTTCAAGCAGCTCCAGGAGCCTCTGGGATTGGGACTACTGAGGTCTCAGACCCTCTGGAAAACACAAGGATTTACAAAAATTCAGTAACATTTCTGGCAGGCTGGGCAGGGCTGGAGCGAGGGGCTCTGGGCACACGGGGTGGGGGGCTGCAGGGTGTGCTGCTCAGCACAGCCCTCCCCAGCCAGGGGCTGCAGCCAGCCCTGAGCATCAGCCTCATGCAGAGGAGAAAAATGCTCCCCGGGCTCCCTCCCACGCAGCAGCAGCTGTGGAATTTCTTGAGGTTGCAGCAGAGGAAACCCTGAAGGTTATTTCTTTACAAAACAGGCAGTTTACATATTCCTGATTTTCTGTTCACTAAAAAGTCTGGGGTTTGGGTTAAATGATGCTTTGCCTTTGCAGTACAGTGCTGCTCACTGTAGCAAGCGCTTCTACACCACCCCAAATATGTTCCCCTATGATCCCATCCCCTGCACACCGCAGGAGGCTCATTCCCCCTGGGCCACCCGCTCTGGGGAGCACTCCCTTTATGTGCCAGCCAGGCAGCTGCAATCAGCAGTTTGTCCAGCTTTTTTTCATTCCCAAGAGCTGCTTTTGATAATTCCAGCCTCTGAGGGCCCATTCCCATCTGAAGCAGCAGTGGGAACACTAAATCCTGCCTTCAGTGCAGCACAACGGCACCGTTGGGTTGTTCCCTTTCATTTCTCAGCCCTGTGCCCCGAAGCATGGATGCTGAGGAGCACGGCCTGGATGCATTGGAACCATCCCAGTGGTGTCAGTGCCTTTCCCTGTCCTGCTGCTGGGATGGAGAAAGCACCACGGTCCTTGGAGCCAGAGCACAGCACTCTGAGCTCACCTCCTTTGGGGAAACAGCCTCAGCCTGGGAGTGCAGCCAGGACGATGCTCAGTGACCCCCACTACAGAGCACTTCCCACAGCCAGCATTTCTGCCTGGCCATGGGACCCCCTGCTCTCCCTTTCTGCAGCAATTAATATTCCTATGACATTTGCATCAATTACTTATGTGGGATGGACCACCCAGGCAAGTATTGCAGGTGGTGTCTTCTAATGGAAACCGGGAGTCCAGAGCGCCCTTAAGACCCTGGTCCCAAACTGGGAGGCTCACCCGGAGAAGGAGGGGCAACTGCAGCACTGGGGGACTCGACTCCAGGTTTAATCAAAGACAAAAATCATTTGCTGGCTCCTCTGCACAGCGGGGTCCAGCGAGAACCTGAGAAACTGGGATGTGCCTGGACGTTCTTGGAGGTCTCAGTGCCCCCCAGGCAGAGGTGCTGCTGCTTTAGGGTTTTCCCGCAGGCTTGGCTCCCCTGCTCCACTCCTTTTCAGCCCTTTCCTGTCCCAGGACACACAGTGAGCACAGCACATGGAGTGCTCCCAGCTCGATGTGCCCCTCTGCAAGATCCCGAGTGTGATTCCCGTGCCCTGGAGCCGCAGGACGGGCAGTGGGACGGGAGGGTGGAGGCTCGGCCGGGGCTGGCACGCCGGAGTGAGCCGCAGCTTCCAGGCATGCCAGCGGCGTTCGTCAGGGCTCCCGGGAAGGGGAGCGGGCGGGGGAGGAGTTGCTTGAAAAATTGCTATTCACAGAAATAGAAACTTCCCGCAGAAACACGCGTGCGTCGGTGACAAAAGCCCAGCTGGAAATTTCTCCCTGGCAGCAGGAGCTGTGGGAGGGAAAGGGGCTGGGGCTTGCAGGAGGCTGAGGTGCAGGACTGGGGGTGCTGCCAAGGCTTTGACCTCAGCCCTGGGTGAAATTGCTGGGTTTTAGCTGGGAAAAGCTTTGCTCGTCTCCATCATCCTCCAGAGGGTCCCCTGGAGCAGGAGCCGGCAGGGTGGCAGCGATGGGCTCCGTGCCCCCCACCCTGAGCCATTCCCCCAGCCATTCCTGGGCGACTCTTGGGACGCTGAGAGGGTGGGGAGGCCCTGGCACAGGGTGCCCAGAGAAGCTGTGGCTGCCCCATCCCTGGAAGTGTCCAAGGCCAGGTTGGATGGGGATTGAAACAACCTGGGATAGTGGAAGGTGTCCCTGCCCATAGCAGGGGGTGAAATGAGCTTTAAGGTCCCTCCAACCCAAACCATTCCATGATTCTGGGATTCCGTGCTCCCCCAGCTGATTTTCATGGCAGGTCTGAGCCCATCCTGGCATTTTCTCTGCCGAATCTCTCCAGCCCCCTGAACTCCATCGTGAAGCAGCTATTATTAGTCTCATTTCTTGGCATAGCCAGGAGTTGTGTCAGAGCCCACCAGCCTATTTATAGAGTTCTGGGAGCTGTTTTGTTATTTGTGTTAATTAAATTAATCCCTTCTGAAGAAAAGACTCAAGTTCAGACCCTGGGACAACATTCCCAAACTGTGGGGACCCAGGTAGCATCTCAGGCTGCTGGATGCCCTGACAATCCTTAGCCCTCAGCACCAGGGAAGGGCTGCTCTGCTCAGTGTCCCCTGGGAATGCATGGAGTGGGATGACACCAATCCTACCCTGCAGGATTGAGCCTTGTGAAACCCTGCAAGGGATAGGAAAGAAATAAAATAGCTTATATTATCTAGGTGGATTTTAATCTAGATAGATTTTAATCTAGATAGCAATAGATTTAGATATGCATTACATATTAAACAGATGGGTTCATCCTTCTCTATGCAGGAAATGCAGAAAAATGGCATTTTCTGACTTTAAAATCACTAGAATCTCCAAGTCCTTTAACTTGAGAGTGCTTTCTCTTTGCTTTGGGACACAGTTAGTCCCAGAAGTTTCCTCCATCTCTTTCAGGCTCTTTTCTTACAGATCCCTGTAAGATAAACACAGTCAGCTGGGCTCTCACAGTGGGGAAAGTGCTTATGCTACTGCATGGCAGCTCATATGGTATCAGGGCAGGATCATTGTATCAAAGAACAAGAGACTGGATGGGGAAAAGCAGCATGCAAAGCAGCTAAAATAACTCTATAAAGGCAAAAGTTGTCACACATTAAAGCCCAGTAGTCACTGCCTGCTGCAGCTGTGGCTCTCTGGTGCTCAAAGACCAAATGGCATCAGTGGCAGGGATGTCAATCAGTTAATGGACATAAATTAATAATAAAATCAGCACATGAGCTGCAGATTGTAAAATCCATTGTCATCTTTGCAGTTCCATTGGGCTGTGTTTAGGTTAACTTGCAGCTTCCAAATGAAAATGCTGTTTCCTTCCTGCCTGGCACTGGGAATAAGTATCTCTTGGACTGCAGAGTTGGTGGGGATACTGCCCTTGATTCTGGATTCTGCAGCTCCCCTGGGGTTTTTGCAACTCAACAGATAAAGCTCTGATAAATGTAATTTCTCTCTGCTGCTGTCATCTCTCTCTGATGGCTCATCAATGTGACACCACCAAGGTTGTGGACTCCCCATCCCTGGAGGTGTCCAAGGCCAGGTTGGACAGGGCTTGGAGCAACCTGGGATAGTGAAAGGTGACCCTGTCCATGGAGGGGTTGGAACTGGATTCATTTTAAGGTCCCTTCCGACCCAAGCCATTCTGTGATTTATGATTCCATTAAGTTTTCTGGAGCACAAGGAGACCTTGGTGGATGTGATTTCTTTCCCTGGCTCAGGGGATGCTACAGGAAGAGTTTCCTGTCCCAAGCACAGCACAGAGGCACAGGAGGGATGGAAGAGCCCTGTATCCCAGAAAAGGGCTGGATTTGGGGCCTGAGGGATGATTTCCTACTTCTAGCTGGAAAGCCATCTTCAGGATCAGATTTTTGAGTTAAGTGCATCGTTCTGTGGGGCTTCACCTTCCCTGCAAGAGCCACATCCCAAAGCCATCTTCAGGATCAGATTTTTGAGTTAAGTGCATCGTTCTGTGGGGCTTCACCTTCCCTGCAAGAGCCACATCCCAAAGCCATCTTCAGGATCAGATTTTTGAGTTAAGTGCATCGTTCTGTGGGGCTTCACCTTCCCTGCAAGAGCCACATCCCTGCGGGGCGCTCCTGGCACATGCCTGGCTGGCAGACCCACCCTCCCAGGGACTTTCTCCTTCCCAGGAGCGGGGAGAGGGCCCTCTCCGGGCCGAGTTTCCTGGAATAGCTGCAGGATCTCTGGCTGTCAGCAGATGCCAGCAAAGAGCCGCTGTGCAGCCACGGGCGCTGCCGCGGGCAGGGCCCGGCCGGACACCCCCCGCCACCACGGGCTGGGGACAGAGCCCCGCGGGGACCCGGAGCGGCTGTGCCGCCCTGAGAACCCCCACGCTCAGCTCACAAACTGCAGCACCTGCTGCCAACCTGGTGGCACCAACCAGAGAAACAAGGGTGGGGGTGACCCTCGGGCTCGGGTCACCAGGCACGGGTGGGTCTGTGGCACAGAGCCCCGCGGGGACAGGGCACACGCTGCCCGCTCGGCCTGTGGGTTATCAGTCACGGAGTGCTTTGGGTTGGCAGGGACCTTACACACCAGCTAGTCCAACCCCCTGCCCTGGGCAGGGACACCTTCCTCTAGACCAGGTTGCTCAAAGTCCCATCCAACCTGGCCTTGATGTCCCCACACTGGGGCATCCACATCTTCTCTAGGAAACTCTGTCCTGTGTCTCATTGCCACCATCGTAAAAAATTCCCTCTTTATCTGGGCTAAGAGGGCACTGGAGTGGGATCCTCACCTCTTCTCACTGCTCAGCTATTCCGGGCTCCGGGCCGGCCCCAGCCCGTGTTTCTGGAGCGTGGTGTCCAACAGGATCCTCCCACACTCCCTGACTCTGTTCAGCACCACGGGCACAAACCCCACCCTCCCCCTAACCCACCCTCCCCTTCCTCACCCAATTCCTGTCCCGAGGACTTGGGAGGCACGTCCTGCTCCCTCCCAGCTTGGCAGGCATCTGTGACACCCCAGCTCCACAACAAGAGCTATTTTTACCCCTGACACACTCACGCTCCCCGGCTCAGCCTCGTGCACTCCCCGTGCCCAGCACTGTCCCCAGCTCCTGGCTGGGTCCCTGCAGCAGCTGGCATCGGGCTCTGCTGCTGTCCCCAAGCACCCTGCAGTGGGGGGGTGATGCAGGAGGGGCCCCCCTCATTTGCAGCCATCATTTCTGTGGACCCTGTTCCCCATGAAAATCTCTTTTCCCAACCTGACAAGTAGCTGGAACCCCTTTTGCAGGAGGATGTATACACAGATAAGTAGTCCCTGCCATTTCCCCTTTTCCCCCTGCTATTTCCCCCTTCCCCATGGTCTTTTCAGGCCTCTCAAGCAAGATCAGGGCTGCCCAGGGAGCAGTGCTGGCAGCTTTGACAGGTTTTTTTGATGGTCAGGGAAGGGTGTTGGACCTGGAAAAGCCTCAGTTCCCTGTATTTGGAGGCCAGGAAGGGGCTGTGATCAGTCCCCATTCTTTCCTGGGCTGCTGGACCCTGTCTCAAGGGAACCCCCCACACTCCAGGTCCTCGGGTGCCACAGGACACACTGCCCATTTCAGTGCTGCTTTGAAGGGCTCCCAAACACCAGGGCAGCAGCTTGAACCCCCAAGGCTCCAGGAAGGCTGAGCAGGGGGATTGCTCTGTATTCCAGGGTGGATGCTCCAGGCACGAGCATTAGGGGGCTTGTGCAGGGGCTAGAGGGGCTGCAGAAGGGAGCTGCTGTGAGCTCCCCATCCTGCTCAAGGCATCCCCAGAGGAGCCCCCCAGCATGAGGGGGACGGCAGGGATGGCAGCAGTGGCCTCCTCGGGGAAGGCCACCCTGCCCAGCCCCCACAGCCCCAGGCTGGCCCACGCTCACCTCTGGTGCAGCCCTTTGCTCCTCTCCAAAGGGAGGTTTTAATTTCCCCTCTTGGCTGGCGAAACCCTATCCCGAGCAATTCCCCAGCCGTTGCTCCGAATCGCAGTAACTACCTCATTACTTTGATATTAATAGAGTTCATATGGCCCGGAGAAGATAATTGAAATTAGCCCAGCGCCAGCAGCGGGGGGGAGCAGAGGGGCCGGGGGGGCTGAGCTGGGTGAGGGGCTGCTCTGTGCCAGGGGTGAGCCCTGACCCCCGGCTGGATGCAGGTCCTGGGGCCAGCCGTGCCCACAGGGATGAAGCACTGCCTGTGGTTTGCCCAGGCAATCCTTCCCAAAGTTGGGAAGAAGGATGGAGCCACCCCAGTGTCCATCAGACAGGAGGATGTCCAGCCAGACCCTGCCCCATCTCTGAAGCCACTGACCCTCTCATTATCCCCTGCCTTGTCCCCTGCTCCAGGCCAGGGCATCCAGTGACCCCCATCAGCATCTCCTGCCACGGGGCCATTCCCATTCTTTCTGGGGGATAAAGAAAAGGTTCATTACATGCAGAAGCACCCAGGCAGACGGTGACTGGCTGTCACCAGCGATGCCACACCCGGCAGGACCGCACTGGAGCCGCCCCGCCGGCCCCGTCCCTGCGGCTGCCCCCACCTGCTCCCTGTCAGATGGGAGCTGACCCCACAGAGGCCGCGGCCGCGTCTGCCACCCCTGGGCTTTGCCCTGACACGTGTCTGCTTAACCTCTGCCTTGGGACCAGCTGCTGCCAGGGCACCCTCCTTTGTGGCCCCGGCGAGTGGCAGACGAGTTTCCCCATCTGTCCGGCCAGGCCTCGTCTGTTAGAGACCCCTGCCCCGGCTCCTAACGGCATCAACCTCCCCCTGCCCCTCTGCCACCTCCTCAGCTGCCACCGAGAGCCTCAGCTCCCCTGGGGACACCGGGCTGGGGACAGACTGCATCCCACAGGGACTCACCGCATCCCTCACCCGCTGCTGGCACCTCACAGGGACCCAGGGATCCCTGCCTGCACCTCTGACCCTTCCCGTGGGTATCCTGGCCATCCCTTCCTGCACCTCCAGCCTTCTCTGTCTGCACACATCAGGCAGGACAAGGCAGGATGAGGAATTTGCCTCCGGGGGCTTTCAAAGTTCCCACACACCTGTGACTGCAGGTGGGGCAAGTCCAGCCCTGGCTCCCGCAGTGCTGGGGCTCCGGACCAAAAGCCCCAGCTCGGGGGCTCCATCCAACCCCTGCCACTGAACCCCACACCCTTGACTCTTGTTTGGTCCAGCACTGAGCTCCCGTGGGCACTGGGGGATGCTGAGGCAAGCAGGGGACTGTCAGTGATGGGGTGTGAGGAGCAGCAGGGTCAGGCCCTGGGGCACCTTAAGTGAAGGAACAGGGTAGTGACAGAAGGAATGAGGTGAAGGAACAGGGTAGTGACAGGAGGAATCAGGAGAAAGAGCAGGGTAGTGACAGGAGGAATGAGGAGAAGGAGCCGAGGCAGAGGCTGGCATTCCCAGGCTGCCTGCTCAGAGGAGTCCCCGGGCCAGGACAAGGAGAGGCGAGGCTCTGCCGCCGCCGCCTCCCTCCCCAGCCATCCATCCCCGAGGAGGTTTTATCTGCCGCTAATGCTTCGCAGCAGCCTCCCTCCCCAAAGCTTGCGGGCTTGGCAAGATGCTCCGAGACTGCATTTGCTCCAAATGGATTGTATCAGGGGGAGAACAAAGCACTGGAGAGTTTTCAAAGCGGAGTTGTGCTCGCTGCCCGCAGCAGGGCCACCCGCTCCCCTCCCGTGGCACCCTCGGGGTCCAGGCTCAGCCCCAACACCCAGCCCTGGTGCCCCCCAGCTCTCCATGCCAGCCCTGCCTCTGCCATCCCACAGTGGTGTCCGGGCAGGGGTCATTCAACAAGTGCTGGCCAGAAGACAACAGCTCCATTTTCACCCAAAAATGTTCTGCTGCAAAATCTGGCCTCGCTCCAGCTGCAAATGAAAAAAATTAGGTTGGTTTTTGTTGGTTTTTTTTTTTTTTTTCCTGCTGCAGAGTTTTTTGGAAAGCTGGTACANCCTCGCTCCAGCTGCAAATGAAAAAAATTAGGTTGGTTTTTGTTGGGTTTTTTTTTTTCCCTGCTGCAGAGTTTCTTGGAAAACTGGTACAGGGCAGGCACTGGAGCAAACGCTGGCCTTGGCATCATGCCCTTGCCCACTTCTGTCCCCAGCCCTGGTGCAGGAAGCTCCAGGCAGAGCAGCTGGCAGAGCAGAATTTTTTCTCCAACACCCTCAAAAGCTTGGGGGGAAAAAGGGAAATATTCTCTCCTCTGTTGATCTTAGCTTAAATTGGAACCAGTGTCAGGAAAGGTGTTAGTGTGGAGCTTCCCCTGCCCATCCTGTGCTCCAAACCCTTTGGAAAGATGGATACAGGTGATGCCAGGCCATGTGGTGCATGAAGCAAGGTGTGCTCTGTGCTCAAGGGGAGGTGTTCCCAAGGAACAAGGAAACATGCCTGTCAGGAAGGGCTAGAGGAGAAGAATAAACCAAGGAATAAGACCAGAAATTCATGCTGGCTTGGCTTCCCCTCCGATCCCGCAGGAAAGATGGTGTCAGCAGTGAGTCAGCTCTGGGAGATATGTGAAATCACAATGGAAGAATGCTGAGAAAACAGCAAAATCCCACAGAAAAAAATGAATTGTGAGGGAAAAATATCCCGAAAAAGCTTCAAGCAAAAGCAAAGTGTGCATCCTGAAGCCTTGGTGCTGGGCAGAGACATGAAAGAGAAGGGTTTAGTCACTGAACACACTTCAGGGCAAAGGGATAACTGCAGGATTGCATCAGGGATGGGCAAAAAGGAAAGGCAACCCCAGAGCAGTGGCTCTCTGCTGTGGGACAGTCACAGGACACCACATGGCCCTGCAGCATGTGCCCCACAGCAGAGGGCAGGAGGGACCCCAGGAGATCCCAGAGGCTCTCCCAGGGCATTCCCAACCTGAGGGAAGTGTCACAGCCACGAGGATTCCTTGGGACAAGTGTCATTGGGAGTCTGGGGAAACAATAGAGATGCCCAAGGCCAGGCTCTCAAAGTGCCTGCCTCACACCCTGTGGCATCGTGAGGGACAGAATCATTCGTGCCACTTGAGCAGGAGGGACAGGGGCTGATCCAGGGGGCTTCAACATCCCCATGGCTGTGGCAAGAGAGGAGCAGAGCAAGCAAACAGCCTCCTGCAGAGGTGGGGGGGTGTTTACTGAAAGCCAGACTGGAAAGATGTGGGAAAATCAAACAAAATGTCACAAATTCAGAAGCACAAAGAAAAAGGGTCTGTGTGTCCTGTAGGGAGATGCTGCGAGGGGAAGAGGAGCATGGAAGGGACAGTGCTGGGTGGAGGGATGGGGGACAGGGGTCCTGCCCATCGCTGCTGGGGATCACAACCAACCCCAGCCTTCCAGCCCTCCTGGAAAGGCCTGGACACCTGGCCAGGAGGGCAGCTGGGATCAAAGGCTGGGGTGTTGCACAGTCCTGCTGCAAATGCAGGTAAACACCAGAGCCAGACTCAAGCAGCAGTGAGACGGCAGGAGAGTGAACTCGGACTGGGTGTCCCTGCAAGCAGGACTGTGAAAGCTTTCCCTGCACACTGGAGAGAGCCAGAGGGTAGGGAAAAGCCAGGTGAAAGCTCAGCATAAACCCAGCCCACGTGGGTACCACAGGTGCCAGCAGGGCTTCAGTGCTGCCCATCACAGCACCACCATGAGCTACATCAGGTGGGATCAGGCCTTACTTGGGGACAGGAACCCATCCATGGAGACACAAACCTTCCCTGCCCACCAGGAGAGCACCCATCCCTGGCAGCATCCCCATGGGAGTGCGAGCTGGGCACCAAACCCTGGCTGCAGAGCCCCAGGTGGGCACAGGGGCTCGGTGTTGGGAGCCAAACAACTGTGAAACAGCAACAAAAACATGGTATTTTGTGATCATAAATAAATCAAACCATCCACCCAGTTCAATGCACCCTTCAAAGACAAAATCAGGCCAAAATGATGGCAGTGAGGAATAGCTGTGTGCAAGGGGCTGCCAGCCCATGCCAAGGGCAAGCACAGGGAGGAGCTCCATAACCTGCCCTCTCCATGGGTGAAGGCACTGCAGTGGTGATACTGCACACGGGCAGACAGCTGTCATTGCAGGGATGCTGCTCCAGAGGGATGGCACATTCCCAGTGCTTCCCTCCAGAAGTGGACACTGCCACAGCTCTGGGAAGGAGCAAAGCCCCTGGCAGAGCTGGGCTAGGCTGTGGCTGGGTGCTGGATCCTCTCTGGGCTCCCAAAAACTGAAAACAAAGGGGAAATGCCCTCAGGGACTGTGGCAGGGAGGCAGGGGACGTCCTCCTCCCGTGGCTGGAGCCCTGGTGTCACCATCTGTGCAGTGGCAGATTTCCACCCCAAACTGTCCTGGCCCCACACAGCTCTTTGCCCTTGACAGGGAGGATGAACAAAGAGGTTTTACATAATCCCCCATGATCTGCATAATACACAGCCCCAAAACCTGCTGCTCTCCCCCAGCACAGCACATCCAGCTCCTGGATGTTCCTCTTTCTTCTCAGCCTGATTTATATTCCCTGGCCATGTATTGCCACTGGGGGTGATCTCCTGTGCTGAACAGCTCTGCCAGGCTCCCAGGCATGGGCACCCACAGCCCAGCATGCTTGGGGTGCTGCTGGAAGCACCCACATCCTGACAGGAAGCTTTTGCTCCAGCTGTGAACACCACACAGTCAACTGGGGAGAGACCAAAGGTGGAAGGTTGTGGAGACATTCTCACAGGGACACTCTGTGGCTCACCCTGCAAGGTCTCCATCTCCATTCCCCCCAGCACCTCTATCCCACCCCAGGGAAGGAAAGCCCTGCTGGAGCTCAGGTGCTGAACTTTAGCTGGAGCTGAGCATTTCAGAACCACAGAATGGAGCCATGAAAAGAAACCATCCCTTGATGATTGCTGGGTTTGCTTAAACATGTGAAAGTAAAGCAAAAGTGAAGGGCCAGCAGTCCCTGCAGGCAGTGGCAGTGATGCAGTGCCTGGATGTGTCTGCAGGCTGGGAATGGCACATCCAGCACAGCCCTTTCCCTCATGGCCATCCACAGTGACACTGTGACAGATACACCATGCAGTGGTGCCACATGGAGGTGGCCAGGCAAAAAACCACCACAAATCACCCCAAAGGAAGAGTCCACCTGATGGCACTCGGTTGGGAATCTCATTGGGATTGGGTTGAGATGCTCCTGCTCGCCACAGGACGGGCACGAGCAGAGCCGGCAGCATCTCAGCCTCTCCAACTGACTGCAGTGATACCACCCCTAGGCTCCAAAATGTTGGGGAAAAAAATAAATATAGCTGAGAGGAGACTCAGAGATCGAAGGGAAATGGCCATTAGCAGCCCTCCATCTGCAGTAAAGAGCCAGCCATGTCCGGCACTCCGGATCTAATGGGTTTTTAATATTCTCGTGGCACGCACTGGGGTATGGATGGGAAGAGACACTTGGAGGTCTTGCATGAGCACCAGGACTCGTGGGGCTGCTCACAGAGCTCAGCCTCTTCCCTTCCCTGCCAGCTGCCTCGGAGATGTAGATGTTTCAATTATTCTGTCAAGCTGCATATTCCAAATTGAGGCCAGAGAAGTGTCTCTGTCTTATATAGAAAGAAAGGAAAAAAATATATCCCTAAAAGGAAAAGAAATGAACTCAGAAATTAATAAGGCTGATTGACAATGCTGCTTTGGAAACTCTGGTACCATATGGCATCCTTGAATGGCTGCAGTGCTGTTAGGATGGAGCTGACCAGCTGGAGAGTTACTGTGGGTTGTTTGTAATTGTAATAATGGATATCAGATGGCTGGTGTGGAGCAGTTTATAAATGAGAACAGACAATGAGCCGCACTGTTTGTCAGGAAATCATTGCTGATATGGGCTTTGTGCTACCCACCACTCCCGGGTGGAGCTGGCTGCTCCCAGGGCACCCTGTGTGAGGTGGGCCCGGCGCCGGCCGGGACAGGCACCGTCCTGGGGCAGCTTCTGCAGCCCTCAGCAGGGAGGGTGGCCAGCAAGGAGAGCTTCCAAAAAACCCCTTCACCCTCCTGGTGCTATGGACAGAGCCCCAGATGCCACTGGGAGATGCCAGCGAGGCTGATGTCCTTCTGTAAAAGGTGTGAGCTGCAGCCAAGGGGCCTCCCCGAGGGAGCCAAGGCAAAGGGGGACCCGGCCGGGACCCACCAGGCTCACAGGGTTGCTGGGGTGCTGACACTTCCAGATTGGTTTTTGTGCTTACCAGCTGGAAAAATCATGACATTTCAGAATTTGCCAGTTAATGGATTTTTTTTTTTTTTAAAGTCAGTAACAGTGAAATTCATTATTTCAATTTCTGCTGATCTCCAGCTCCACGGTTTATCACACAAAGCGAAGCCCGAGTTTGGAACCAAAATGTCACACACTTGTTTACTCCCCTTTTCCAAAATGAACTTCCATCCAAATGAGCACGGGGCATTGCCCAGCTCCAGCACCCCCTGTGCTGAGCTGAAGCCACCCTGTGCACATGGCCTGGGAGCCCAGGGCAGCAGCCCCAGCCTGGAGGACCCGGGGCAGGAGATGGCTGGGAGAGAAGGCTGCATCCAAGGCTTACATATCATAACTATTTTTAATTCCTTAGAGCTCCTGGATTATTTTTTTATCTGAAAACCTCTTAAAAAGAAGTGATAACCCAGCTGGGTTGTGCACATTCCCTCGTCACCTGAAGCCCTTTGGCAGTGCCGGGCGATGTCGCAGGGCAGGATGAGCACACCCACGTGTCCTCTCACGCTCCAACCCAAACACAGCTGGGTACTCCAGCAGGTTTTACTTCAGGATCATCAGCCCCAGGGAAGGGATGGAAGGAGTCCTGGCACTGCTGGGCCTTCTCCTTGCTCGCCTTCAGGCTGGTGGCATCTCTGGTGCGGGGCCCAGGGCGGGTGGGTGCTCCAGGACAGACCAGCCGGCAGCAGGGAGAGCTTTCTAGGGAAGGCACGTCCGTGGGAAGGCAGCCAGGACTGGAGCTGGGGCCGTGGCACGTGCCAAGCACCGGGCACAGCATCCAGGAGCTGCCCTGCCCCTCTGCAGGGCATCTCCAGAGCATGGAAATGCTCCTACCTCTCCGTCTGGCTGCACAGGGGTGTCTGGGAACCCCCCAGCCAGGGCATCAGCTGCCCTTCCTGTGTCCAGGGGCACGGGGAAGGGTGGGCAGAGGTGCTGGAGGTGCAAGAAAACAGCCTGGGGGGATCATACCCAGTTCATCCCCCTCAGCAAAATCCCTCCCTCAGCTCCATCACTTTCAGCCCTTGCTACCTGTAACAGCACTGCTGCTCTCTGGTTTTGTTTGAATAAGAAATTAAACTACTCAAATATATATTCTACATAAATGATATATTTATATGCTTTATATTCTTTTACAGAAAGATTTATTTTATACTATTCTTCTATAGTACATAAATATTTCTTAGAAACCCCAGGGTGTACAAATCCTCACACAAAACCCTTGGTGAAACTGGAAACGGGCAGGGCAAAGTGACTGAAGCGCAGGATCAAAATCAGGAAAACTTGTTCTAATCCATCACCCCTAACAAGCTCTGTGGTTAATTCCCTGAAGAAATACGGAGTCCTGCTCCCCCCCAGTTCTGAAAACACCCCTGTTTACACCGGGGCATGGCTCTTCCTCAAAACTCCAGTATTTCTTTTTTCCAGTGCAGAGAGAATTATTTGAGTCTTCTAATTCACAGCCTCAGTTTCTAAGCTTTCATCTGAAATGCAACTTACCCATTCATTTTAACAGCAGAGATTCCAGGTTTGTCTTATGTACATCAACCACTACTTAGGGAAAATTGGCATCCCATTACCATGCACCCAACATCATAATTAAGTTTTAATTTATTTGTAAGGGGATGCTGAGGTGTGGTGCATGAGACAGGAGAGCGTTTGGACACCCTGTCTGGAGCAGGGCCTGGCTTGGGAAGTGGCAGTGCTGGTGGCATCCCCCAGACCCACCCATCACATCCTGTCCCCGTGTCCCCACAGACCTCCCAGTGACCTGACACATCCTCCCCGTGTTAGCCTGAAGTTGTCACTCCATAGGAAAACTCCCCCTCTTTCCCCAGCTCAACTTTGGCTGACCTCATGGGAAACGGAGCTCATTGTAGTCGGGGAACAGCCCAGCAGCCCTTCCTGGCGGGGTGGCCGCTGTCATCACCCAGCCCCGGTCCCCAGCCCGAGCTGCAGCCCCGGGTGGCTTTGGCAGGGCACAGGAATTTCTTACCGCTCCCTATCGCCCCTTCAATCACCGTGACTGCAAGCCCCGACAAGCACTGTCGGTAGTTTAAATGCAAAGAGCATTAAATTTCAAAAGAAAGACGCATTCAACACCAATCCACGCACAAACACACTTGTTTTTGCGGCACGGCCTCTCTGGAAACTCTGAGCACCCCAGGCCGGGTGCAGCCCTTCCCTGGTCTCCGAGCATCCCACACTTCATGTGGGTTAGCGAGCTCAGCTTGAGTGAGTGAGCCTTGGTATCACTTTGGGGTGTCCTGTGTGAAATCAGCCCCATCACCCCGGTGCCCACGGAGGGGCCCCGCTAGCAGCCACGCTGGTGTCGTTGTTGGTTTTTGTTTTACGGGGTAACCGAGCCTGCCCACATCCTCCCTCCCACACAGCGCCCTGGTAATGGGTTTGCTTCACCCTGCCTGGCAAGTAACGGCCTCCAAAGCGGTGCCACTTTGTCACTCTGTCACTCTGTCACTGTGTCACTTTGTCACTGTGTCACTTTGTCACCCTCTCACCCCACACCAGCAGCTGCCCGGAGGGGGCAGGTGGCAGCCCCATGCCCCTCACGCACGGTGCAATGCTCGTGGGATCAGTGTGTCCTGGAGGGATGGATTTGGCATCCCCAGCTCCACCCCGAGCCCTCATGCATCCCTGGCCCACCAGCTCTCCGTGTCCCCTTTTCTCCCCTTCCATGGAAGGCTGAAAAATCCCCAAGAATGCGCTGGAGGGAGTTGAAAATGCAAGCAGGAGCCAGCTGAGCACCACGGCTGTGAGCATGGATCCTGCTCGGCCACACCAGCCCAAAATCCTCTGGGATGAATGCACCCACAGCCAGAGGTGGGAGTGTGAGGGGATGAGCACCACAGCCAGCTGGGAAGACTCACCCCCAGGATGGAAGCACAGTGCCAGGGATGAAGGTGTGTTAGGAGCAGAGGATGAAATGAAATTGGACAGTGGGCGATGGTAGAAGTGGTGAGCTGCAAAATGTACTGAAAATTCCTTCTGCTTCAGATATCTGCCAAAAATATCCTATTAAAACCAAAACTGGAGTCCTCCCCGGCCTCTACTCATTCCCTGTTTACTGAGATGCCAAGCACCTCCATGGTGGCAGCTGACTTTTGCTTTGTGTCTGTGCAGGCACACGTCCCCTGGCTGAAAAAATGATTTAAAAATGTTTTAAAATAACACAGCAACCCCCAAAAAGTGCTGGGTGCTCACATGAGGATGGGGATGGCCACGATGGCTTCATGGAGGAGCAGCAGTAGTTGGGGGTGTGCAGCAAGCCCCATCCCTGAGCCTGGCTGTGCTCCGACAGGGGCTGTGGTTGTGATTTGCAAAACGATCGCTCCTTAGGGAAATGATGGGATTCACCCCACAGGTGCAGGTCTGGCTGCAAACAGAGCACGGCAGCCGGGCTGGTGGCGGTGCTGCCACCCAAGGAGCCACCACGGGACAGCCCTTGTGCCTCCCCAGAGCCCCTCAGGACTCTGAGCACCCCCAAACCCTCCATCCCGAGCCCATCTGCTGCCCCGACCCCGCTCCTCGTTAGAGGTCGCAGCCCCTGAGCAAAGATTAATCTGGCACTTGTGTGAATTTATCTGCTTGAAAAGAGAGGGACCGGCTCTGACCTCGCAGTCTGGAGACTGGTGGGGAGTTTACTGTCCCCTGAGCTGTCAAGCCAATTCCCTGCAGCACCAAGCTGTTGTTCTTGGCATCTGCCAGGCAGAAAGGCTGTGAAACACCCCAAATATCTGTTTGTTTTAAAAGGTAAATATTAATTTCAGGATGCTGTTTACATAAGCAGACTCGTCGAGCTCGAACTCATTGCCTTTTGCTGGTGTCACATGGTATCAGTGTGTATTTAACATTTATTTAACTCTCCTTGGTCCTGCTTGTGCCAGATGGCAGGCAGCCTGCACGGCCAGGCAGGGGCTGCTCCGAGCGTGACAAGGGGCTGGGTTGAGGCTGCAAAGTTAAAAGTTTGAGCAGTTTTGTGGCTGCAGGTTCCTGAATGACACCAAAACACGCTGTGGCTCTGTGTCCCCGAGGATGGGTGGTGTCCCTGCCCCCAGGAGCGTGGCAGAAGCCAAAAGCAAGGCAACCAGGGAATCAACCTCTGACAAGCCCAAACAGTGCAAGGGCTGGGCTCTCCTCAGCTCCTGCAGGGCTTTGGAGTCTGATCACCTTGGCCTGATCCTGCCTGGCACTGAGCTCCCTCACTGCTCTCCAAGGAGCAGGGCTGTGGGTCCCAGCAGCCATCCCAGTTTGCATGCACTGGGTGGGAAACCTGGAGCTGAAACCCTGAGCTGCACAAGCTGGGGGGTGCCCGGCCAGCTGGTCACCTGGAGGGGCTGGTGACATGGCAGAGAAGCTGCTTGATGGCTTCTGAGGTCCTGAACATCGAGTTTGTTCATCTCAGTGATCTCAGAGAGAACTCACAGTGATGCACAGCCCTGATGCACAGCCCTGAGTGCTCACACGTCTCTGTTCTGCTCCTCCAGTCACTCACTCTCCCAGCACAGGGCATTTTTGGGGTAATGCAGCACTGTCAGTGTCACTGCTTTCTCAAACAATGAAGAAATGCAGCCAGATGGCCTCCAGAAAACAAATATGATATTCAAAACAGTATCAGCCTCTTTATGGCGGCAGCAGGCACCCATCAGCTTGAACACACAAATGAGGAAGATCCGAGATGGCTGCAGGGACAGGATTACAGCTCCTGAGCTGGGCTGGACACCCTCATGCTCAAACATTCATGTTTGAAGAGAGGGAGCTGTGTGATAAATAACGTCCCCAGATTTTATCACGAGCCTGTTTGGGCTCGACAGTGTGCTCTGCCTCCCACCTGCTGAACAGGTCTCATCCCACCCATCCTCTCCTCCAGCAGTTCTTGCTCCAGGAGATGCCATCCTCCTCCCCCTGGACACAGCTGCCTCTCCAGGCAATGCTGCCCACTCGTACTGTGCCAGGAGAAACCCTGACCAGGCACCAGCACTGACCTTGGGAAACTCCAGCGAGCTCCAGACCTCCCCTCTGGCACCATCTGCCTCACTCTCCTTTCACTCACTTCTCACCCTTGTTAATGATGCCTGGACTAAACTTTCCATTTTGCCTTGTTTGGAAAACCAATTCCCAAGGAAGGAAGCAGGCAGGGTACTCTGCCATGACCTGCCTGTGAGAGAAACCCTTTATCTCTTTTCCCACTCACTTCTATGACAATAATCTCCTTTTTCAGCAGTTTTAGTGCTACATATGTCTGTGAGATGAGAGATTTCCAAACAACATTTCCTCTTGCTTTTGTGTTCTCTGTTCTTTGGTCAAACCCATCAATCCTTGCCCCCAGATTTGCCTTCCCTGTAGAGGAAATGGGAGGACTGAGCTCGTGTGGGACCTGGGAGAGGACAGCAAAGGGGTGGGGGAGAGGCAGGACAAGGCTGTGGGGAGTAAGATGGGCCACAGATCTTTGCCTGAGTGATCTTGTTCCACCCAGGGCTGTGGCCTTCAGCTGAGACCTTCCCTCCCTGCAGCTCAGCATCCTGCAGCCACCTCTGTCATTCTGGGCTTACTCAGAGCAGGACTCAAGGACCTGGGGTTTCATAGAATCAGAGAAGGTTTGGGTTGGAAGGGAGTTTAAAACTCATCTCATTCCACCTCCTGCCATGGGCAGGGACACCTCCCACTATCCCAGGTTGCTCCAAGCCCCATCCAACCTGGCCTTGGACACTTCCAGGGATGGGGCAGCCACAGCTTCTCTGGGCAACCTGTGCCAGGGCCTCACTGCCTTCACAGTACCGAATTTCTTCCCAATATCCCAGTCTAAACCTACTCCCTATCAGTTTGAAGCCATTCCCCCTTGTCCTGTCACTCCAGGCCCTTGTCAATAGTCTCTCTCCATCTTTTTTGTCTTCTCCTTCAGGCACTGGAAGGCCACAATGAGGTCTCCGTGAAGCTTCTCTTCCCCAGGATGAACAATCCCAATTCTCTCAGCCTTTCCTCACAGCAGAGCTGCTCCATCCCTCTGATCAGGTCTTGGTGCCTCCTCTGGACTCGCTCCAACAGGTCCATGTCCTTCCTGTGCACCCTGTTTCCTTTGGTAGCACCTTTGCACGAGCTGAAGGAGCACAGTTCCTTCAGGATGGGGACCAAACCCAGAATGGTGCTTCCCATCAGTGCTTGGGTAGGGGTCAGGATGTGGCAGGACAGCAAACAGGACTGAAAAATCCCCCCATCTTCAGAGCACAGCTCTCTCAGCATGGCATGAGGTGTGGGATGTCAGAAATAACCAGAGCAGAGGCCAAGGCCCTGCTCATAAAGCACCTTTGCCTGTGCACCTTATAGAGAATTCCCCACGGAAAAAGTGTCCATGACTTGACCGCCTGATATCCAGTTAAATGTGTTTAAGATGGCTAATCTGTGTTTAAGATGGTTAATCTGTGTTTAAGATCTCTTGACTTTTTGGAGGGCATGTACCAATATTTTGGTGGTTTACTGGCCATAGATACAAACCCTGCATGGTGGCTGTGTATTTATAGTCCTAAAAATGCTGTTTGCAAAACTGTGGGTGCTCAGTTGGGTGTGATATACATATATAAATACTTAGACATATATATCTACCCCTCCAGCATGTGTGTCCCCACACACTGCGCTGGGCTGAGAAGTGTTTTCCTTGCCCCAAATACATGATGTGTTCGAGTGATAAAAAGAGAAGGGTTCCAAATGAAGTCCACATGCCTGTGGATCTCCTTCTCTCATCCACCAGCCTGTTTCAAGGACAGACAGCAGCATCAGCTGAGTGAACAGGTGTTGCTCGGTTGGACGCAGCACAGAAATCCATACTCATAAAGGCTGGGTGGGTTTTTTTCTCTTGGAGCAAATAAACCCTGCTCTGTGTACCAATGTAGCAGCCGAGGAAAAAATTGCATCTGATGCCTTCGTTTGATGGCTGTTGCTCCAGAGAGCACGAGATGAGCTCAGCTCTCTGTGTGGCTTAAAATCCAGGGGGTGGAGGTGGGGAAGGAGAGCTCCCTGCAGGGCAGGCTGGGGCAGAGTGTATCTCAGTGTGACAGGCTCCCCTTGCTCGCAGAACGTCATGGTCTGGGGCTCAGACTCCCTAGAACACCAAGCCCACGTCTCACCCACCACCCCGTCACCACTCGTCTCAGATCTGAGAAAGAGCACAGAGATCCCATTCCCTGCTCAAACCTCTTCCTCTCTGTAGAAGACACTTGCTGGAGGAGCAGCAGGATGGCCACATTTAAAACACGGTATTGCTTCTGTGGGGAAGTCACACATGCCTATGGAAATGTCCCCAAAACTGCTGTCTGGAGCAGCTACACCTTTCATCAGCATTGAGGCCTGCCAGACCAAGCCTTGTGTGTACCTTTTCCTGGTATTCCAGGGGTCTTATTTAGGCAGTCCTCTCCTCTTTTGGGCTTCCAAAGCAGCTGTTCCATCTTTAGAAACCAAGCAGCCATGCAGACCCTGTAATGGAGCTCCTCTGTGCCCATCAAAGGTGTTGAACACAAAAGGAAAATGAAAATACATTTGCTGCTCCTTCAAAGCTTTCCCCAGCACATCCCAGTGCTCTGCTTTGCTCTCCCAGTCCTCACCACACTCCTGTCAATCCGAGCAGTGACATTTCACACCAGGGCACATCCCTCAAGGTTGTGGTGCTCTGGAGGGATGGCACACAGAGCACGAGCAGGGCAGCAAGATCCCCACACTGCCACCACAGCAGTTCCCATCTCCTCCTCTGCCCTCAGGCACAGAGGGCTCCAACATCCCTCTCCAGCTGAGCCTCCCACTCCCTCCCTCTCCTCCAGGGAGGTGCCAGCCTGTGGCTGGCATGTTTAGGTGGCTTGGGAAGCTGCTCCCATCACGCTGGGCTCTGATGGAGCCCAGCCTGCCGCTCTCTAAGGGGCTTCACAGGCTTTGAGGACCAGCTAAACAAAACCAAAGCCCTTATCAGCCCCCCACACAATGTCCCTTTCTGCTTCACCCGTGTCAAACTGGCTCCAGCCAGGCTGTAGATGACACAGAAATGAAGTGGTGGCAAACACAGGCCAGAGCCAAGCTGCAGCCAGCACAGCAGGAGATAAAAGCAGCGTGGGGGATGCAGGCTCTGGCAGACAGGGTGCAGGGCAGGAGGCAAAGCCACAAAGTTAAAACCAAGACAATGGGCCCAGACGGATGGTCCTGTTGCTTTAGTGCTGATTTGGATCTGCTCCATCCTGGGACATCTGGGCCCAAGAGATGCCTGTTCCTGGCCAGCAAACTCCAACTGTGGCTCCCTGAGCGTCGGGAGTGAAACAGGGCTGAGCTGAAGGGCTGGGCTGTCCATGGGCTGCTGCCAGCAACCACCAGCCCAGGGCTGGGGCAGGTCAAACCCAGTTTGTAGGGGCACGGTCTTACTGGGACACAGCAGCCCTGAGCAGTGTGCCTGTTCTTCCCAGAGGAGGACTCCCAGCTCTCACTGCCTCAATTATACAGCAGCAACTTGAGGGGATGGGTAGTGCCTTAGGGCAGCCACTTTGGATCTCCTGCCCCATCCCAAGAGCTCTCTTTCACTGGAGATGAGCTCTTCCCAGACTGAAGTAGGGCATCAAGAGCCAGCATGACTTGCTAACCGCTGAGGGAATCTACCTAGGGCAGGAGACTGGGTCCTGGCCCTGCTTCCAGGACCACATATATAATTTATTCCTGGGAAGAGAAACCCCGGCTATAACCCAATTTGCAGGCACATATCTTCCTTCTAGAGCTACTTCCAAGTCTTTCAGGGCATTCCTGACCCAGCTGGCATATTTTCAGCTTCCCAGAGAACACCTGCAATGACAAATCCCTCCAGGATGGGAGCAAGGTTGTGCTTGGTTTTCAGATGCCCATCAGACTTCAGCATGAGGAAAAAGTTTTTTCCCCAGAGGGTGCTGAGCTCTGCCCAGGCTCCCCAGGGAATGGTCCCAAGGCTGCCAGAGCTCCAGGAGAGTTTGGACAGAGCTCCCAGGGATGCCCAGGGTGGGATTGCTGGGTGTCTGTGCAGGGCCAGGGGTGGGACTGGATGATCCCTGTGGGTCCCTCCCAGCTCAGGATATTCCATGATTCTCCGAGTCTGCAGCATTGACAGACCCCAAGCAGGACTCTCAGGCTCCCAGTGAAGCTCTCATGATCCCAAGCTCTGGCATTTCTGCGCTTTGAGGTGCCTGTGCAGTGAAAACTTTAGTTTGAAGGAGTGGAAACTGTGGCAGGACTCACTGGAGCATTTTGTGGACGTGTTTTAGTGCTGGGCTTGGAAGTACCAGGAGGGAGGAAACCCACTTTGGTTACAGTCCCTGAGGTTCCAGGGCTGGGCTGTGGACAAACCCATTTGTCCTCAGGTACTGTAACACTTTGGGGGGTATTTTAACAGGTATTGTAACACTTTTGGGGGGGTTACAGGTGATTTACCCTTCTGGGGGGGTTGTGTACAGGGAATTTAACACCTTTGGGGGTGTGCATACAGGTACTGTAACACCATTGTGGGGGGGTACAGGTAATTTAACATCTTTGGGGTGTGTATGCAGGTATTTTAACACCTTTGGGTTGCGTACAGGTATTTTAACTCCTTTGGGAGGTTGTGTACAGGTATTTTAACACCTCTGGGGTTGTGTACAGGTATTGTAACACCTTTGGGTTGCATACAGGTATTTTAACTCCTTTGGAAGGTTGTGTACAGGTATTGAACACCTCTGGGTTGCGTACAGGTATTTTAACTCCTTTGGGAGGTTGTGTACAGGTATTTTAACACCTTTGGGGTTATGTACAGGTATTGAACACCTCTGGGTTGTGTACAGGTATTTTAACTCCTTTGGGAGGTTGTGTACAGGTATTTTAACTCCTTTGGGAGGTTCTGTACAGGTATTGAACACCTCTGGGGTTCTGTACAAGTACTGCAACACCTTTGGGGGTACAGGCATTGTAACACCTCTGGGAGAGCGGGGAGACCTCAGGGGAGGTGGGGAACACGGCCAGGTAGTTGGGCGGAGGCTTTGCCGCTCGATCCGGCTGTAATTTATCACTGAATCGACACAGAAACCTCCTCCCCTCCTCACACATCCCCTTCCTGCGCGGCTCCCGGGGCGGGCCGGGGGAAGCCGCGCCCCCGGGCTCGTCACGGCGAGGG
>VZRZ01001924.1:304568-340062 GCA_013398175.1 Climacteris rufus | reverse complement strand
GAACAGGAACGGGAACGGGAGCAGCGCTGCATCCCGTCCTCCGTCCTGGCGCAGCGGAGCCTCAGCCGCGCCTGTGCGCACACAGCACTGCTGCCCTCCCTCCCGCCCCCGACAAACCGGCATCAAGTGCAGGCCTCAGCGTTTGGTGTTGGTTTTGTGTTTCTTTGTTTTTAATAAATCTTGTATTTTTATTCAAAAAGCCTTACCTCAATGAAGGTACCTTTCAACAGAAATGTGCTAAAAGTTGGAGGTAATGGTTAGAAGTTTACGGTCCTGTAAATGTTGATATAGAAGTAAATGATCAAATTTTTAATATGGTAAGCAATCTGTTACAGAGAATGCACAAAATCAGCGTCGCTGGAAACGGTGTGATTAAATTATTGCGTTTTGCAAATAATATTAGCAAAAAAACCTATTATTTTGCCATGTAAACTAAAGTGTTCCTTTATGGCAGTGGTTCCATAAGCAGTGTACTGCAGAGAAGGTAAACAGGAAAGATTAAATCACTCCTTTTTAGTGACTCAGCTTTATTGAGCCTAGCAGTTACAGTCACGGTAGGCTTCAAAGTGTTTTATTGCCCCAAGCATACACTAAGCCAGATCCAGTTTTCCAGTTAACTACAGTGAGGCCATTAATGCATATCTAATTTGGACATGAATTATTCAGGTCCCATACTTTGGGCATTATTAAAAACCCTTAGCAAGTCAGGTAAGTGGTTAACAGAAGATAAATGTATTTGCTGTGCTGTAAATGTACCGCATTTGCAACAGTTTAATTACATTGTTAGGGGAGATGGAGTATTTGCCAATGACTTACATTATAAAAACATTATAAAAATATGTGAGAACATTATTATCTCTTGAGTCACATTTCAGGTCAGCCCTGACAATCACCTGTGCTTAACAGTTTGTCAAAGCTTGACTGTTCTATGAAACTTGTTCCACAAGTACACCCCTCAAGAAATCCCCTCCTTTCCTTCTTGAAAAACGATGTTTGCAAGCAAAGGTGGCAGAACTCGAATTAGTGAAGAGTGAATAAGGTTTGGGGCTTGGCCACTGACCTTCAGAAAGACACTTGCTGTCCAGCACCAAAAGCAATCTCAGGGACCAGCAGAAGAGATGTCAGGGCATCTCTAGGATGGAGGTGAGCTGGGCTTTTGATAGGAGTTCACAGTCTGAATTACATCCACAAGGCATGACATTCAGCCACAGTGTGGTGGAAATGGCATTAAACAGCCAAAAGGTATTGCCTGCTCACAGGAGGCTGCTTCTGGGCAGAAGCTGTTCACATAATGAGTTTATACAGTAATTCTTAAGGAAACAAGGAGCTTGCGGGTTTTTTTTGCATCATAGCTGCTGCAGTCCAAAAAAACATTTAGCCACTTACATAAGAAAGCACAAATTTATATGTTTAAGTTAAACACTTTTAGCTATTTCTCTTGACATATTCTTAAATGCTTTGGAAAATTAGTGTTCCCTGAAGCTCTGCCACCAGCATTGTGTATGATGCAAAACTAAAATACATTTTAATAGGAAATCTTGACTGTGCTTTTAACTGGTAATATCTGGGGTGGTATATTGGGGAGCCTATTAACAGCACAGATACAGTTATAGATAAGCTGCAAAATCTTAGAAGTATTATTTATTTCAATAGTAATAAGCAATTGGAAGGAGTCAGCTCAAAAGAACTGAGTTCTTTATGGTTTATTTCAAAGAGGTAGAGATTATTTTGGCAATACAGTTTGGAAACTATATTCAGTCTAGGCAGAGAATGGTCAAATATATTCAAACATTTCTTCATGCAAGTACCTTTTCTCAGTAGTAAGCACTAGCATTTGTTTAGCTGTATGGTATCTAATGCAAGAGGATAGCATTCCATTTACTGCACTACCAGGTAGTGGAAATATTACCCATTATTATAAATACAGGTATTTATTCTCCACTAAGCATGCATGACTTTCATTTATTCAACATAATTGCAGAGATCATGTTTTAATGCCATAGTCCAGTACCAGTCACAGGAGAAAGGCTGGTAGAGAACACTCAGGTTCTGAAGAACTAAAGTGAGATTCATCTCACCTAATTTCAACCTTTTCTCTCTGCTTACCTAGATTTTCTGTATTGATTATAATGGAAGATAAAAACTTCCAGAGAGCAAGACATTAGATGCAACCAGGGCAGAAAAATCAATTCAGTCCTAGATGTTTGATTATAGAGATGTTTTACCTAACTCTGAAGTCTTCTGTTTGGGACCCTGTTTGTCTTGATGTTCCTGATAATTACCTGTGAACTCAGCTTTCCTGGGGGTTGTAGTTCTTTCTTTCGCTGTTGATCAAAGATGATCTACTCCACATCTTTTGCCAAATGAAAATTTTGCCAAAGGAAAATTAGGAAAGAAAGTTTGATCTTTCTTGTGGATATTGCCAGGCTTTTCATCTTTCTTTTTATCTTTCATAACTGGCAAGATATATGCCAGTTCAGAGCTGGTTCTATTATGGCTTACACAAATCATGTCTAATTCATTTCGCCCTTACATTACTCTCTCATGCCAGGAAAAAAAAAGAAAACCACCCACCAATATATGTCTCAGTAATTAGTACTTGTCTGGCAGCTCTAAGGAAAGTTAAAATGAAGCTGCCATTTTGATTATGACTTCCTTTTGACAATGTAATAGGAACTAATTATTATGGACTAGATAGGCCAAGATGTACATGACAAATGTGAAAGGTCATTAATAACTCTTTCCAGGTCCCATTTACTGTAGGAACCTCTGTCAGTAGCATATCTCTACTGTAATATCCTGGCTCATCTCCTATGTCTACAAACAGTAAGAATGATATGAAGGCTTTCACTTATTTCCATGCCTGACCCATTAAGAGCAAAGCTGAGCACAGAGGCCATCCCAGCAGAGGTTGCCAGAGACACATGTCTTCTTGCAGGTTCCCTTCTGAAAATAGGGCTGGAGCTGCAGTCTTTTGGGAATTTTGGAACTGTTAGGTTAAAGTTTCCTCACAAGGTCTTTATGATGTGGTGTACATTTTATCATATGAAAAAACAGGGAGAAAACAGAGTAGTTTACACACTGTCTTGGAGATGCTGCCCAGAAAATTTTGATGACAAGTAGATTTATTACAGTTTTCCCTTGCCACACTGAAGTGGATGATTTCCATCTGCCCTCTCCAAGAGTTCCAGAAATGGGAATAGCTGTATTAAAGAGTCCCAAAAGGTCTGAAAGGTCAGTAAAATTTTACACTTCTTTAAGAAAACTGCAGATCATTTCTCAGTTGGTTGGGAAGTGCCACAAAAAACCCCTGCACTCTCTGTTTGTGTGTTTTAATGGCTTCAAACTGTATTTCTTGACATTTTCTTGGCTATTAAGAAGATACACCTAAGAATAAAATGCACATATGGAACATTTATTTGTCATATCATCCCTGACAAGTGAATTTCCCTTTAGACTATAAATACAGAACAGCTGTGAAAACCTAGACAACTTATTATAAGCAAGTATATGCTGAATGAGAAAATGAAAAGCAGTTATTTTGGAAATGGAGTCTTAAGGCTCTAAATAACCTCATAGAAAGTTTAATTTGTTCTTTTTACTAATCATGTTTTTCTAAAAGGAGAAATATGGATTTTTTAAAATGATAGTGATGTCTTCAAATTTCATGTTTTACATTTATTCATTAATGACAATCAGCAGTAGTATGTGTTATTATCTTACACTGACATAAGTTCAAATGTGAGATCGGATCCTTTCTAAACATTTAAAGTAGTCTTATAATCAGCATGGAAATTGTAACATGGCTTTCATGGGTTTGGCCATGTCAAGATTGATAGCTTTAAAAAAATTTGGTTGAAATCTGCTGTCTGTAAAACAGTACTAATGAAGATACTTGTTCTAAAATTTACTAGACTGTGTGACTGTTTTTCCTATGCAAACACAATGGAAGAAATACATCAAACAATTTATAACCAAGCATGCTCTATTAAGGAAGTGCACTGCAGCACATACTGTTAAACAAGATGCTTGGAAGCAGGACTTTAGAAGTTTTCTTTTTCAAAATAGAGCTTCCATGTAAAAAATTAGATGGAAGCTTTATGTAGTTGTCTTATGTCAACAGAGAGGGATATATTTCAGGCACTGAAATCAACATAATTCCTCAGGCACATACTACAGAATAATTTATCACAACTGGTGGGCATTGCTTAAGAAAAACCAAACACTGGAGCAGCAGGGATTCTGCAGGTCAGGAAACAGTGTGGGAAAACCTGCTAGTACTATGGATGGCATCCTCATTTCAATGAACAGCAATTTTAAACATTCCCTTAAAGTCATCAGTAAATACATAAAATCTTTCAGATGAATTTTCACTTTAGTCAATTAGCAGCAAAGATGAGAGAGAAATGGTTTACTTTATATCTTGCCTTAAGTAATTTATTATTTCCATTGCAAGTGTTCCAGGATATAAAACAGCATTTGGATACTTAAAACAGAAAAATGTTTTCAAACCTTTGTTATAATAATAATACTCTGCAGCAATAGGTCATTTTCTTATACAAATAGAATTAACCTAAAATATCACCATAACAATAATTTTGAAAAGGGCTTCAAATTGTATTATGTATATTTGCACTAAAATTGCAGAAAATGTCAAGTTAACATTTCATGTCCCTCAGTGTGAAAATTAATTTTAATCAGATACAATTAAAAGCAGTAATGAGGGTAGCTTAGTCTGATTAACATGAGTTAAAACAAGCCAGAGTTTATGCTAATTGCATTAAATACCTGAATTATAACTTTTGTTACAAACAGAAATATTTCAGAAACTGATAGAAAAGCACTGAATAGTCTGCTCTAAGCATTTCTATGGAATGTGCTTGTTTTTCACATACTTTTTCATCTTTCCCTTCAACATCCAGACAGAAGAAGCTTTCCTCTTTTCTCCTCTCTACCCCTACTCACTTTCAAAGCCTGTCATCACAATTGAGGCAAATGCTGATCATCAAAAGAAAACAGGAGAAATAAAGGAAGATATTCCAGTCCTGTTTCACTACAACAGCTAATCTCTTACCTTGCATCTTTATTCAGTAGAGATCTACAAATTCTCTCCAGACCTGGTGCTTGAACCCAGGAAGTTAGGTCTTTATCCTATTTTTAGTAAGTCCAAGCTAGGTTTTGTACGGCAAACTCATATTGAAACATAGCACCACATTATCTCTACCCACTAATAAGATTTAATAGACAAACCTCTTCTTTTTGACTGAACTTTTTTTTCTAATGGCAGGTTTAGTCTGAATCTCTAAAATAACATACATAGTTGACTCAAACTATCCCACAGGGTTGCCTCTATTCTTGCCAGAACTTGACATTTATAAATTTATGTAAGGTCATCTTTCTCCACCGGCTAAGAATTACAGCAATGTCAATTCTTCTGCTTAACAAAGCCAGTTCCCAAAAGGGCAAGCAACTACAGGATCCAAATACTTGGAAATTATTTCCAAAAACCTGAGAGAACAAAGAGAAGATTAGATTTAATAGCTCCTCGCATTTATACAGAAATTTAAAATTCTGAATTTCTGTTATCTGTTAAGAATGATGAGGCATATCAGTGCTTTTATTTAGTATGGACTGGTCAAAGAACTGGGCTGATGCTGAAGCCAATGGAAAACACCCATACATGAGCTAAGGGACCCTGGGTCACAATTAAGTCGGCCTTGGTGACAGCAATCATGTGTATGTTGATGGAGGACAGTGCTGTGTCTGTAGAAAGGAAAGGCATTTTCTCTGTTTCTGGGATCTGCAAGTCATTACCCACACGGGACTGTGTGAAGTTCAGACACAGCTTCATTTTCATTCTCCTGACAGCTGCAAGGACTAATTTTTGCTGGCATTTG
Organism: Climacteris rufus; assembly: GCA_013398175.1. Classification (NCBI taxonomy): domain Eukaryota; kingdom Metazoa; phylum Chordata; class Aves; order Passeriformes; family Climacteridae; genus Climacteris; species Climacteris rufus. The sequence continues at coordinate 334,165 of VZRZ01001924.1, read as the reverse complement.
TTTTTCCAGTACAACAATCCAACACCCTCCCCACTTCCCCCACTGACCTCCCCTCTGCTTAGTAGCACTATATAATATTTGAAGTTTTGCACTACAGTTGGTTGAGCCCAAATGCAATTCAACTTTATGTAAAAAAAAAAAAAAAACACCAACAAACAAACCAGTATTTAGTAATACTTTTAGTTTCTTTCAGCTGGATTTATGCCACCAGGAACACCTTCCTCCTTCTGACTTAAGAGTAAATAAAAAATATCCCATATCCAACCAAAGAACTTTCAACAACAGTCACTTTCATCTTTTTAATTGCAGAATTTTGTTGTTGGATTTCCTTTTGTAGCTGGCACAAAACCAAGGTACTGTTCAGTTTTAGAATATATAAGATGGTGTAGTTCCTTTTGCAGTAGAAAATCTTGATTTGAGCACAAGTTGCACTTGCAATTCCCAGTTCTTCCTGTTCTGTTTTCCTTCAATATTGCAGTTATCTAGAGCAGAACCACATAAATATTGGTCTGTTCTACTCTGCCACAATCTTACTTACAAGCTCTTTTTCCTTCCATTAAAAGCCATGAAAAAACACACCGTCACCAAAAATCCCCCTGTGCCACATTTGCATGTGGCAAAAGCCCCAGTGGACATGGATGTAGAGGAATTTTACATACCTTTCATCTTGTTCTCCAAATGTTGACTCTCACAGCAGTTCCCAACACTGACTTATGCCCAAAGCAAACCTTCCCCTTCCATTCAAATCAAGCAACAACCTGGCTGCTTATTCACTGACACCTTTCTCAGGTGAAGTACAAATCCTGCTTTTCTGGAGCTTTTTCTGGACTCCTTTGCCTGGAGAGATGTCTACAAAAGCACAGGTGAACTCCCTCAACAAGTTAACACATCCTCTGATGTTCCTGTTGTAAGCTAAGGAAATTTCTATTACTCATGCACACACTATTGGTCTGCTTCCCATTTTCAGTCTTTCATTATGTAGGATGTGGGACAGATCACAAAATATGATGATGCAAAACCACAAAGGAATAACTTATATTACAGACAGCACTTCTTTTACATACTTCAATCAAGATATGCAGATATTAGCAAAAATAATTCCAGTCACTCCACATATTATGTATGAAATTGACACAATCTACATTTCTCTGGCAAAAAGTTATCTCAAACTGCTATGCTTAGCACCACTATGTTTGTTGGAAATTTTAATGATTAAACATTTGAAGTAGAGTGAGTTTGGAAGCCAAAGAAATAGAATCAAATCCACAAAAAGACCATATGAAACTCTATTACAAAAAAAGTGAAGCTTCACCGACAACTATATTTAGGTTTACTCTTGCTTTCATGGTACTGTATTATCACAAATTCTAATATAGCAATAAGTCAGAGGCTTATCAAAGTTCTGTATTAAATTCACATACCCCCACAAAAATAATGAAATCGGGCCAATTGACAAGATGTATTTTTCACAGCATATAGAAATGTTGCAAGCAATGTATACCTGCCTTTAGTCTGAATTTCTTAACATAAATATCCAGCTCTATTATCCAGACCACTGAAGCAAGCAAACAAAAAATTGTTAAAACCCACCTCAACTCACACAGTGAACCTCTGAGATGCCCGGGTAATCAACAATGTGCACACTTGAACGTTCATTAATGTTAATAGTAACCGTAGAAGTGAAAAGCAGTATTAATTCCTTCTGTTTGTGTGTTCATCTGTACATCTTCATACCAGAGAGTATGCTTGAAGCATGCAGTCAGGAAAACAACGGTTCTTGTACCTCTGTCTCAGTACAGTTTTACTGTGCAGTTGTGTGCCACCCTTTTGTCCACAGGGAAGCAGCAAGATGGATGTTTTCTTCATGCTGCAGTTTTGAGAACTAAAAGGGGGGAACGAGGAGAAAACAAGAAGTTAGGTGGTCTTTTAGAGTCTGTTTTCTGGCTTTGCTGAGAGTCCCCCATATGAATCATGCACCAGTGCCAAAATGGAATGCTGACATCATTTTACATCAAAGACAGCTGTGTTTCCTCCACAGGTTTTTTGAAGGTGGTTTTGAGTGACACCTAAAGTAACCTGTGAGAGGGATTTGCTTCAAATAAGAAAACTCAAGATATTTCACTTACAGAAACAATATTCTAATTTCTCTCACACAAGTGTCTGGATTACCATCTCAAAGAACTTTTTTTCACTCAGGTTGGTATTTTTTGCCTTATTTCTTTTTTTGTTTTAAGGCAGTTCTTTTCAGCAATAACTGCGGTTAACAGGGTAAATTTAATAAAGTGGAAAGTATAGTGGATCCAAAATGGATATGGTCATTGGCTCACTTGGTAATGTGGATAAAGTCTTTTAGAGAGGGAAAAATGGCACATAAAAAAAGCCAAACAAACCCTTTCTGAACCTTCTGCACACGCTGTTTCTCTGAGTGTACCTTACTGAAGAGTAAAAATTAGCCAGTGTTAGTTGTAGTGACTCAATCCTGCTGATTCTTAATGTTTCTCTGTATATTGAAACAGCTAACTCGTTTTTTTTTTTTTTTTTTTTTTTTTGTTTTTGGGTTTTTTTTTTTTTTTTTTGGCTGTGTGGTATTTGCTTAGTTTTATTGGGATGTCAATAGACAGTGACATGATAGAGAAATAATAAGAATGAATGCTTCAGCTAATGAAAGACCTGGAATGAGACACTGTGGATGTTTGTTTCTGGCATGACAAGACATAGCCAGTGACTTGTATAGATGGACCTACAGATGACTTTCAGCTGTGTAAAATGGTTGAGCAGAGGATTGAGCCTATAAGCTCCCTATCACCTCCCTCTGAAATTTCTCAGTTTTTTTTAAATAGAGAAAAAGCAGAGGATTTTCAAGGGGTCTAAAATGAAATAGTTTCTGGTTTCAATACCTACAACAAGAATAATCTTCATGATTGGAAAGCCATGAGTTCCAAAAACTGAAATGGAATCAGGGTTACTGTTCAGGTTGTCATTATGACACTAACATGCTGATAATGGCATTTAGCTACTGACCTGCTGTAAGTAGAAGTAATAAAACACTCATTTTTTAATAAAGGACAAGAGAAAGGTTTTCTTTTTTTTTAGGGAGTTGTGAAGAGTAACTACTGTTTGAAATATGTGAGGAAATTCATGGCAATGACAAACCATCTATATCCTTTTAATGCACACCATCAAAAAATACTTGATGGATAAACTATGTGGGAAGCACGAAAGTGGAATTGGTGTTGAATTTCTAAACACTTACTTGGAATAAGCTTTAGCTAAATTTTAAATATATTAAAATAATTTAAAATATAAAGTATGTAATATAAAGGCATTAACATTCTTTTAACCCATATAATTTTGTTTTCATTATTCAAATAGCTTATGTGCTGGTGATTAATAAACAAAAGAAAAGGGATTTACTAGGGAAACAACAGTTAAGAAATCTATAGTTTTTCAGGTTTAGGAGGAAAAGCAGTGAGGTTGAAAAGAATCAGTTACAGAAAGAAAGGAGAAATTTCAACCAAAAAAAGAATTATTCTGGTACAAACTTTTCAAAAATATAGAAGATACTAAACTATACTTGACAGCAGTTTTCAACTTGCTGCAGAAGCTGACTCTGAGTGTATTCATAGGACTCTAAAGATTTTGGTTCTAATAAAATAAGAAAGACTAATTTAAAAATATTTCCCACAAAAATTCTCTATATACTTTCCAGTACCATCTGTGTGAATTGAGACTCAAGGGCTTTAGAGACAAGATGTCTTGGAGTCTAAATGTTCAGTTGGAAAAAACTTCATAAACATGGAAGTTCCTAACATAAAACTACATAAAACTTAATTTCACCTTTGGGATTATTCTTCCATTAAGGTCGCTGTTTCATATTCGCTCTTTCGTTCACTCATTCATTCATCATGTTATAATGAACTGCTTCTGAGGAATAACATGAAAGTCTATCTGCCCTACAATGGAAAAAAGCCACAAAACAGAGGGAAAATAACTGTATAATGCAATCCATTTTCAGTATTTTGTTCTACTACCATCCTTCTCCCATCTTATTTGAATCTCATATGAGAAAAGAAATGCAACAGCTGCCTTTCCCTAATCTTGATGTCCTGGCAGTTTCAGATTAGTGGAAAACCCTGCAAACTGCTTAGTTTTACGTTAGCTCTAAGGGACATGATTGCAACAAAGTTCTTTGGTCTTCTTGTGCTTACAGGGAAAAAAAACCCCACAGAATAGGAAATGGAGACTAAGTATGGTATCTTAAAAAAGATGAATTTGGGAAACTCTGGTGTGACAGTAGAGGGTATACTGAACTAATCATTGCTTCTATGCAGGTTGTCTGGGGTATCAGGGCCCACAGCTCAGAGCTGTAGGGCATGAAAGCAAAAACCCAAGAAAACAGGAAATAACCTAGTAATTATGGGGCTAAGGCTATAGATCATGTAGTTAGTAGATACCAGTTAGTATTATACGTTGGGTATTACTGCTTTCCCATCAGCTTCAGACAAGAACTGCTAAATATTCCATTAAGGCATAAAAAGTGTTACATAATGTGGACTTGCTCCCATTTCAATTAAATTAAAATATGCCCTACCAACTCAAGTGCATTTTAGACACACCTTCCCTGTTAGTTAGATTCTAATGTCTAAATTCTGCAGATATTTTAGGAGGTTTGCTTCAATTTTTTTTTTCCTCATATTGAAGATCACAAAACCACAAAATATGTGCTTGGATATGTGTAATACTACAGATGGAGTGAAACAGCTCAGAAAGCCAAAGACATGTCAGATATGGACTCTTCTGAAATTTAATTTAAAGTGCTTAAATTCTGCAAGATGTGGCAGATAATAAAGGAATTGGCAAGTTTGCACCTCTGATTTGAGTAGGTGAAAGACTTTATGAATTAGGTGCCATTGCAGACCTTGCTGCAAACCAACACCCTTTATAGAGTGAGATGTATTTACCATTGCCATGAGTATCTACAGGATTTTGAATTTGCTTTTCCTTTCTAACTCATGGTACTCAGATAGAGTTTAACACCTTTATACATTATTCATCTGCTATGAAAGATTTTGCCCTGGCAGGTTATTTCACCCATTGCCACCTCTTCTTTTATAACTACTGCTTTAAATCCTGTTACCTTTGTAGAGGTATTTATGTTCTGTTAATGTAGCTAACTCTTAACACTTGTTCTTCCTCATTTTCACTGTAGAATATTAATGCAGTTCAAGGGAAAACTTTAATGGCTTTAGGCATTTTGGGAATGAAGAAATAATTGCAGAATAAAATAACTTTAAAAATAGATGGGAGTGCATATGTAATTAATTTTTTTTTTCATCTGGGAGAAGGATTGGTTTTAAGAATGTCATTGCAGCTTATGTATTAGTAAATTCCATTTATCCTCTGACTGAGGGGAATCCTTTCTTTTCACACAAGTGATGCACAGTTAAATTGAGTAAGGAGATAATAGGTATGAAGATATTTCACTACTAGGTTCATATCATTCTATTACTCTTGGCAATAACAGCTTCTATCATTAGGGATGCTTGCAAAGTGTTATATAAAGAAGTGTTAGAAACATTTTTTTCAGTTTAGTTTCCACAGTTCTTGAAGGGTTATTAACTCCTGGAATTTTAAGAAAGACTAAAATTCTCTGAAAATACCAACACATAGGCTCATTTTTTTTCCAGTAATGACAATGAGAGATTTTGTTCCACATCTTGAATTTCCAAGGCTGCTGGAAGATTTATGGTCATCAACAAGCTGAAAGCATTTATCATTCTAAATGTGTCTGTAAATGTAACTCCTCTGATAATACATGAGTTCCTTAATCTTCAAATCAGTGTGGCACCATCAACTCAATGGATACAATCTATAATTCAAGTTCACTTCAGAGTAATTTCTTTCATATTGATAGTCATGAAGGAAAGGTGTGGATTACTGTGTTATGTAATTACATTAAAAGTCTATTTTTCCACAGAGAGCTACCTTGATTAGCATTTCCTTCATGATGTTCATCAGTATTTCTCATTTTAGCAGATTCAGTGTCTCTCAGAATTTTGTGTTATCATTTGCATTTCACTCTAGTGTTTCTAATCTACTTTTTACAGAAGATAACATTCTCAAAAACTTACATGTCTTCAGAGATTTTTTCCCCCCCTATTTAACTGTCAGGAAGTCTTTGGGAACAGAGGTTGTGGAGAGAGAACAGCCAGTTCAGCTGCAGCATTGCTGCATCAATCCTGAGACTCCTTTAAGTCAACTTGCTTTGCAATTTTAGTTAACATCTAATCTTTCTTCAGCTATCAGTTTTGTTCAGTTGCAAATTAGGAATTACTATTTTTGCCAAACTAGACAACACCATGTAGGATTTGAGATGCATTAGAGCAAGAATAATTTTTGCTTACATTTCACTCTATCCAGATAATAACAATTAATAAAGAAAATAGTACAAATTAAGAGAAAAATAGCTAAAATGTTGTCTGTGAAAAAATGGGTTTCATTATATGCAAATTATTTTCATTCTACCTACAAATAACAAATAGAAACACTTCCAAATTAGGTTTTCAGGACACAAAAACATTATAAAATACAATTTAAATTTTACTTATGAATTTTATCAGTTGCAACCTTGAGGTAACACAATACAACACAACAACAAAACAACAATAATAATAAAAGTAAGAATTGAGTTTGGCCTCATGTTTTAAATATTGCAGAAAAAATACTCAGGGAAATTAAAATCTAAAAATTATAACATGATCTAAATAAAAGCTTCTGTAGCAAGTGAAATTGTGGGCTCCAGCACCACTTTTATTGCTGAGGATGGCAAGGACATCTAAATTTAACAATGCAGATGAAGATTAGGCTGAGGGTCATGACATAGCCTCTGAGATGGCCTATATGATATTTTGTATATATGGTACAGCATATAACAGACATATTTATCTACCCATATATTTTTGCAGAAATACAGGACTGCCAAGTACCACATCTTTGTACCTTAAAGGTAAAAAGGAGAGAATATAACAGTTTTAAGTGCATGTGTTTAAAATGCAATTTTGCTTTTAAATTGGCAGTGATGTTGAAAACACCATGTCCTGCTGAGGCATGAGGAGGAACCAGCATATACCTACAAATCCATGAGGGAATAGTCCTGACCTTTTAGACTAACCAAGTTTTGTGGGACTTGATGAATTACCGAGAGATTGCTAAATGCACCTGCTGCATCTAAATGTTTTGTGTTTTACCATTAAATTACAAAGTTGTGCTTTTTCTCTTTTCTGACATTTACTCCAAGCATACGTGATTCAAGCTTTCTAAGTCATATCTATTGACTATATGCTGCAGGTCCAGCTGCTCTGAACATATGGATTAAATTACATTTTGGGACAGTGGTCAGGTCTTAACTGTGATGTGGTGTTCATCAGATGGGTTTGGTTTTTTTGAGCACAAAGGCCTGCAGTATACCTTAAACTATAAAAATCCTGTTTAGAGTAGTGCTGAAGGTCTGATATATTCCCTGCAGGATTCAAGCAGATGACATCTGAAGCTGTTGAAGATCAAAAATTATTGTGAAAGTGAAATCCTTACTTTCCCAAAGCAGTACCTCAGAAGAAAATCTGACAAACTGACTGCTAAAGATGGACTCATAAACTCTCTGAACTTCATACAACAGGAGTTGCAGGTATTTACATGTCATTTATTTGTGGTGTTGTGAAATAAACACGGGACTAATATTTTTAAATTCTTAATTGTAATTAGTTGTGAATTGATTTTATATTTTATTGAAAGTTTATTTTGTTTCATATTTTGATGTAGAACATTTTAAATTTTTTTTTAAAGGAAATATGCTTCCCTTGAAAAATTTGTTGGTTCTGTATTTTCTCACAGAAAGACGTCATTAATCTCACTGAAGCCAAAATTTGTACAGAGGGGAAATAAATTTTATCAGACTCATGATATAGCTAGAAAGAAAAAAAAACCACAAAGAAAAGTGAAATTTTTTTCCCACTTGTTTTTATTTTTATTTGTCATTTCAGTCTTTTAAACAAATTTTGGGGTTTTTGGTCTTAGCTAAAATCTATGTTTTATTTCTCACTCACAACAAAGAAATCTAATCTTGGAACATTTATGTCATCAATCTTCATTTTGTTGCTGTCAGTTCATTGATATCTGTGTTAATTTCTCATCTCTTTCATCTTTATGTTTTTATTCTTTTTTCCTGCTCCATAATATTACAAAATATCCTCAATATTATAACTCTTATAAAGAGTAAATTACCCTCATTCATTTTTCAACAAGAATATTCTCACAGATTAAATGCAGTGGCAAAAGGGCAAAAAAAAGAAAAATCAGTAAAGGTAAAAAATATTCTTTAGTATTTGAAAAAAAGTTAGGAACTGCTCTATTGCAAATCATTTAGGGAAACTGTGCTAAGGAAAATGGAAACAGTTTGTAAAATTAGTTTTTCTATTAGCTTGTTTCATTTTTTCCTGAAAAGCTTCCTGCAAAAGTTTTCAGATTTTATCTTTAATTGAAAAGCTCTGGTCATAATTACCGTGGAACTGGCTTGAGTCTTTGGAACTGTTCAAGTCAGACAAGAAATGTGAATTAAGCTGAATTTATTTTCAATGTAATATACATACTTTCAAACATATTTATGATGATAAAATTCACTCTATGCATTACTACTTTAAGCTACTAATGCAAAACTGTCCAGCATTTTAAGGCATCCTTAATTCTAAGCAGACTAGTGCATCACCTGCATGTGTGTGCTGTAATAAATATAATTTTGGTGAGCTTTCATCATTTGACAAATTGGAACTGTATGAAAGAAAATTAATTCCTCACTAGAGGTATCCTTGAAGGACCCATAGGTCTATTTTGAAAACCTATGCAATACTTTGTAGTTTCAGTAAAACATATTTTACTATTCATACCCACTTAGGTGTGGGTTCGTTGGCTACTGTAATGGTTGTCTCAAATATGAGTGCTTCTTTGTTACATAAAGTTAAGGCAGGTAGGAGATGCAGTTATGAACTGAAACTTCCTGAAAGGATCAGAAAAGGACTATCTCTTTGGCAATTCCATCCTTCGAGAGTGTGTTCCGTCTAAGCAGTGAAAACTGCTATCTTAATGAAGCCCAAATATGATCTGATGCGATCTATGGTAATGTATAGAAATCATAAAACTTCATTCCAAGGGGTCTACAGCTGCATCATGCTTTGTAGATACATATATCTAAAAGTTACTGTAATTGGGTATGTATTTCTGGTTGTTTGGTTTATCTAACTCATAAAGGTCATGACTCAAGATGTTTGGCAGGATGACATTTGGAGAGAAAAGCAACTGTTTGTTATGGAAAGCAAAAACAGATAAACAGAAATACAGAAGAAAGCCCTAAATGTCAAGCACTTCAACACCATGCCACTTTTCATGTTTTTTATGTTAAAGTATTTGCATACAAATTCTTAACACAGTTTGGAGAAGTGGCTCTACAGTAGACAAAGAGGTAAGGCGGAATTAAAAATAAATATTGGAGAAGAGACCACATTTACTTTCATTACCTGAGAAGATCTAAACCACAGAATTGATGTTACCAGTGACAAGGGAGAAGAAGAGAGAAAAGAGAGTTTGCCCCATGTCCTGTCCCCCTGCTAGGACATTAGCACTTGGCTAATGCAGCAGAAGGTGCAGCACCAAGGTTTGGGTTTTTTTTCAACCCATGCATCACAGCCAAGGAACCAGAGAGAGGAGATGCCAGTCACCAGAAAATGTGTTCTGTGTGATTGCATCCAGGTACTCTAAATTCCTATGTCCTCACCATTAACTATTATGAGGAGAGTAGGACCCAAGACTTCCTTTTTTTTTATTAGGTTTGAGCCCAAGCCAGACACAGTATTCACTGCTTGGGAGAATGCAAAGTCCTTTGCACAAAAGCCCTGTTATAGAGTAGAGCTAGAGGAGACTTCCAAATGAAAGCACCTAATATGCTCTAAACAGCATATTACCACACTTAAATTCAAAATTTATTTGATAATAATATTACAGTCTTGCCTTTATACATTCTTGACTGAATCTGGAGTGTAAAATGCTGGTTTATCTTGTAGCAATATGAATTTCATCATTACCTTCACTGAAGTTAAATTTCAGCTGATGCATAGTGACCTGCTGGACCCACGATGATTTGCACCAGTTGAGGATTTGGCCCAGATTTGCTGAGCACTATGGACACTCGCCTGCTGGGAGTATGGTTAACCATTAGCTTGCTTTACAGGCAAAACAATATCCATCAAAGTGTCAGAACTCCCTGTCAGGACTAGCTCTAGGTGGATTTCAGAGACTGCTGTAAAAGTATCTTAATGAAATGCAGAAGACAATACAGTATCCCATAAGCCACTTTACAGCAAAGGAGAATATATGACATTCATATTGAAGAACACGTGATGGATTATTCTTTCCTCCATTATTGCCGTGGCTTTTCTTTTTGTAATAGTTATAGACACAATAATGAACATTATTTAGTTTTGAGGCCATTTCAATAATAACTGTATGAGATAAAGTCCCAAGCCCTTAGTACAGTTAATTTGATACCACATAGATTCAGCATTTCTTTCAAGAATCCAGCCTGACCTTTGGATAAACCTTGGTCAGCACTTAGGATTATGTTACATTTTCATCACTCAGAACAACTGGAGTAGGATGACCAAACTTTTCCTCAAATAACATGTGTTCTCTCCACCAATAGAAATCGTTCCCTTCTCCAGAATGTCTCTGATCCACTAAATGTGAAACTTCCAGTTCTTGCTGCTTCCCTTATTTGTCCACTTGAACCATAAAGAACTGTGTCCAGTGATGCAGGAATAGCACTTCATTTCTGATACTCTGCATTGCCTATGCCATTGCAACATTTGCCCCATTTATCCTATGAATGGCGTGACAGTTGTGCTTTACCTAATTTTTTATCTATTAAAACATCTTTAAAAAAATATGTCTCATCCTTTGGTGTTCATGGTCTTCTGGCTCTGACTGAATTATGAGTTGAAGACTAAATGTCATAGCTGGAGGCACTTAACTTTAAGGGTCTGCAAGAGAAAACCATCCTTATGGGGCACATTACCTCGGTAATCTATCTCCCTTATGTCTCATTTCTGCCTTTCTTGTACACAACCATAGTATTCCCAAATGTCCAGGTAGATTCACCATATTAGACACTTTCCAGGCCTTCCTGGAGGCTCCATGAGTGTCCAAGACCAGCTGCATCCCTGGTCTCAAAGGAGAGAATGAGGGTTGTAGTTGCACGTGTTCTATATACAGAGTGTCTGAAAGTTTGCCTTGGGCCACCTCTGCTCCTCTTCTGGCATCTTTCCAAAATGCACTAACTGCAAGACAGGCAGGATTTTTGGCACAATGTGTGCTCCTTCTCTGTACATGAAGGATGAAATCCATTTAATAACCCAGAGAATCTGAATATTCTTTCTTATTGGATCAAAGGACAAAAGGTGAACGAAAAATGTGAACCATATCATTTAATTAAACTATCAAATGCACATCATGGCTATTAAATATCAAAAGTAATGAATAAAAAACACACTAGGTAGCATCAGTCCTTATTTATAAGTTACTTTTGGGCTCTGGTGTGCTACTGTAGGAATTGCAGTTGTCTGAACTGTAAAATAAAATGCCAGTGATCACCATTCAAAAGTCTGGCTTTACTCCAAAGCATTGTGGCAGAAGAGATGTTGTTATTCTGTATTTGCAGAGTAGGTAAACTTTGCAGAATCTTAAATGCCACTGCAAATGCTGACTTTTAACAAGTATTTCAAGAACAGAATGGATAATTATGTACACAACAGGAAAAACAGTAGGGGTACTAATGCTAGTGGGAAGAAAGTGAAAAACATCAAAAATGTATGCAAAAAGTAGATCAGAAAGTACTTGAGTATTTAATCATGATGTGCAGCTTATTTGCACAATCTATGTTTGAGAAAAGATTGACAAAAGGAATAATATAAGTTCCAAATATAGACACTGTGTAGGTTTAAAAGATTATTATGAGCTGATCTATTAACCTGGCTGGAAAGGAATATAAAATACAGCATGAAGTAGCTAGAAATAGCATGTGCTGAAGAGCTCTGAAGGAAATGTGAAGAGACCAATTATCACTGTACCTGCAACAAAATCTACAGAACAAGAGCACAACTATATTAGGCAATTCTTACATTGTTATTTCACGTTAAAGTATAGAAAGCTAGAAAGCTGGATGTTGGCTATAACAAGAGAATAAAGGAACACACCACATCAACTTCTGTTTGACAGAAGATTTCACTTGACATGCAGAAAGCACTGATGGATATGAATAATTAGACCAGAAATCCTGGACTACAAAAAAAGCAAAAACTTTAATTCCAACATTGGTTTCAATGATGATGATCATTCATAGATGGCTGCGATGGCAATGCTACCCTTGACATTTCAGGTAATAAGTGTCACAAGATTATAAGATAAGATATAATAAGATTAGTAGTTTTTACACATGCTTCTCAGAAGGGCAGTCCAGGGTAAAGAACCATTATTGTCTTCGTGCAAACAGCAATCCAAAGCACAGACAGAACATCACATCTAATTATGGCTGCACAGTAAATCTGAAGCATATCTGGGAACAGAGCATGAGGTTACTAACTCCCAGGCTGGGATTTTGTACGCATAAAAGCATTACCTTGGCTGAGATCATATTACTAAGCTACACTGTACAAAGAGAATTGGAATAGTAGGCATCAGACAACCATTATATTTGTACAACACTTGAATTTATAGGGTCTGGTCTAAATATTCTTTTTGGACTTGAAATAGAGTGAAGTTAGTGGGGTCTCAGAGGAGTCTGTGAAAGTGCTGTTAGATCAGAACATAGAAGAGAACCATGACATATATGCTTGAGGTAAAACATGACTTTCTAATGTAATATAGGATGAAGGCATAATTTGTTGCAGAATGAATTCTCTCAGAGAACGTTTTGATGGCTTGGAAAGATTCCAAAAAGGCAAAGCTTTTTATTCTGTGATAAAAACAAAAATCCCACTGTGAAGCTTTCATTAAGAATTTCACTATTATTTGTTATATAATTTAACATTCAGCACACTTTAATATCATGCTCTTTGATACTCTTCTTCAGTCAGGAAAAAGTTACACAGTATTGCAGAAAACCAAAAAAGGCCTTGAAACCAACACCAAACCATATATGCACTCATTTCAAGCCTAAATCTCCACTTCAGTGTACAGAACCTCTCACACTGCACCTGCAGTCTAACAGGAAAAAAACCTCCAGGCTATATCAGGTTTGGCTAGGGCACAGAAGAACTGTCTGAAGTTCAGCAAAGGCAAATGCTTCAGATTTAAAGCATTATTTTAGTCTGAAGTTATACTGAAAGGTGTGACTGAAGGCTGACTGCCTTTTTTTTTTTTTTAATACCATTATCATTATGAGCAAATTTCTTTCTGACTTCAAAATTTTGTAATTTCTTTCTAAAATAAGTAAAGCCATAAAATAAAAATATAAAACACCCACTGTTTTGAATATTTCTATTTTCTTCCTAAATGGATGGCTGAAATGACATCTTGGTTAATTGACACTTCTGAATTAACATTATTAATCAGAAGCGGAACCATAAGGAGACTGGTCTGGATTTTTAATATAGTTTATAGTAACAACTGATTTTTGTAAAGTAAAATAAGTAGGATTTTTGTTTAGCTTCTTGCAGGTGAAATTATTGATGATGTGAAGTTTTAGAGTTTTACATGGTTGGTTTAAATTTTTGCATTCTGCATAGGAAAGTCCAGATGTTGAGTTCTATTTTGTAATTTTTTTAAACATGCAATTGAGATAGAGAGATAAGATAGGAAATGACTTATTATTTGATTTTAATTTTTTACATTGAATATATAAAATACATTCAAAAAGCAGGAAAAATGTTTAATATAAAATACTATCCCGTAGTGGGAATGTGGTGAGTTGACCTTGGATAGCTGCCAGACACCCACTCAGCTGCTTTCTCACTCCTATTCCTTAAGAGGACAGCAGAGTAAATAAGCTAAAAAACATTTGTGGGTGGAGATAAAGACAAGGCAATCACTTACCAATTATTGTCACAAGCAAAACAAATTCAGTTTGGGGAAAATTAATTAATTCCTTGACAACTAAAAGTTTACCCAGATGGTGAGATGCAAAAAGTACGCCACCTTATCAGGCACTTTTTTTTTCCCAGATACAGCTTTGTTGCCTTATTCCCAACCCCTTGACCTCCTCCCTCATCAAGTTGTGCAGGAAAGATGGGGAATGGAGGATTGTGATCAGTACATAATGGTTCCTCTCTCCTGCTTCTTCCTCTTCACCCTTTCCCCTTGTTCCAGAATGGCTCCTCTCCCTGGGCTGCAGTCCTGCAGTCCTGCTCCAACATTGGATCCTCCATGGGCTGCAGTGTGAATATATGCTCCAGCATGGTTACACAGGCCACAGGGGAACCTGCTGCAGCACCTGGAGTACTTGTTTCCCCTCCTTCTTCTCTGACCTTGCTGTTTGCAGGATTATTTCTTATGTTTTTTCTTTTTCTCTCACTCCTCACTGCTGTGTGGTATTTTGCTCCTCATTAAATATTATTGGCAGAGGCACCATCAACTTGGCTAGTGGGTCCAGCACTGTCCTCTGGTTAGTCTGTTACAGATCCAGCTGGATCCAGAACAGCCCCTGGTCTCCCCACAGAGGTCACTCCTGTAGCTCACTTCCTCACAAAACCTTGTGACCTACACCCAATATACACTAACATTGGAAGGATGCCCTTACATATCCTATTTAAAACATGTACAAATGCACTTTCAAAAAAAAGCAAAAACAAAAGCCTCAGGGAGGAGGAATTGAAAAAGTGTACTACTGTGAATGCTTCAGGAAAAAGACAGATAAAAGAGGATGGCATTGTTATGATCTCCAAGAATATAAAATGCTTCTGGAATGAAGAACAAAACAATCAGTTCTCCATGCCTAGGGAGCATGAAAACTGAATTAATGGATTTGAATTACAGCTTGGAAGATTTAAAATAGATATTAAGTAAAACTTTCCAATGACATGGATCATGACACCCTCAAACAGATTGCCTGAAGAGCTTTTAGAGTTTCAGTCACTGGAAATCTCTAAGGACAGGTTAGGTAAGCATCTATCAGAGTTTGACAGGTACAGCTGATTTTGCCTGTGGGCAAAACCATAGAGTAGATGACCTCCTGAGGTCTTTTTCAGGCTGTTTTTCTCTCATTCTGTGATAGGCAGTGATTTAGTCTACAAGTACACTCATGACTTCAAAAGGGCTATTTATAAAAGAAAGTACTTCTCAGAAAGACATTTGCAGAGACGTCTGTTTTTTTGGAAAGTAAGGAGGTATGAATAAAAGGAGTAGAGCTCCTGGCTGACAATGTCATCCACAACTCTTTTTCTGATTAAAAAAATAACATCTTAAATAGATTTTCTCAAGATTACAGATAACAGCTGGGTTTGAATTTTCAAGGTGTGCACACGGAAAGCCACAGTGCCTCCCTCACCATTATAAGCAGAGCAAAAGCCTGAAACACATTTAAATGTCTATCTTCTGTATGTCTATAGCATGTGACTTTTGTAGAGTGAAACACTTCACTACTGGGCACTTAAGATACACTCAGAAGATAGTATATCTTTGCCTGAGGAACTGCCCACACTCATCTGCATGGAAATCTCTAAGGACAGGTTAGGTAAGCATCTATCAGAATTGACAGGTACGGTTGATTTTGTCTGCAGGCAAAAGCATAGAGTTGATGACCTCCTGAGTTCTCTTTCATGTTGTTTTTCTCTCATTCTGTGATAGACAGTGATTTAGCCTACAAGTGCACTCACGACTTCAATACAACTTTCCTATTATAAGAAACTTGGAGTTCTTTCACTGAGTAATCTGACCAAATACCTGCAGTACACCTGAGACTTCATTTGAAACCAGTGGAGAGGAACAGACACATTGTTCAACTCACTTCTTTTCAGTATTGCCTTTAGGAAGAGATGATTTGTGCCCTGGAAGTGCTTCTTTATTTCCAATAACCATGGCAATAATAAATTAACAGATGAAAAATGCACATATGTATTAAACAGGTAAGTAAATGAATGTCACTCTTCCTTGGATAGATTTTCACATTGTATATCATCTCATAGTCTTTCACATACTTCTCTTCACACAGCTTCTGTGGAATAGGAAGAACTGTTGGCTTCTTTTTGAAGATGTGGAAATGAAGCACAGGACAGTTACAAGAATTGCCCAAGGTCCTGTGACAAAATTCAGCAGAAGAGAAGCCTGAGTCTAAGCTTGTTAAGTCTCCGACTGTTCCACTGAATGTTCCTTTTCTTTTGTTTTTAAATAGCAAAAATGAATTTTTTTTACGAAGCATATGTTTCTAAGACAGTCATCATCACAAATCTGTCGCTGTTGCTGCTCTTGATTTCCCTCTCCAAATAGGCACTAATTTTCTTAGCTAGATTATTAAACAGAAAAAGAAAAAAGAAGATTGCTGTGTATGAGAAGGAGTGAGAAGTCTTTCTAATTAGGATGCTGCAAAGCATTTGAAGATTGCATAATAGAAAACTGTCTGATGGCAAATCTGCAAAAATACATCTCTTCAGAATGATCATAATCTTACAAGCATCAGTTTGGTAAAACACTAATTTTTTTTCTGATTCGGAAATGAATAAATTATCTACCAGGACTAAAATGCATATACAGACACACAATTGTACTCAAGTACTATATATGTATTCATACTTACATGATATATATAAGTCTTTCTTTTCATTAGTTTAATCCAAGGATGGATACAAGTGTTTTTTCAGGATCCAGCTGCTTTCTTCAGAATACCTAGTAAAAAGGAAACAGAATATGGAATACTAGAGTAGATAAATGCCTAGTGCTTTAAGAATTTTTTGATCAAGAATTGTCAGGCATATTTGTACAGAGAAAAATATTGTTTATCTTCAGCTATGTGGCAAGTGGTACCAGTTCTACCAGAGAAGGTACCCAAGACAAATAATCTTCAAGAGAAGTTTTTTAGCTTCTAACTTTTCACAAAATTCAAGGCCTTGATGTCCACAGTTTTGTCATGAATATTTGAGGTAAAATCCTGGTCCCATTTGAGAGGAATAATGACAATCCCTCGATATGAACAAAAGAAACATTTCCTTCTTGGTTCATGCAGGGATTGGAGCTCTAGAAGCTAATGTCTGAAATGTATATTTGGTTCTGGAAAAGGAGAGCTGGGCAGGGAAAGGAGGAAAGAAATAAGCGTGTAGAGAAAATAGCTTTTTTACACTGTAGAAAAAACATGCAACAAAGAATGTCTAGGGCACACAGAAATACTTTGTGACACATATTAAAGTCCTGGCTTCTTTTCCAGCTGCCATGATATTCTCCAAAACTATTTTTGCATACAGTCAGCTCTTTTATTAAATGCATTATCTTATATTGGGAATAAATCTCAGCTGGGATAATATACCCTGCTTCTCAATACACAGAGACTTCAAAGAGCATCAGATATAAGTCCCCAGGTAATTTTGATTGTCTAATGTTTATTATGAACCTTGATCAAGGTGAAAAGATACCATAAATTGTGAAGAAGTACAAATCAGAAATATTATTGAATGCTTCTGAATAATCTGTAAAATGATACTGCTAAGGTTCTTAAAAATTTAGAGTTGTATAGGTGGTTTTAAACTATCCAGCACATGAACTATCAGATCAGGGGTAATGCTAGCAATGGCAAGAAGCAGCTACAATCGACAGGATTTTTTTTTTCAATTGGTATGTGTGAAACTATACATCCATTAGCAGCAATATTGTATTCAGACTACAAGATCTTACCAATAACATTAGTGAGAAAGGTGTCTGGCTATATGCAAACACTAATTAATCTTTTCAGCAAAACTGAAGACAGAGGACCAAGGAAAACTGAATTAATCTTCCTCATGTTAGTAGTTTTGGGGACAAATCTGGGCTGTAGCTGGGGCAAGCCCTTAGTGAAGTACAGATAGTGTCTCTGTGATGTGGTCTTTAAACGTGTTACACAATGATTTCAGCCCCTAATTTTACTTCTAACACAACAGATGTGAATCTTTCCTGTCTTCATAGGGAGCTAAGTCAAACTACATTTGCCTGATAAACTCCATGCAGAAGTCCTCCACAGAGGAGGAAACTTCTTCTGCTCTGTATAGAAAAATCATGCCATAAATGGATATTGTCCTCCATCAAAATAATAATTTAAGAATAGATGTATAGAGTACTAGTCATTCTTGACCAGGCCTGTTTTAACTTACCTGGTCAAAAATGCGAATAATTTAATTTGCAAGCTCTTTCTAAACTACGGTAAGATGGAATTCTAAAATATCTATGTTTTACTTAAAATCCGCTTCTTGTTGATAAATATTATGATATGTGTCAACTGGTAAAATCAATACTGATTCAAAGATATAGATCAACGAATGTAAAGATTGCAAGAAATAAAACGGCTGAAATCAACGTTTTTCTTTAATTTCTGCAGATTCTTCCTCTGATAAGGAAATTTTAAACAGATTTGCAGATTACTCTATCATTTTTCAATGAGTTTTCTGCCCAGGGCTTCTTACCTTTGCTATGTTTTATACATACCAGATTATGCAGGAAGAGAAGGCCCTGCAGCGAGTAACCACGGCCACACGGCTGGTCTGCCGGAAGGCTGGGACCCAGCAGCTGCTGTTCTGAATCATTAGTAGTACTGAAAATTGAATCACAACAGGCATGTTATTCTACAGCTACACTAACAAAATCTTGCATTTCATTACTGCCTCTGCTTTCTATTATGGGATTTGTCTTTTATACTTCTGGTTAAATAAGCTGTTTAATGGAATAAATATATTTTGTAAGGCTTTATCTTTACCCCTACTCTTTCTATCACCAAATAAAAACAATCCTTTTACCTTTTTACAAATTCCTCTTTTAATATCCACTACAATTCTGAAGGTAGTTTAAGAGTCTTGGGATGTTGTGTCCTACTTTTTCTTCTTTGCTTAGCCTGCAAATTCAGATACAGTTTGCCCTTTTGAATTAATGTGCATGGCTTTTCTATATTGAAGTCCTTAAACTCTCAATCCAGTCATTGGCTCTAATTGCTTCTCACAATTATTTAAAGTTTGGCCTTTCAAAATCAAAATCCTTACTTACAGACATGCTTTTCTTTATCCCACTGTTTCATTTAAACCGGATTAGATGGGGATCATTAGATTCAAGGTTTTCTGTAGAAGGCTCCTTTATAACATGACTCTTACGTTGTCATGTACTTCATACTATATCTGTGTCTTACCACTTCTGTTTAAAAGTATTTACTGAAGATATGGGACAACTGCTGAGCAAAGGAATTTTAGATATTAATATATTATATGCCATAAAGCTCCATCTAAACCCAATGGCATTGAAATTGTAAGTTCAAGCATTCCAAACAAGGAATTACATAAATCAAAATTGCAAAAATCAAAATTATCCTGACAATTGTATCCCTTTTTCATGATCATTGTGCTAAGGTATCTAGCTATGCAATCAAATCTCACTTAGGATTTTTCCTTTAGGTGTGCACAAAAAGCACAAAGATGAAGCTGTAATCTTCCATCGGAATTTATATACCTCAATTTTGAAACAGGTGAATCCTTCACTCAAATCTTTACACAAATATATTACAAAAATTGCAGAAATACTGTATTCCAGGTGACTGGTTCACTTCTCACATTCAGTAAGAGCAGTGTGTGCCAAACTAGCACACTTGGTCACATAAGGACTGAACCCTCCTGACTTCATTGGGGAGCAACAAGCAAAGAAGAACTAATTAAATATCTCCAGTTTGGTGCAACAAATTGGCATGGAAACACCTCTCCGATATTTGTCAGTGTGACTCATTCAAGACTCTAGCTTCACAAATAATTTTGGGCTACACTGGAAGATGTTCCTCATGGAAACTAAGGACCATACAGACCATTATAGCTCAAGTTTCTGGGTATTTAGGACAGTTTCCCTACAGTTTCATTTATGTCAAAATGAATGTATATTTCAAATACTCTGAATGTGACTCTTGAAGTTGTTCTTCAATGGTGACAAAATGGTACCATTATTTAGCAGTTGCACAGATTTTTCATCTGTCCATTTCCAAGAAGTTTTTGGAGATGGAAAGATATAGGCAACATAGAAAGAAACTGCATGTCTGAATGTTAAATAAATGAACTTCTCCAAACTGAATACTTTGAAATAAAAAGCTTTCTTCAGATGGAAGAAGGGAAGCAAGCTTTTTCTTTTATAATCTGATCCTGCCATTCACTTTCACATTAACTTACTTATTTTAAAATAACTAGGTAAATTAGGAAATATGGGGTAATTTACTCAATTCTGAGAAAAAAATCTTCAGTAAAATCCATGGCTTTTAGAATGGTTTGAATCTCCTAAATTGTTATGCAGAACTTTAACACAATGCAATTTCTTATTAGGAAGGGATCTTGCTTACTCAAAGCCATTAAATTTTATTTTAAGAGCATGAACAATATCACCTTTGTGATAATGAGGTGATAAGGAAGGTAGGAAAACATAATGAAAGAGCTCTCAAAAACTATAAAATTCATGAAAACACACAGGTTAAAACACACAGGTTGAATTGAGTTTTGTTATTTTGTCAGGAATGCCCTGGGCTAGGAGGACTGAAATGGAAAAGAAGATTTGATGTCATTTCTAATGAACATAAAACACAATCTTTTTTTTTATTTGTAAAAATAAAGTACCATTCTTTGTACCCTGCCTTAGAGAGAAATAAAGAAACTTGTATTTTCTCATAATTTTATTTCTAATGACCATCTTTTAAGAAAGTCATAATCTGCTTTTCTTTTTTTTTTCCTCTCTACAGTTACCATAACAACCATAGAATTTTTGGTAGGGATAAAAGATTTGACAAGCATGTTGTCTTTCTGCTTTTAAAGTCTCCATGGAAATATAGATGATCAGACAGGCATTATTAAACAAGGCTGAGCATTATACAAGTGTCAAAGGTACACAAAAAACTTGAGAAGGTCAGGCAAAATGGTATTTCCTGTCAAGACCATGACATAAAACAACACAGGAGTTTGTCATTGCAGTAACACACATTAACATTGTGATTTAGTTTTCTATGGGAGAAGGGGATAGGGAAGGACATTTTCACCTAGGGTGAATGGACCTGATATAAATGGGAAAAGGTGTCCAAAGAACAGCTCAACATCAAGACCAGTGTAATAGATGCCCAACCTCTCAATTAAACTAGAGAAGTTAAAAAAGTGGTACAAAACCCAAACATTCTCTGAGGATCCTTATCTTGTTCCAGATCACCCAGGCATCAGAGACATACATCCTTTTCCTAGATAATAAATAGATACTATATAGATATCAAAACTATTAAACATAAGACTGAGGACAGAGCTTTTAAATTCTTGTCATTCTAATGTAAATTAGAATGGTGGTACTTCAAAAAAGGGTTTCATTCTGATTTGGAACTAAAACTAAACTGTGAAAAATTCTCCTAGAAACAGAAATGTGGAAAACATATAATTTTGAGGTGGTTTTTGCTTAGCTAAAACAAAAAACCAAACTGTAGTAATAATTTTTTTTGTTAATATTGTCGATTTGCAAAATTTGTCCTATGTGTTATTTTTATAGTTATTAGTTATTTAATGGCATATCATCAGCAGCATATTCCCGTCCAGCGCTGCTACTGGCATGTGGCAGTTAGAAAAAATATTGAAATATTTTATTATTCTTAAAATCAGTCCCAATAACTGATTTTGGCACTTTTGGAACACTGGTCCTTTTTTTTCCCCCCCTTTGTCAAAAGACTGAATTACAAACACAAACAGGAGATTCTTTAATGTAAGTATCAAACTGCTTCATGGGTTTTTTTTTCAAAGCATTCTTTACCTGGAGAATTTTAGTTAAAATTAAATCTTTTAAAAATATTTTCATTTTATATTAAAAACGTATTTTCAATGACATACATTTAGCTGAAAGAATCCTGATCAGTTTGGCTGGCTATAAATAACTACTTGGGTTCCCTCTTTAATTTGTGTATGCACTGGCATCAGCTGTGCAGAAAATATTAAGTATATTGGAATATTATGGGAGAGCCACTACACCATATCACTATTTCACTAATAAGCTCTGACTGCTTCAAATTCTGAACTAAATTTTCAGAGTTTTTGTGAAAAAAATGAGGTTTTTTTTCTCTTAGCCAAGAGAAAATGAGCAGTTCCTACAACTAATAGTTTCTGCTAGTGAAGGCTTGATGAGTACTGGATATCATAAGTGCATACATTGGACAAGCTGCCAAACTTCATCTGCTCAGTGACATTTGTAAAGATAAATCAGACAAATCAACCATGGTGCTTAAGACACAGCTCAACATTGGCCTTGGAGGTAACTAGAAGGAATTCTGCTTGGTAGTATCGGGGATGTATTTTTGGTATTTGACAGGCTCATTTCACTTGTCTTGCTAAGCCACAACTAATTACTTCTTTTAGCCAAATTAGACCATCAGTCTGGATGGCTGGAAAACAAGATGGCAAAAAGCCTGTTGGATGGGCAGGCTCAGAGAAGTTGGCTATTGGGGAGCGCTCTACATGGCTGCCTGCGACATGTGGATAACACAGGGCTCTGCACTGGGACCTGTCAGGTTTAACAACTTTATCAGTGACCTGCAGGTAGTAATGGAGTGCACTTTCATTAGGTTTGCAGGTGACCTCAACCTCAAATTGGGAAAAACAGTAAATGCGATGAAGGGAAGTGCCACCATCCAAGGGGACTCAGGCAGGACGGAGGAAGGGCCCAACATGAATCTCAAGAAATACAACAAGCATTGCACCTGAAAAGAAAGGATCCCAAGCACCAACACATGCTGAGGACTGACGAACTGGCACAGATCACTGAAGTATTTTCTTATAAAGACATCATATTTGAAGACATTGGCAGGTGCATATTAGTACTGACATCCCTGTTTATGTTGTGTGTGGTCACATCCCCTCAGTTTTGGTATGACAGGGAGTAATACAACTGTCACCAGACTATGCTCTTCTGGGTGGCACAAGGAACAATATCATTCTGAAATTCATTGCAAAGTGAAAAGAGGCAAACAAAGAAACTTTTCTGGGGCCCTTCACTACTATTATGAGTTTTCACATATGTGTTTGTCTGCATATGCAAAAGTAGAGTTACATGTTTAATAATTTTTAGTACCATTAATAAAAGATTGGGTGTAAAGGCAAATATATTGCTACGTATTTTCCTTCTATTAATTTCAAAACTAATTTAAAAAAAGAGAAAATTGCGAACAATAGAAATCCGAATTATTCTGTATTTTAAATCTTAGCATTTGCAACACAGAGCAGGAAAATCCATAAAAAGCAAATTTGAAGGATCAGCTTCTTCTTAATTGTTGTCATTTTTCATTCTGTCACTTTTGGTGTTATTTTAAGTTGAAGGACACAGTGCACAAACAACAACCTCTCAGCACATCAAAAGGTTTCCACTTAATTCAAGGGAACACAGAATGTTTTTATACATCATGCCTTACTTTTAACTATTTTGTGTTCAAAAATTGTTAGTGCATACATTGAACAGGAATATTAAGACTTCATAATTATTATCTAGGTATGTTTAAAAAGGATCAATTAAGTATGTTGCAGTTCTGTCATCTGGAATGCTGTTTTCTTAAATGATTTGCAAATAAATCTTAAAGGATGAATGATACTTAAATTATGCATTGATGCAGGTTGAGAAGAACTGATGTGTCACGTAATAGGCTGGATGGTTGCTTAGGACTGAGGCTAATTAAAAAGAATTACTACAATTGTTCAGACTCTGTTGACTCTTTGTACAGCCTAGCCCAAGAGAGTTTTCACCTTGATATATCTGCTTCTCCTTGGCAAAAGCAATAATGGGAAGTTTGGTAGCAAATTAAATTAATAAATGCATGGAAACAAATTTCATACACATACAAAAAGCAAATGTGACATTGTCTTATGAGGTGATTACAAATCTGATTGGCAAAGAAAAATGCCAAAAGCATATCACTTGGTTTATTATGTGACTTTCTAACTAAAATTTGACATTCAGCAACAATCAATGTAAAACATTTGCATTATGTAGACCAGAAAAAAACCCTTATAACTATGCCATCTCCAAAACTAATTGTAAACAAATGTCATAAACAAATTAATAAGTTTAGTGCTATCTGTTCTGGACTCAGTGTTATTTAGTTTGCTTATTGGTGATTAGAAACATATAATAAAATCAATTCTTACAAAGTTTCCATACAACATGATTATTGACTCAAGTTATAAATAATATATATAGAATTCTGAATCACTCAGTAATCTGAATTCATTTTTAAACGTCATGCATTTTAATGCTGCCGTATGGAAGACTGTGCATCTAGGAACACAGAAAGTAGGTCACACTCACAGACACAAATGTTTCTTGGAAAGCCTTTGTCTATGAAAGCCTTTGGAGTCTGGTGAGTAACCAGCTGAACATGAGCTCCCAGCAAAATACAGTGACTAAGAGTAATGTAGCTCATAATTATGTAAGTTGAATACAAACAAGACAGATTATAGATATCATATTTCCTCTGTATGGTATCATTGACTCCATTATCAGAATCACATGTCCCTTAGGTATACACCTCAAGGTTGGAAAGTCTCTGAAAAAAACAGGTTTACAGAATCTGCAATACAGCAACAATTCACAAAGAAATTTCAGTTTGGTTCATTTATGGAAGAAGTCAATCATCTGCAAGGAACCTCCCACATATCCCAGACTTAGCTTCAGATAGATCTTGACCTATCTTCAGGCAGATTTCAACATGAAAGGAAGTCTTCATCTACCCAAAAGGTGGAAAAAAGTTCAAACAATAAACACTGCAGTCAGCCTAGAAATAAGGTATGCATTCTTAAACTAAGATAACTATAGCCACAGATCTGTTTATTTCCACATTGTTTTCTCTCCTGATATAAAGACTGGGTGCCTGTTTAAAAACATGCTCTAGTTCAATCAGAAGGAAAGTATGGAACATACAAAAAGTAAAACAAAGAATTATGGTCTGTTTGAAACAAGAAATCAGATCAAATAACTGAAGTGACAAGAAGCAACTGGGAACATGCCAGTAAGATACATTTTTTTGGGAAAACTTATTTTTGCAAACTAGTTGAAGACACCAATTTGGAAGGAGTGAGGCCCTGGCTTTGCCCTATTCTGAAGAAGATGAGATTCCCTGGGAGGAAGTAAGCATGTTCATTCAACTAATAGCATTGTCTTCTTTATGGGTATATCAAGTGCAACATCTTCCTAATTCATCTCATTTAGTCTCCTTTCTCTAGTTTTCTGCATGAAACCTCATTTAGGAGCATCACTTGAGCACCGTCTTTGATGCTAAGGATTTGATCTCCACCTCTTGAAAAGTAAAATTTGTCTAAATCTGCATTTTTTTTGCATAATGGCTCTAATATTCATTCATTTCTATTCATTCATGCAGCTAAACTCCCATCGTTTTCCATTCTAAACCTTGTGACTTCTTTGCTCTTGATATAATAGAAAATATTCATTTGTCCTCAACAGAGCAAAAGGTGCTTTCTGAGCCTTCTGTTTTAGTAACCTTGTCTCTTTTTATTTCTGAATTTGCTTCTCTTCTGCACTGCATTAAGACACAGAACATTAAGTTCTAGTTCAACAGCGAAAGACCCAATTCTTCTTACAGATAAGTGACGATGTCAGCAGTTGTTCCTCATTTCTTAAATTTTAAAATAAGCACCTTCATGCATTGTTATGTATCTTATGTCTGGGAAAAGTGCTTAATGAATCTCACTAAAACTATCCCATCATTTTGCTTCAAACCTCTTCTCAGACCTCACTGCTCTCATGTTTCTCAGACATGCAGTATGAGACTTAACCACGTAGTTCAGAATTACCTAGTTGGTTTCCTATGTTTCCTAAAAAATCTTTGGATAAGCACCTATTGTCTCTCGCTTTACATACAAATGATGAAACTTTTGGAATAGTGAACCATTATTTCATCCTGCCTTTCACTGTGACCGCTAAATGCACTACTAAGATTCTTACTACCTACTACTGATTTCCCTTGTACAACAGGAAATGGTGATGCAGAAAATTCGTATTGAATTGATCCTGGGAGAAAGTATTACTGTAAGGACTGGAACTCTCAGTCTATGAATTAAGAATGCCAGCTTTACGAGACACACCACATCTCCGTGATCCTGACAAGATCGTAGCCCTGCAGCTGCACGCAGATCTCAAACTCATGGTGTTTTTTGCCCATACTGCCTCCATTAGTACACTGGCACTTTGGAGAGGCACTCCAGCATGCTGAGTTCCTGAAGACGGTCTGGGGGATTATGTTGTGCCCATAACATAGTTAAAGCTAAAGAAAATCGAGTAATAAACGGCACATTAAGATGATTTAATAAAATGAACTAAATCTGTGAGCTAGAACGCAGTGGTTTATATGAAAAAAAAAAATTTTAACCTTAACACTATCTCCTTTATTTGTTTGCCTGAAATTAGACCTTGATGTTGGCAATTCCCTTTAGAGTAGGAAGCAATTACTTAAGATGAAGTTATCTTAATTCAGAATCGATTAAACCCAACTCATTAACCAGAACTAAACCGGCTCAATGCCCAGTGGCTCTCACCTCGCAATGCCAGCATGTGGCGCTGTCTCCTGTAAAAAAACAGCCCCCGGTCTGCAAAAACCCTGACTTGTACATTGCTGGACTCCTCCGAAGCACAGGCAGGAAAATAATGTGCATATTTTTAGCACAAAACCAGTACTCTGCACTCGCAATAATTTGTTAGTACTAATTCTACTACTTCTAATACATAAAGGTTATTTAATGTAATTTATTGAAAAAAAAAAGTGTGAGCAAAACATATGAATGTATCTACATATCTGGATAAATACCATAATTATATTTACAGGTTGGTTGAATTCTAAACATAATTTATGTCCAATTTTCTTTATTCTGTAGCAAATTTACTAAGATCTTTAAAACAAGTGTATTTACAAGCTTGCATATCTTCTCTTTCAGTCTATCAGATACTTATCCAAAGTGGGTTTTAATTACCTACCAAATTCTTGAGCTACCGAGCCTGTTTCACAATCTCCACATAGGAGAACAGGACCTGTGTGAGTACAGTTTTACTGGAAATGAACAGCCAGTCTTTTGTGTGCTAACCGAGTCAGCCCTTACTGAGAAGGAATTCAGAGACTACACTGATGATCTCTGTAACCATGAACTTTCAAACAAAAGCAACTGAGCAAACTTTTAGTTAGTGTATTCACTTCTAGTTAGTGTGTTCACTAACTTTTTAATTATTAAAGGCTTATGCCCTTTGTCACCAGACCGTATAAAAGAAACGAAACAGGATTCACACCCATTTACTTAATGCTGGAGTTTATAATATATGACATAAAAGGCATTAGTACTAACACAGAGGGAATATATTTACAGAACTATCTACCCTCTCTAGATTTGCATCTGATTTGCAGAAACTTACATATTTTTTTCAGGCAGTTCTTATTATCTACTAAAATATAGTAAAAGTTCAATGCATTCAATGTACCTGTAAACACTATGAATCAAAGCAAAGCAATTTTCTTTTCATGACTCAAGGCAAAAAGCTGTGAAATTTTTAGTCAAGTCTTAAGGAAAACTATTTAAAAGTTTGCCAGCTACAAACTGGGAAATCCTGAACTTGATGCTGAGGCCTGAATGGGGCCACCACTATTTCTCACAATATAGCTAGGATTGTTCATTTATTTCTGTGTTGTTCTATAAAGTGCTGTTTTTACTCTCTAAATATAGAGATACTGGATCAGGCTAAGTAACCAGTTCTCTAGTGGTGAGGTATCAGTCAGAACTGGGAAAAGCATTTCTGAACCACTTACGACAGCTGCTCACTACAGGAGGAGAGGTAATAATTCCAGCTGCAAAAATGGGGAAGACTTCAGGAGGTGTAGCTGAGATGGTCTTCCTTGCTTGACCAGGGCATTTCCAACATAGCTGGCAGAGTACAGCAAAGAGTGCAAACAGCAGGGCAACTTCTGTGCCAGGATGTGGCAGGTGACCTCGTCTTTTGGCAGCTGCGCTCCCTCAAGCATCCAAGGGCACAAACTGTCATCTCCATTTGGTAATGCTGGCAGGACTGAATTTGGCCTTCTGGCTTTTCTCAAGTGGAGATTTCTGGTCAGCTGACAAGAGACACTGTAAGGTATAAAGTAATATCTAAACTAATATTTGTCGTGCTTTCTATTATATTTGTATGTTATCAATGCTTGTGACAATAACTCTTAATCTCTGACAGTCTTCTTAATATGTGCCTTTTGTGGTAGGATAGTAAAACTATAGCTAGAATCTAAAGGTAGAATTTAACAAGTGTTTTATTAATTTGGATGTAGCAGACCTTTTTATACTTTGAATTTCTGATATATATGATGGCATGAAAGGTGTATAGTCTGATGAGAATAATAGTATTGGGGAATAAGCTTTATTTCACAGTTGTGTATATAAGAAAATCTATAGAAGAATTATAGCCACATAAAATTAGTACAAGCCAGACTGGTTGAAGATCCTGCTGTCTTTTATGAGATTTTAGATGATTTTCCTAGTGAACTTATACTAGAATTTGTTCTAGTAAAGATGACTCCTCCAGTCTCTTTAATAAAGGGTTTGATAATCACACTAAACCACTACTTATAGTAGTAACTGATCTAGTATTAGCTCCTGAAATGGCCTAAAGGCTGCTTATTTCAGCTCATACAGCCCTGGGATTTTCAAGTTCAGGAGGCTCAATCCACAGGCGCTGGTGAGGAATGATTCACTTGCTCTTTCTAGCAGCACATACTTGAGACGGGAGGAGTCCATGCAGTGTGCACAGGGACAGGAATGTGGTACGTAACCTCTGTGCTACATATTGCGTGCTAAATACTGCTCCACACGCTCCGGCCCTGGAGCTGACCGTGCAGCAGGGGGAAAGGGTGTTAGGCTGATATTTACTCTATGGGGGCCGTCTTACAGCTCAAGGCTCTGGTTTAATTTCTGCAGCTGTTACACGGAGGTATTTGGACTAATGACTTGTAGATTTTCATTTTTAAATAACTCTTCAGAGGAGCCTGTATGGGTTTCACCTTGGGAGAAGCGCTCACCTTAGCGTTTCTCTGCAAGCAACACCGAGTATCAGAAAGAGATCTCCGTCATTCTTGCCCCCCCCATCCTTTTTTTTTTTTTTTAATTGATTTTTTAAAGAAGAAATAAAAAAAAGACTCAACCAGGGTGTAAAGGTTGGTTACCAGCGGCTCTGGCGCCCAGTGAGGGTGAGGACAGGGCGTGCGGCTGGGCGGCCACCCGGTGCCCCGCAGGTGGGGCCGTGCGGGGAATTGCTCGGGCTGCCCGCGCCGGCCCCTCCGCGCCGACCTGCCCGGGGACCCGGGCCCGCCC
>VZRZ01001924.1:223216-304497 GCA_013398175.1 Climacteris rufus | reverse complement strand
GAGGGAGCACGGGGGTGAGGGGAGTTGGATGATTGAACTTTCTTGTGTAGTTTCTGCGGTGTCCGTCCCCGGCGCAGCCCGGCACCAGCCCGCCCAGCGGGAGCGAGCTCACCCCGGCGCCCCCGCGCCGCCCGGCCGCCCCTCTGCGCTCCTCTCCCGCAGAGCGATGGTGCGGAGGGCGCCCGGCGTGTCCCTCGCCCTGCTGCTCTGGGTGACGGCTGTCTGCGGCAGCCCCGACGGGCCGGGGGCCGCCGCCGCCCGGAGGCAGGACGAGGCTTTCTCCACCGCCAGATGCACCTCCAGGTGCCTGAGCCTCCAGATCACCCGCATCTCCGCCTTCTTCAAGCATTTCCAGGTAGGGGCATGGCGCCGCTTAGGGCAGCCGTCCGGAGAGTGGCTGTCCCCCGGCAGCGGCGCGGCGGGCGCGGAAAGGACGGGGCCGGAGCCCCTCTCGGCGAACTTGGGGGGCCGCACTCCCGGGGGATGGCGGGCGCGCTGCGGACAGGTGGGCACGGCCCCGGGGCAGCGCCCAGCCCCGCCCGTGTCAGTGGGTGCCGGTGCCTGTGGGTGCCGGTGCCGGTGGGTGCAGGTGCCGGTGGGTGCCGGTCTCACTCCCTGCCTGACGGCTCGTGGGGCTCCTGGCAGCCGTGCCCCGGCGGAGCGAGGCGGGGACACCGCTCTGCCCTGGTTGCTCGCAGGTGCCCGGCTCTCCCGGCCGCTGCCCCCGGTGCTGCGCGGTGCTCCGGTGCCGGGGGTGCGCTCGTCCTGCCGAGCCACGGGCGGTGCGGAGGCGATGCCGCGGGGCCCTGCGCGCCCAAGCCGCCCGCAGGTGGTTCGCCTCCCCAGCCTGGTGGGAAAGTTTGAGCCTGTTTTTAAGAGCGATAATGGGGAACGTGTAATACTTGGTTCCGACCTGGAATCCTGGAAGATTAGGGTGTGGGTAATACTTTTTTTTCCCTGTTATTTATTTATTTATTTTTCTTTTTTACCCTGGGACAGAGAGGCACATTTCTGTCAAGTGGGCAAGTAGGGATAAAGTGGGGAGAAATGGGGTTGAAGTGGCGAAGACCTGCGGGGCTTAAAATGAAATGCTGGGAGCAGTGAGGACCTGGTCAAAAGCGGTGCGTGTCTGCCCGTCCTCTCTCCTCTCTCCTCTCTTCCAGTTACACACACACACCTTTCCCTTTTCCCTTGTCCACCTGTTCTACACTGCGCAAATATTAAACCGAGTCGACTTCATCCGAATGATGGAAACCCTCCCGAGCTGCAAGCAGTTCTCCCTCCCTAGAGTCCAGCCCCTTTGGGAAAGGGCTACCCAGCTCGCTAGGATGCCACCTCCGCCCTTTGGGGTGGCACATCCCCGCGGCGCTCCGC
Organism: Climacteris rufus; assembly: GCA_013398175.1. Taxonomy (NCBI): domain Eukaryota; kingdom Metazoa; phylum Chordata; class Aves; order Passeriformes; family Climacteridae; genus Climacteris; species Climacteris rufus. The sequence goes on along the minus strand of VZRZ01001924.1, from coordinate 303,123 downwards.
TCGCCCACCCCGGGCTCGCCGATCGCTGACGAACCGGGAACGCCCGGGCAAATGCTTTGGGTGGAGCAGCGTTCGGGGCAAAGGTGTTGGCACAAAAGGCAGGTTTGGAAGGTATTTAAGGATAATCCGATTGAAAAGAAAGGAAAAAAGTCAGTGTTAAGGGAGAGCTGAGTGTGTGCGTTGCGAGGGCAGCAGGAAGTTGGGTGGGTGCCTGCAAGCGGATTTGGGTTGAAGAGATGGAGCGCAGCCCGGGGCGGTCGGGGAAGGGGCTGCCTGCCCTGCCCTGCCCTGCCCTTCCCTGCCCTGCCCTGCCCTGCCCTGGCCGCCGCCCCGAGGGGCTCCGCCGCCCCTCGCTGTCAGCGTGGTCCGCGCATCACGGATGGCCCGAAAGGAGGATACCCATTAAAATAGTTCATTATCCCTGAGAGGGGTTAGTATTTTTTATTGCGTTGTCAAGCGGTTGTAACTTACTTGTTTTACAGTTTCAGTGGCTAAAGAGGCAGTTTAGAGCAAGCCAATTCATGGTGAAAGGCCTTTTTTTTTTTCTTTCTGTTTTGTTTGTTTTCTTGGCAAGATTTCTTTTTCAACGTAAAACTGCTGACAGAATGCACATTGCCAAACAGTCCTGATTACATTTTAATTAGCTAGAGTGAAATAAGCAGGGAATTACTCAGTTAGGACTTGATAACTGGCTGTTTTTTTGCAATCATTTGAAAATCTCAGAGTTTTAACCCCAACCTGCTAAAGCACGTGGTAATTTATCTAAATTACTAGGGATTAAACTCCTGCTAGACGTGAAATGACTGTAATGTTTGGAAGATGAAGTGCTCTCGTTTATAAAAGTTAAGCTCTCATATCTTATAATGACAGAAAGAAAGAGAGTTTAAAAGTATATCAAGCATCCAGTGTTCGCACAGGAGACCGATAAAACAGTGAACTCTAGGATGCACAGGTCTGGGCCAGATCATTCCATGAGGGCTAAAGGGTATGATGTTCCTTTTTTCTGTTCTCCCTCTTTCTAGCCATTCCCCTTCCCTTTTCATCTCAACTGGTAGTAATTTCTGGAGTTCTTTTCATTTCAGAGATGACCACTTATCTTGTAATCTGATTCAACCTTTGAAGCAAACTAAACACTAGCTCTTCCCCATCAGAGCAGGAAGGAACTCTAGTGTCTCCCAGTTAGGCAAGAATTGAAAGAAGACTGACCCACTCATTTCTCACGCCTGCTTTAGGTGCAGCCTCAGTGGTGGGAGTCAGGGAGAGAGCACCTGGATGCTTTGCAAGAGGTGACATCCCCAAAACTTCAGAGACACTTAATTTCACATAGTTTATGGTATTAAAATCACATTACTGACAACTTTTTAGAAAGAATGAGGTAGTATGAATAGGAAGTCTGGGTTAATTCTATACCTTCTGTCTCGCATTTGAATGCCAACTAGTATTTTTCCAATTTTCAAAATATTCATAACAGATTTTAATTAATTTCCCCCCTCACAGAGAATTATCATCCATTGTCTTTACTGTCCCTAATTGTGAAAAGTTCAAGCAAGATACTCTTTTAAGAAAACCTCTTTGTTAATTTACACTTGGGAAGCACTTCTAAGCATGTTTTAGAGATACATTGTCAGTCGGTAATTATTTTAACTGAAGCACAGGTCAAATGGTATACTTTTATTTCCCCCCCCATGTAGACTACTGGTGTGGACTAGAAGAAGAACGGGTCACCTAAATCAAAAATCTTTGATCTTCAGAATGCTTGTTGAAGAGGCACAGATGCCTGCTTTTTCCTATAAAATCCCCATGGCCAGGGACTTTTCCAGTTCTGGTAGCGTTGGCAAGTTCCATGTAGAGGTTACACCAAAGGATACATGAGATCAATATGAGAATTATGCACCACAGGGTGAAATATGTGTGTTTTATATCTGTGGCCTGTCTGCAGGCCAGGAACTTTCACAGAGGGCACACTAGCACAAAGTCCTTTGATAAAAAAGCAATCAAACAAAAAATGCAAGCAGAAAGGGTCATAGTGGATCCTTCTTTTGTATAACACTTACTAATTACAAACTCATCCACAGCAGAGAATTATATTTAATCTCTTAATGAAGGGACTCCAACATACCTCTTCGATCTTAGTGGAATGCGTGCAACAGTTGGCTTTAGCTTGCTCTGAAATTTTGCAGATGAGAGAAAGCATTTTTATCCCAACTGAGGCCACTGGACAGCACTGAATAAAGTATTCTTTGACCTGTGACCAGAAGGAGTAAGGGCATCTTTCTAGCCTTATGTTTAGAGTACCCACTTTCAGCTGTTTTGGGAGTTGTGAGTAGGGTGTATGACTGCTACATAATGTGTATAGGGGAGTAATTGGAGCATTCACTGGAACCTGGCCACACTCTTGGGTAGCTGCCTTGATAAAGCAGAGTTCCTACTGCTGTCCTTTTTTTCTGACAAAATTCCCTCTAAAATATCTGAACAGAGGAGAATGGCAAGAGTGTTCTTCCAGTAAGCGGGAGCATGACCCTCAAATGGCCTGCTTAGGAAGAGAAGGTGTAGATTTCAACCTTACAGTCCTGTATCACAATCAGCGTTGTGCATTTGGCTGTTACCTAAAGGAGCATGCCTCTGTGTTAGTAAGCTGCCCTTACAAGATGGGAAGGGCAGTTCCTTCCTCTAGTTTGAAATGAGAGGAAGGACTAAGGTGTCTGGCTCCGTAAGGAACACCAAGACTGTGAGTCCTGTGTGGAGTCACACTGTTTTAGGGACAGAGGTTGTAAAGAAGAGTGATGTCATTGCATACATTCTTTCCATCAACATTTTCTTACTAAAGCAGTTCCCCTCTCAGTGTTTTAGCTGATGTTCAAGACAAAGGTACAAATTCTAATTCGATGTATTCGAAGTTTATTTGTGAATCTAATTTTATAGTAATTGAGTACAGTAGGTAAAGCCCTCATGAACATGAGGTTTTTATATTCTTGAAAAGGGTATGGATATAAACAGGGACTTCATATAGCTGGCTGAACAAGAGGCTTGAATACTCAGATCGGTTTTGCTGGGTCTTTTCTGCATAACCTCCCTTAGTGGAGTGGCACTAAATTCCTTGCATTGCTATCTGTGGGTGTAGTTTTTCTCATCTGGGATATTAGTTGTGGATGAACTTCTGTTTTGGGGGAGCAGGGACCGTTAGTGTTCTGTTTTCAAGCTGTGTGAAAAACCAGCTGGGATTTTAATCTCTACTGCCAACCATCTGAGCTATGTTTTAAAACTGGCATGATTAAAATGTTCTTTGTGAATAAGAGTTTGAACATCAGTGTAACTATTTAGGCTAAAGGTACAGTATAAAAATGTTATGGAGAGCAAACTGTACTTTGACCTGTGAACTTGTTGATCTTTTGTCTTAGTGGGCATCTCTCAAGTGATCTATAGATCTGTAGATCTCTCAAGTGTCTACTTGCTTAATATGTGCAACTTGGTAATTTAGTTAAGACAGAGAAGCAGTCAGTCTTGTTTACTGGGTCAAAAGCTGAAAGGGTGGTACAATATGCCTTAAGAATTCATAGTAGTTGCCAGTAAAACTGCCTGTGTTTGTGATGTGGAGTGACTGGAAAGGTCACAGCCACATGCTCGGAGTGGCAGTAGCTGAAGCTGAACAGCACCTTCTGGCAACTTGTTCTAGTGTTTAACCACCCTCACAGTAAAAAATAGGTGTTTTTTCATGTTCAGATGAGGTTTCTCATGTTTCAAGTTCAGCCGTTGCCTCTTGTCCTGTTGCTGGGCACCACCAAGAAGAGTCTGGCTTCATCTTCTTCATTCTCTCCCAACAGGTACTGATGAGAACCCCTTGAGCCTTTCCTATTCCAGGCTAAACATTCCCAGTTCTCTTAGCCTCTTCTCATGTGAGAGATACAACAATCCCTCCACTAAGTCCATGTCTCTCCATGTCATAGGGAGCCCAGTGCTGGACCTAGCACTCCAGATGTGGAGGAGTGACCAGAACAAAGAACAGGATTGGCTACATTTTAAAGATAAAATGCCTGCTAAATATTGTTACTCACTTATAAATTTGTTGTCATAATTTATGTCTTCTTACATGAGTTCATATACGACCATTTATTATTGCCAGTGCATTAAAGCCAAAATGCTAATGCTATGCCAAATAAAAATTTTTGCATATTTTTAGATATCAGTCCATCTCACTATAGTTTTAAATTTTTTGAGGGGGTAACCTTCAGTAGTAAATTGAATCTTAGCAAATCCATTTCTTTATTTTTCAGGGGGAAGTCCAGGTACATGGAGATATACGTATCATGTGATCTAGAATTGTTGCAGCTTGAACAGGCTCATGAGAGAGTGTTTAAACTCATTAAAATGGGCATTGTTTACAAACATACAGGCAACACCATGGATGACCTTTGTCACATGGGGTCCTGTGTTCACACCTAAGTTGACTTATTGGAGTAGTGGCTGAGTTATACTTGAAAATTTTGATATGATATAGACGTCCCTCAAGTGGTAGGCCAGTTTTGTGATATATGGAGGGAAATTAGAGAGAAATTTCCCCTTGTAAATGTGATTTAGTGTAAATCTAATAGTAATATACTATGATTTAGTTCTTAGGAATTAGTACTAAGCTAGATGAGCCAAGGCTAACTCAAAATTGGTTTTGAAAGTATGGGAAAATATTGTTTTAAGCTAATAGAGCCATATGTTGCATAATGTTTAGTAGCTGTAAAAGGGAACAGTAAGGCCTTAAAAGTTTGTTACATTGAATGACTGATGCCTATATGGTGGTAGGAGGTTGTTTTTACTGTTGTAGAAGGACTGTCGCCTGTCAGGACAACTGACATTTTTGAGGAAAACCAGGCAATTCTTTTAAGTAAATAATAAAAGGTTCTCAGTTTTTATATCTGCAAGCAAATAGTGTGCAAGTGATTACCTCTAGATAAGCAATACCAGATTTAACCTACAAGTCAGAAAGCTAGTTGTCTAAATGCCGGAACATCTGCCTTCAAATTGCCTGTAACTCCAAAGTGACTGTACCTGCAAAAGTCTGCAGTATCTTCTGGCTGGGGAAGTGGTGGCCAGGATGAAAATCTAGGGTGCATGTATCTGTGCTCTGCTGTAGAGAAGCTGGAAATTGTGAAGACACAATTCATTGTAACTGTCTCGAATGAGTCTGAAATTGTAAATTGCTTTTCATTAATTTTTTTTTTAAAATATACTTGTTACTTTTGTAGTGAGATGTAGTAGATATGTAACATGTTATTCTCAGAAAGTTGCAGTTTCAATGGACAGGCTGCCCTGACGTTGAGTTTGCTTAGATCTCTTGGGACATGTTCACAATCTTTTCTAAATGTGAAGATATGTGCCATCTGCTTGTGTTGCCATTTCAGTACTCATCTCCTTTCCAAAAATAGCCCTTGTGTTAAATAATTCTGACTTTCATGTGTCTTGTAAAGGACACTGCTGATAATTTATTTCCACAGACAAATTTTAGCATTTGTCATTACTTTGTTTTCTCAAAAGTCGTTAAAAACCCCAATAATTTTCCTGTCTTTTTTGTTCATATGGAGTCCGATCTGGATAATTATTCTGGCATTTGGTGTGCTTTTCTTTTACTGAGATCCACTGTTGTGAACAAGAGGTGCACAGGTCTAATAGAATCTTAGGTAAAAACTTTGAAGATGAAAGGTTTGTTTTGAATAGCAATGGTTTCATGTAGTGAAAACAGCTGCACTGTTCACCATGTCATGGAATTGAGCCATAGTTAGTCTTTGCTGTTGTAACCTGGTCTGGTATGAACCTCCCTGATTTCAGTGGGAGTCATATTAACGTTCTCATAAACAGACTCAAATCTCTTTGGCATCAGTGGTTGCTTGTGTAGTTGATATGAGTGTAGGGGTTTACACAGCCTGGTCATTGTTTTCTAGCAGTTTTGATTACTCAGACTTGCGACCTTAATCTTGCCCATTCCTTTCCTAGATTAAAATACTTGTCTGTGTCTCAAGTGTAAGTTTAAATGCAAATCAAATGAACTATATGAAAATGCAAGTGAATGATGAACAATTGTATTGAGCAGTAAGAGTAGCCAAGATATTTTTCTTCCATTTACTTGTGTATTCTTACATATTAAGAAAAAAATTCTTTATGTTCTCTTGCTTGTGTTTGTAAAATTAAAATCACTGTTACCTTGGTAAATGTGTTTGATACCAGGTGCATTAAACACAACAGGAATGTTACTAACAGGTTTTGAGACAAACATTTTATGTATAGAAAACATGGGTTTTAATATTATAGTTTTAATGTAACAGACACGTTGGTAGAGGGGAGGAGATGCTGCTTTTGAAAAGCATTAGAAAACTTCTGGAAAAACCCACTGTCAGTTCTAAAATGTTAACCTCTTTTTCTATTGGAAGATATAGCCACTCAATACAGAACAAAAGGTTTTTCAGATAGGTAGTGTTCGTATTAAAACTATTATTAAATTATTATTTGTTGTCTGAATATGGGTTGTCTCTGTCATTAACTAGTGCTCTGAACTATATTTGAATGTATTTGATTTGGTAAGCATTCTATAAAGAAAATTCCCGATACATTACATCTGTGAGACAGCTTGAAAAGCAGACTGATTTTCCAGATGCTCATCGTTTGTAATTTTTCAAAGTTCTCAAGACTGAGTGCTGAATTTCTGAGTCTACAAATAGAGATTGTTGTTCACAAGCTGGCCTACATCTCCACTGGCCATTTTATATGAATTTTTGCTTTTTCTGATTAGCTGATTTTGAGTACATAGCCAACACTTATAAACAGAGAAAAAAAAGTGCTTTAATTTATCATCCATATTTTTAAGAATTGAAAATAGGATTGATGATTGAGTATCAGGAACATCCCATAGAAGACAGACACATCTGTATTGATATTTAGTAGTTGGTGCCTAGCAAATGTAAAGCTTGCACTGAAAAAGCACTTGCCTAGGAGTTTACACCAAGAATCTTCATTTTTTGATCTTGCCCACAGCTGAGCCTTATAAGGCCTTATATTTCAAAAACGTTTGAAGTCCGTGAAAAGCCTTCTGTTGATTTCAGCTGGATCAGGTCCATGTATGAACAGTAGGTCCAAGCAGCCTTTATCAACAAAATAGAGTGCTGTGAACTTGGTGTCCCAACTCCAGTTGTATCCGTTTTTCAGTCTTTCAATGACCAAGAGGTCACAGGACACAAAGATGGAGAACTGGGGGTGTTGAAAGGTAAGTGGACCCTTTAAACTTGAAAGTGGAATACTGTTCCTTTCATCTCTAATTGAAAAGAATCACACATTCATTTCCATCCACTGAAAAGAATATCAGATATTTCCAGATTTGGGGAACAACCCCAGTCTAAAGTGTTAATCAAATTTCTGTTGTCTACTGTGAGAATTTTCACCTGTGTGTGTCTCTAGGCTGTCAAAGAGATACGACATCAAAGTTAGATACATATGTAATACAGGAAGATACATTGGTTTTTTAATCAGGAAGAAAATCCAGCCCTGAGACTTATTATACTTTTAAGTTAAGGAGACTTCACATTTAACTTTGTTTTTTCTCGGTCTGTATGTTAAATTACATTCCTTTAAAAAAGAAGGGACTTGACTCCAGCTTGCAAAAGATGTGACTCCCCTGGTAAGCAGCTGAGATTCCTGGGGAAGTCATGCGTCTGGAACTTGTAGGAGAAGGAAGAAAAGAGACAGAGTCTGAAAAGGGAGAAAGGTGGGGATAGGTGAAATCCAGCAGGCTCACAGTGCTGAAAGGAGAAATTATGTGGGAGTAGAGGTCACTGTAATATTTCCTGTGACACAACTGAAATTAAAGAATTATTGAAACAGAGAACAGATGTAATGGGTGTTGGAAGAGTTGTTTGTAAATGCTTCTTGTGAGTACTTTTTATTTCTGTTGTTTCTCAGCTGCTTGAAGTTTTACTTTGTTTTAAAAGGTTAATTTTTCTTGTTTGTAATATCGTAAAAATGTTTTGAAAACCCTTTTGTCTTCATTGAAATGGTCAGTTACAAGAAAAACCTCTAAGAAAATTCTCTACAAAGTTCTAGCTGACATTGTCTTTCAAGTCAGAACTTTGACAAACTGCTGCCACTGTAATTCCTCAAATGGTCATAGCTGAAACTGTAAACCTGGCCAATGTAGTGAAGCCTGTTTTTTCTGCCTGTGAGGGTTGCAATCTAGCTGTCATGGATCCTGTAATAAGATAATATGAGGAAAATAGGATTGCTTCAGAGCAAACGTCTTCTGTCCAGAGAGTCAGAAATTGAGGTTGATGATGAAGATTGCATGAGAATAATGTACTCATAGTGCAAACATGGTTCAACCTTCCTTGCCATTCTTATGAGAATTTAGAAGCATAGTTCTGTTTTTCTTTTTTTAATGGATTACTCTTTGGGGAATTTATCTTCACAGTAATTTATATTTAAAAAAAAAAAAAAGAAAAGCAATCACAGTTCATGTACATGAATGTGATTTCTCATTTAGTGATTTAGGCCTTGAGCATAGGGCAATACATCATTTGTATTTAACTGATCATGCTTTTTAACTGCTAATGACTGGAACATTCCAGTCAGGCCTCAGGGTGTTTTTGGACTTACACACTACAAATTTATTTTTTAACCTCAGTGTTGTAAGACTTTGGATTTCCTTTGAATTTAGCACATGGCTGAACATATGTTTGAAGTAGCAAATAGTGAGGAAGGGTTGATAACAATGTCTGATGATGATGATGATGTCCTAATACAGTGAGTGTTTGTAATTTTTTTTTTTCCAGAATTCATATCCCTATATAGAAACTATTTCACAGTGTGGCTTTTTAATTTTTTTTTTCTGATTAGGTGATGGTTGTAGCTCCTATGTCAAGAATGAAATCATGTTACTGTGTAACTACAACTAGAAAACAATGAATCACACCATTACCTGCCTCCATTTTTCTTAGGCACAGAGAGGGTATAATATGTTGGCATTTAATTTGTATCTAACAATTTTGGGAAGGGAACTGGAACTAAAAGAGCTTGAGGCTTTCTTCTCTTTTGAGATTTCTTTCTGTGCAACTGTGAACTGAGATCAAGAATTAGCCAAACATTGGTCAGTTGGGATCTGCAGTAGGTGGAAGAAACATTTGGGATTAGACAAAGTGACACAAAGAGGTAAAAGTAATCCAATTAATGAAGTGTGTGTCACTTCGTATAGTACTTAGTAGCAGCTATGGGACATGTTTGTCAGAATAAATAAGGAAAGAAGATGTAGATTTTTGCAGCTAGCAGCTTATTAATGGATTTTTTTTTTTTTTTTTGAGCTAAGAAGTTGAATAAACAATGTGAAAGACAGTAGGATTTTGGTAAGTTTAATGGGTTTTCTCTCCAGTGGATCCTCACTGACCAAGTGGAATAGGAATGCTGCACATGCAGCGTATTAGTTCATCTTATAAAAGATTTAGTTTATTCATAAAATAACACGTGTTTGAGCTCTGGACAGCACCAAAGCTGAAATTTTCAGTGGCAATAAATGTGCAACAACAAACAGTAATTATTTCAATACTCGTTCCAGTGTTCTAAACTGTTCTGTTCTTAAGTAGAAATAAAGAGCAGCAATGTGAACTTAACTTGACAGTTGAACTTAATCTCAGCTGTTTTCCACATTGTAGAAAAGAACAAACATTTAGAATTTCCTAAAGGATATGCTGACTGCCTTTGTTTTGGAATAGAAAACATGACTTTGCCAGTTTTAAAGACTGAAGAGCTTTACAAATTAATGTAGATGTGCTGGTTTTGCACACATTTTTTGGTAGTGTAAGCTCATGTTGTTTTCTTTAGCTGGAAATTGTTCAGACTTCTGACTGATACTTATTGATTCTTCCATTTATATAATTAATCGTTTAAGACAGGATTTTTCTGGCTCTTTCACTGCTGGCCTGAATTTTATATTCCTGCACTTGAGGGTAATGTATCCAGTGGTTTCAATGCAAATAAGCTTAGGCCACTGAAAATATATTAGAAATATCTTTTTAGAGTTTATAGATAAGAACAAGAAAGTTCCCAGTATGCTGTTTAGAGATTATTAACTTGAATGTTAAATACCCTCTTATTGTGTCATGACAGCTTTCTTTACAATTCAGAATAGTAGTAAATGATACTGTGCCATTAGGACAAAGTAAAACTCAATTGCCAGTTATATGCAATAAGATGATACATTGCCCCATTACTGATTGTTAGTCCTTGTATCCAGGTGCCCTCAGGAATTCCAAAGCATCCCTGTAAGTTTCAACAACAGGCATGGCTTATTCTCTTGATAATAGGAGCAGATGTCAAATTTTTATGCCTGTAAGATGCTTGGTCATACAAGTCCATCTGATAGAGATCGAGTCTCAGTTAAGTTGTTCTCACCCGTGAACTTCGCACTGAGAAAGTAAATCGAGCAGAGCTCCTCAGTCTGATGAAAAAGAAACTTGAATATTATCAATCTACTTGTAGTACCACCACCCCCTTCACTGTCTTTCTTAATTGCTGTAAATGGGTGAGAAGGTGAGTAAAATGGAAGGAAACTTTATAATTGAGATAGAAATTCTGGAGCATACCACCAGTGTCTGAGACTTTCCAAAGATGGAACAACTGAAGTATTTGTCAGTTCTGCAAAAAAAGATGATGTAAGAAAAGAGAAACAACATTTTAATATAAAATGCCTGCTGATAGTACAAATTATTGACAACTGGTATTAACTGCAGTTGTCCACATTTTATGAGCTTAAGGTTATATATTACAATGGTTTTCTTTTGTGGCTGTTGATACAGATTAAAGATATAAAAACAAATGCTGGGCTTCACAACTGGTGCGATCCTTGGAGTGGAATTCTGTGAAATTCCATATCCAATTGTTTACATTAACTGGAGGCTTTAAAATACTGTGGCTTGGGTAGGGACTTAGGCTATGCTTTGACATCTCTCATATTACAAGCCTTTCAATAACTTCAATGCAAATTAACCTGATTTCATTTTTAACTCTTTCATCTGGTGCCAGAAAAGTCTGAACATGATGGACCTGTCAGCAAATGATTTCTCTGCATAACAGGTATATCTTTGGTAACCAGATGTGTTAATGACAAATTCTTCAGTCCTGCCTTGAAGAGAGATTTATTTTCTTTTTATGGTGTGTCTTCATTAGCTAGTTATGAGACTGTATTCTAAAAACATGGCATATGAAGTGCATTTATGTTTGTGGGAAATTTTATGCCAATGTGATGAAGCAACATAAATCTTCCACTGAAGATTGTCACTGTAGAAAGATCAAGTTAGTATCCCTGTATCTTGAATTGTATGGGTAGTTTTAGTGTATCATTCTCCATAGAATTTAATGTTGGTTTCTTCTCTCTCTCATCTGTCCTTTCACAGTCTTAGGTTGATTGCCAGGTGGTCTAAAACACAGGACTGGAGCAACTGTCCAATGGAACACACATTTCTTGTGGCATACAGTTCTCAACAAACTGGAAGAATCCCCTAAAAAAGCTGGAAGAATCTCTTGTAACCTGCATTAAAAGGCTGATTCTCTCAGGAGTATACTGTCAGTGTTGCAGGGCCAAAGGGTCCCAGCTAGGATCAGGTTAGCAGGTGTGTTAAATTTCAAGTGGAAAGGGAGTCACCCACGCTTCTATGTGCTCCTTTCCTTGATGCCTGTTTTTCATCTATTGTCAACACAATGTCATTGCAGCATCTGCTGTTGCAGGAGCTATTGCTGTTCCTTAAAACAGGATAGGAATAAAAATGTGGTCTGCAGGCAAACACCAACAGGGTTGACAGGTCTGGGAGCTGGAGAAAGAAAGCAGCACTGAGCTGGTCTGGAGAAGGGCATCATGATTTCCTCTTGTTGCACGATACAATCAGGAGAAGGACATTAATTAAGTGATGTGATACGTGGTGTCTGAGCAGGTTCAACTGGCATCTGCTAGTCTTTGTTACAGACTTAATGTGGCAGTCCTCTGTGTTGGCTTTCTGCAGAGGTGAGAGCTGGGTTGGGAAGGGACAGGCCAAGGACCAAAACAGAAGGGGCAGTGGAGGGAAGTGTTAACCTGGATGATGTCATTTGTTACTGGGTTGTACTTTAGAGATGAAACAATAAAGTTGTGGCTTTATTAAACTGCACCCATTACATCTTTTCTGCAATGTCTACAATGAAGGCAGATGCATGGAAAGATTAATAAATATTAATAATTAAAATATGTCTGGGAAATAAGACGTGTTTCTGAAATGCTGCTTTAACGGTTGTGGTGAGAGACTTTATTTATTTATTTAAAATTTTTTATTGTGGGTCCTAACAATACTGTGTTGGTTTTTGTTCAGCTTGCAGATAGGCTGTTCTGTTTGAGTCCAGGGGTCATTTTTATTTGAAAAGTTTTCTAATTCCTGAATGGCCACAGAACCCTTTTGCAAATGCTTCTAAGAAATTCTCTCTGGTGAGGTGCATTCACTCACTGATTCAAGTCTTCTGTGGAAAATGGAAAAAAATTGCCTGAAGGCTGTTTATGCAACTGTTGGACCTCCAAGGGCTGTATTAATTTTTACACTTTTTACTTTTGAGAGCTTTGCTATGCACTTCAATAATGCTTCCAAAACACGATTTTTGTATAGAAAGTGTTACAAATATTAATAGGTCTATGGAGCTGCCAGTGAATAATTGTGCTAAAATTTTAGACTGCATATTTCATCTGCAGGATCATTATTTGTGCTGGATTTTACTTCTGAGATTATACTTTACTACATGCTTTCAAAATATTAAAAGTACTTGGGATAGTGAAAGGTACTATTCATATTGTGAGTGACGCTTATTGGGCTTACTGCCTTCTAAGAGCAGAAATTTTACAGTAATACATCAAGACAATTTGAATAAGGAGATACTGTCACAAATATTTCCTGTTGAGAAAGGTGCTGCATGGAATTTATTTATTAATTTGTTTGTTTTTCTTTAAAATGAAAATATATGTGTCCATCACCTTGTGGTGGATATGACTGCTACTGTGGCTTAAAATACTTAGTATCTTGTAAACTAGTAACACATGCTACAGTGAAAGGGCATTCCTGATATTTATCATGTGAATTTCGTGCAATTATATTGGAAATAAGTAGTATGTTAAGCCCAAGAGTGTGAGCATAAAATTTGATGGCACCTGATCCTGAGTCATAGGAACATGGATACTGAAGAGCCACTAAGTTTGTAGGACAGATTTTATACGTACTCTCACCAAAGATACGAGTGTCCATCTCACACATACCAAACAGGATAGGAGAAAATACAGTAAAAGATCACATGGCCAGTATGTAGTACAGTACAATGCAGTTAGCAGTTTTTGTAGTCGGGAATTAACTCCATGACAGTGTGACATACGTGGAATATCCTATGTTTGTATAGTTTATAGGCGGACTATTTATAATGGACATTTTAGATGATATAAAAATGTGTGGTTGTTATTCTTTTTGTGTCTGTGTGTGTGGTTAGTTTCTTAAGGATGTGAGACAGCAGAACCCTAAGCATTTTACAAGTCTACAAAGGAATGCTGCCCTGAATGGCCATGAAACAGTGTGGCTTTTGAGGAAAATTTAGTCTAATAGGAAGCACTGATTTACTACTCTTGTGTGTTTGGGAGATGTTGGAAATGTCTGAGGTGCATCTACACATTAGTGTTTACATGTATCAGAGTTTCTTTTGGGAGCGAGTCTCTCAAGAATCATGATCACCTTCTCTTTCACATCATGAATTGTTCGGAGAGCTCATGCAATGGACTTCTAGATTAACCTAACAGGGAGAGATGATCCAGAGGGACCTAATGTGCTTTAGCAACTAATGGGCATTATGTCCATGGGACCAGACTAGGACTAGGTGAAGGGAAAGGAGAAGTTGAAATATGTGTAGTGCAGATATCAAGCCCATCAGGACCAGGATTTTTGCTCAATAGATGTGTTTCTGTGCTTCACATGACTTCCTCGTGTGGAGATGCTGTAGGAAGTTTATATCTGATTCTGGAACGATCTGTTGGTAAGCAGTGCAGGCAAATGCAGGCTGTGATAAACATACCACATCACATGCTGTTGGGAGTCACCCAACTAACAAATATTTTTGTAATTTTACAGAATAGTAATATGGACTATAATTTTAAGTTATACAATCAAATCTGCATTAAAAGTGCTGTGTAAACATTTCTGAAACATTGAATAATGCAGTATTTTGTGAACCAGTTGTATTTTTTTCAAATACACTAAAGTAGGTCATGTATGTCTACATTTATATGGTATTTTGCATAAGTAAGCATTAAATTTTTAGAGTGGATTTTGTCCTTTTTGGTGTTAATTTCCCAAGGCTACACTTCTGTCACATCCTTGAGCCAGCATATACTTTTATTGTCTCATTATTTCATATGTATAGCAAATCTACTTTATGACATGACAGACAAGGTGCATTAGCATTTTGAAAGGGTGGAGGTTTTGAAATAGAGCATACAAACAAGTAGTTGACAAGCTGTCCTTGGCTTCACATCCTAATGCTATTAGATTAGTTTCAGTTCACTTCAACTGGATTACTTAATCCCAAAAAATGTGTTCGGAATTTGGCCCAAGTATACTTACTTTGAGATTCAATATATAACTTTAATATCTTCGAGTCTTTGTCAGTGCATTTAATTCCTCCTATTGCATAGAGAAGTGAAGTTTATTTCATCTGGATTCTTTTACAGATTGGTAAAAACTTCTGCTAAGTAGAATAAGACCTCAGTTGCGATCAGTCTTAGAAGTGGTAAGAGTGAAGTCTGTGAAACCACAAGAAGGCAGTCATAACTCACGAGTGTGGTGGAGACACAAAGATTCCTGTGGCTCATTTGTTTTTACAGCTTGTGTTTATCTAGTAGTTTTTCTGTGCATTTGAGAAGACAATATTCTAAAAAGAGAAAAGATGTCCCATACTTAGAGATATAAATTTAATCCAAGCAATACATAGTCTATTTTCAAAACTACTGACCTTTAGCTGTTTCATTAGTAATGGCCTTTGGATTTTGATGGCTGTTTTTCTAGGAACCTACAGATGATGACAGCCAGAGAACACATACTGTTGTGCCTCACAATTTAGGTGATGGTTGCTGATTTTACCTAATTTCTTTTTAAGTTATTCTGATCTTAATTTTTCGTTTTTTTTTTTTCTGTTTTTGGTGCATGTGAAGTTGTGACTTTTAATGTTTCAGTCTGTAATAGCAGTGAAGGTTGAAGATGACTTTTCATGAACTGTCTAGGAAATATCAATACAAAGTTTAGATCCATTTAGTTCTATTTGTACCCATTGATCTACAAGAGTACCCACCATATCATTGTGAGAGGAGTTAGCTCATTACAGATGATGGCAATGTCAGCATAAATCCGAAAGAAAACCTGAGTAAGACTTTCTAAAAATTATTTGTGATATCCATTTTCTAGTGTTAAATGCAGATGTTTAAAATTAGATGGCAGTGTGAGTCATGCTGTTACCCATAATTTAATTTTGGTTTATATTTGCAAACTGCAGTTATGTCAGAGAATGACTTGTTAGGCTGATCAGTTTTATAAGTATTTCTTACATTCAGTCATCTCTTTAACTTAATTACTTTAGGTTAACCAGTAACCAGCCTTGACTTTTATACAGTTTAAACATCTGTGGTATAGAAATGGCTTCCTCTAAGGGTAATGTACACTTGATGTAGCTGTGAGGAATCAGAGTGGCTAGTTACAGTAACAGAATAACTTCAGGTGTTTCTTCCAAAATGTGTTTGTGTCTTCAGCTTCTTTTTCAGGATACTATTGCTTGGTGTGTTTATGTATTTTTTTTTTCAGGAGTTGTATGTAGTTATAAGATGGCAGAGGAAATATATGTACATAGTTAAGCTTAATGCTGAATTTCTACATTTTTATATAACACAGTCATAAAGTTAGCTGATAATAACATATTAAACAATGTGACTAATATGTGCCTAAGTGCTGTTTGTTCTCTTACCTTTTCTCACATTAGAGTCTTACGCAGTGATTTTTAATGGTTGTTTTTGTTTTGTTTTGGTAAGCTTTATTTGTTTTGTTGTTTTGTCTGGTTTGGGGCATCTTTAGTTGGTTTTGGTGTTGAAATTTTGCTTTGTGCTTTTCCTAAATAAAGTCTAAGGACATTACTTATACATCAGGAATAAATGAAGATGTTGTTATAGACCTTAAAGCACTAAAGCCTGCTGTCAGGCTCAGTCAGGGGCTGAGGCTGACCTCCTTGCAGACTGTGGCCTCTCCGAGGGGAGCAGCCCCGAAGGTGCTGGCATGGGTGGGCAGAGCTGGGTGCTGATAACAGGGCCATGGACAGCCCCAGGCGTGGCAAGTGATGAGCCGGGGTCATGGAATGCCAGGGGCAGCTGTAGGATGAGCGGGTTCATGGTGTGCTGGGAGAACTGCCTGAAGGCCAGGGCTCCAAGGGTTGTGGTGAATGGAGCCACATCTGTCCGGTGTCTGGTCATTACCAGTGTTCCTCAGGCTTCAGTTCTAGAGCCAGCTCTGTTCAATACATGCATCAGTGCTCTGGATACGGCAGGTGAATACATCATTGCTGATGACACCAAGTTGGGAGGTGCTGTTGACTCTTCTGAGGGATGAGAGGCCTTGCATAGGCATCTAGATTGGTTAGAGCATTTAGCAATGCTTAATGGGATGAAATTTAACAAGTAAAAAAGGTTGGATTCTGCATAATGCTGGGCACAAGTATAAAGTGGCAGAGGAGCAGCCCTGCAGAAAGGAATCTAGGGTGCTGGTCAGTGTCAGGCTGAATAGGAATCAGCAGGGTGCCAAAGCAGCCAAGAGGGCAAATCACATCTTGAGATGCCTCAAAACAGCATCATCAGCTGGTCAAAAGAGGTGATTATCCTGCTGCATTCAGTGTTGGTGCCGACTCACCTGGAGTGCTGTGTGCAGTTCTGGGCCTCACAATTTAAGAAGATTGTGAAGATCCCTGAGTGCATCCAGAGAAGTACAACAGAGCTGGTGACAGGGCTGGAAGGAATGGCCTGAGAGGAGTGGCTGAGGACTTTGGGCTTGTCTAGTTTGGGGAGAAGGAGGTTGAGGGGTGACCTCATTGCTCTTTACATGAGAAGGGAAAGTGGGGAGGGAGGTGCTGATCTATTCTCCCTGGGATCTACTGACAGGACAGATGGGAAGGGCTCAAAGCCACACAATAATATTCAATTTTTTACTTGTTGATACTTACTTTTTTTCAGTTTCATTCCTTTTTAGAACCATTATCAGACAACAGAAATCCCTTACTAAGGAATTACTTCCTTAAAATTTAATTTACAGTGAAATCAGAAACTATAAAAAGACCAAAATGTACTCATTTCAATTGTTTGTATTTCCTTCCTTTCTTTCCTGAATGGAAGCCAAGGAACCAGAATATTACTGGTATTCTGTTGTATTTTATGGGTGATTTCATCTCATACTGTTCTTTTTTTATCCATGGCTTCTCCAGTGGATGGTCTTCAAACTTGACATACATTGGACAAGCCTGTAGTAGCAACAGTGCTAAAATTATATTTGCATAAGTTGTCCTGGAAAGAGCCAGTCTTCTTTCTGAGGTGGACCTCATCACTGAACTTTATAACCTTGCTCCTTCACCATCTAGCTCCACGTTTCTCCTGTTCATTTCTGCAGAGTGGTTTGGTTTCACTGGCTGGGTTTCAGTCTCCACTCTAGCCTGCTGCTAAGAGTCATTTCAAAGTGCATAAGGGCTTAAATTTACTTCAACTTGGTAAAGGACTTCTGGGGCAAGTGTTCATGGTGCATAAAAGGGTATCCTCTTTTCATTTTCCTGCCTTATTTTCAAAGAAAAAATGTGTTCCAGTTATTTATATGCAAAAGGATAACTAAATACCATAGCCCAGGAGACATGGTACTGTGTTTCCCCTGCCCATACACTTACTACATGTTTGTGATTAATCTCGACAAAAAGGCTTTGAGGAATAAATTTTTCTTTGGCATTTCCTATCTGTTGAGTTTGATATCTCTCCCCACTAAGTGTACAGACTTTTCTGAAATTCATTCCTAAGTGCATACTTTTGTATTTGGGAGCTGGGAAGCCTTGTTTGACTTTGTTGATTCCATTTTGCATCTTAGTTCCACACTTCAGAGTTGGGCCTGGGGACGCGCAACACTGCCATAGATAAGTCCCTGTATTAATTTGTGTCACAGTGCACATGTAGTCAGGAAATGAATGCCAAACATAAGTTGTACTTTACTGTTACTTTTAATTTCATGCTGTTGAGATTTTTGAAAGGTTAAGAAGAATGTATATTGGGTGCCTGTCTTTTTAAATTCATCATTTCAGCAGTTATTGATTTGTCTACTCAGATGTTCTGTTTTACTTCAGTGGTTACTTTTATTTGAAAAGTTTATTGCTATGCTTTTTAGTCACTTTGAAAGAATTGGTGAGGTCGTGAGAAGAGGCCACTTCTGAGAGACAGAGGTTTCACACAAATGTGGATTGAAGATTGGGCAAGGGAGAAGAGACTTCCAAAACTGATAATAGCATACAGATACTGTCATAGCAGATTAAGTGGCTAGTTAATTTTCATAGCTCATCTCTGACATTTCAAAAGAAGGGTTGTATCTCCAAAAATAATTATGGACAGGGATGCAAATGAAGTAATTTTATGTTATTTTTTTTGCCATTGCTCCAATTAAAGACCAGTTTATACTTGCTTGTGAATGTTATTAATTTTTTTTCCCTGGGGCACAGTGTAGATAGAAGAAGATTGATTTTTCTTGCTTCTCTAAATGTTTTGTTTTTTTTTTTTCTTACAAGAGATGCTGCACAGCTTTTCTTTTTTCAAGGCGTAAGAGGGCAAAACCTACAGATGTTTGGCTTAACTGTATAGGACCAAGGACTTTTGTGGTTTACCAGAGGAAAGCAAGTGTGCACATATACTTGCTGAAATGAGGCCTGGTAAGACTAATTGGATATGTCAATTTAACAGTTTCACTGGAAACACTTGCAGCATGTATTTTCTTGAAAAATTTGAGGGGTAAGTCTTGTAATATTTATCTATTGTTTTGTTGTGAGTTTTTTTCCCCCCTCCAGTTTTTTGCTCTTGTAAGCTCTTGTCCTTATACGTGTTAAACAACTTTGGTCTTTGAAGGTCTGATTTTAGAAGTTTGTCTACAGTTTCCTTCCTGGCAGATTGAAAATGTGTGGGGCTCAGGTGGTGAATTGAGTTCCTCTAATGCATCTCCTATATGATGTTGGAAACTGCTTTAGTCTCCTTTACCAGACATCATTCATATGATATGTCAGGGCTGGGCAGATAGGATACTTGGAGTTTGCCCAGTTGACTGCAGTTTGCTCTCCTTAGTGTGTGGATTAAGATGCTTCAAGGTTGCTCTGAAGATACACTGTGCAAGGCTTGTAGATGGGTAGGAGCAGTGGTATTTAACTCTTCCTTGAGGCCATTTCTGCTCCACAGATTAAAGCCACCACTAAAGACTAAGTCAAAACTCTCATGGCATAAGTCAGGTCAGGATTGGGTTTGAAGAAAAACAGACATGAGGGAACTGAGGATGGAATGTGGCAGTATGTGAAATGCTACAGATGAAACACAAAATTTCTGATAGTTTGAAATTATGGTTTCAGCCAGGTACACTGGCATGAACAATAATCACAGATGAGTGTGATTAACCATGTGTTAGGGTGCAGAGGGGAGGAGAGCCTTCATTTAGTGTTTGTGTTTCCTCTGATACCCTGCTGTTCAAAGGCAGCCTGTAAAATTTGCTTTTTCCAGTACAACGAAAGATGATTCACATCATGTTAGCTTGTATGAAGTTGCTAAACAATACTTTTACATTTTGATATACTTACTTTTTAACTGAAGTGCTAATAGTTTTCAGTAGAGAAGTGAAAACAGTTGTAGATGTTTAAATTATCAAGTAGGGGAGCCACACATCTGGGCATTTATGGCTTTATTGTCTCAAGTAACATAAATAATTTAAAAACAGAGGTGCTTTTTCTAGTTCAGTGGAAAGTAGCAGTGTAACTGAACCAAAGTGGTGAGCTGCTACTAATCTGTTATTGCCATCAGCTACTTCGGCCACATTTTATATGAAGAAGAAAGAGGATAAATTGAAAGTAGCACATAAAATGTAGCTACTTTAACATTGCTGCTGGCTACATTTGTAAATGGAAATAATAAATCCTTATACAGCATTGAGAGTAATACTAAAGAATTTCCAGTAGCTTATGTTATTTACAGCTGTTCTAAAGTTTTATTTCTTTTATTTATGTCTCTTTTCAAAGGGGTTGGACCTGACATGGTGCTCATAGTTAGCTAATCTTATGCTAGCAAATCTCAGTTTTAGCTAAATTTGACAGTAATGACAGCTGAAAATGGTATTAGAAAACCAAGTAGTGATTGCATTGTAATCTGCTGGAAGAGAAAGTAAATTTTCATAAAATATTGAAATTAAATTCTATTAACTGATTTTTTAAAAATGCTCCTAAATAACTGCAAATAAGTGGGAAGGAGTGTAAAAGAGTGGGTATGTCTTTATATTTATCATCCCCAGAGCTCCTTTGGTAATACAGGAGTAGAAATTTTTAGCATTACAGCTCATATGAAAAAAAATTACATATAAATTTTCTGAAGTTCAGATTAAGAATTTCCAGACCATTCTGTGATTCTGACTATGGAGATAGTTGAAGTCACATACTTACAGACTGATTGAAGTTGGAATGGACCTTTAAAGGTCATTTAGTCCACCCCTTCCTGCCTTGGGATCTTTCATGAGATCACGTTGGTCATTGAACAGTTCCAATGATGGGGCACCCACCACTTCTCTGGGCAACCTGTTTCAGTATCTCACCACCCTTACCGGAAAAAGTTTCTTCCCTATCTAAATCTGCCTTCTCTCAGTTTAAAACTGTTGCCCTTTGTCCTGTCACTACAGGCTTTGGTCTCTGTCTTCCTTGTAAGCGCCTTTTATATATTGAAAGGCTGCAGTGCCTGGAGCATTCTCTTCTCCAGTCTAAACAACCCTGAGTCTCTCAGCCTTTACTGAGAGGTGCTTTGGTCTTCAGATTATTTTTGTGGCCCTCCTCTGGACCCATTGCAACAGGTTCTTGACATTCTTGTCCTGAGGATCCCAGAACTGCATGCAGATCTCCATGCGTGGCTTGTGAGAGCAGATTAAAGGAGGATGGGTGATCCCTTTCCTTGACCTTCTGGCCATGTCTTCAAGCTTTTGTGAACATGTGACTACACACCTGTATGAAGACATGCACAAACATGATCTTTGATTCAGACATTCACAAAGAGAGATCCAGCTTCGAAGCACGGGCTTTGTAGTTGTGGTAGCAAGTCACTGTATTCTAGCCTCTGAATTTCGCTGAGATCAGAACATAGTACTGCAGTTTTGAGAAACTTGTAGTTTTCTCAGTTACAATGATTCTAATGTATCTATTTCTCCTTCTGAATTGTACTTCGACAGAATAATTTTTACTTTATCTGTGTGAGTTTTATACATAAAAAGTTACATACTGTTGTGGTCAAGAGCCAGCTAGCAGCTAAGCTTGACGTGCTCACTCAGTTGATCCCTGGGTGGGACTGGGGAGAGAATCAAAAGACTAAAAGTAGAAAAACCTCATGGATTGAGATAAAGACAGATCAATATGTAAAGCAAAAGCCATGCACACAAGCAAAGCAAGTAATTATTTCATTGCTTCCCATGGGGAGGCAGATGTTCAGCCATCCCCAGGACAGTCAGGCTTTATCATGCATAATGGTGACTTGGGAAGACAAATGCCATCACTGCAGATATCCCACTCTTCCTCATTCTCCCCTTGGCATTATGTGTTGAGTACTGTATGGAATATTCATTTGGTCAGGTGGGATCTTGGGATCAGCTGTGCCAGCCGTGTCCCCTACCAACTCCTTGCACAACCCCAGCCCACTCACTGGTGGGATGGGGTGAGGGGCAGAAAAGACTTTGATACTGTCTGTAAGCACTTTTAAGCACTCCTCAGCAGTAACAAAAACATCCCTGTGTTATCAACACTGTGTCCAGCACAAATCCAAAGCATAGCTCTTACTAGCTACTGTGAAGAAAATTAACTCTATCCCAGATGAAACCAGCATATGTATATTACTATTGCATTATTTGCATCACTCTTTAATAAAAAAAATAAAAACAATTTAAAAAGAGAGAGTGAGGAAAAAGGTATAGTGCTGCTATATTAGTACTTTGCATTCTGTCCTACCTGAATTCCTCCTCCTTGGAAACTGATTTCGAGATCCATATTTGGTGCCAACAGTGAGGTTATACTGCAGTCACACTCCCTGTGGGAATACCTTGCCTAATCCCTTTTACTCCCTCTTAGACTCACAAACGTGGTCCAGTTCTGAACAATAAATTTACCAGAATCTTCATCCATTCTGTTTTCAGAGTATGGAATTATAAATGATGGAAGAAATGCAAACATTTGGGGGCCTAAGTGCATCAACTCAGGATGAGTTGCGGAGTTTGTACCCCATTTCTCATGTTCATTCCACAGAGTCATTTAGGTATTTCCTGATGTTTTGATCTTCCACTATAGAGAATGTAAATCATTGTTTTGTCTCATCTCTTAACACCTCAAATATACACTTCTCTTTTCTGAGATGTGTTTTTTTTTTTTTAACCAGGAAATACTGTTTCCAAAATTGACACTTCAGAAGCTTCTCTAGAAGAACAGTGAGTTGCTGTTTGTCCCTGTGCCAGTTTCATACTTATCTTTCTGTTCTCATCATGTTTTCTTTTCCTTTATCTTAAATTATTATTTTGCATCTTATACTGTATTGGTTGTTTTACTGCAGTCAAAATAAGTGAGAGCTATAGTGTTTTCTTATCTGGGAAATGCCCTTTATTATCAAAAATATAAAACTGGCACAGGTGGCTTTTGGGAAACTCATGTTGCATTTAATTGAATTTTCCATTTATGTCAAGGTTGTTCGTTATCTTTGCCTGACAATTTATTTTAAGTATTGTGCAATATTGAAATGCGACTAATGGACTTTCTGTTCATGAATCACTACTAATCTATATCAATTTCTTAAATGCAAGTGTTACCTTTTGTCTACTATCTAGCAGTCTAGACAGAAAGTGTTTACAAAGATGGACTAAAAGATGGCTTTGATCTGTTTTCCACCAGACTTGCCTGGTGCAATGGTTTTCTAACTTTTTTCTGCTCACTTTACACTTGCGTGAGACTTCTGCTCTACACAAGGGAGTAGAAGTCAGGATTGGCACTCATGGCACAACATCATTGTCTAAGTAGAACTAGATGGTGTATTCCATTTAAATATGTTAGGGTGAACATGTCTTATCTGAAAGAAATATTAATATTCATGTACATTTCCTTTGTCTTTCAGAACAATGGGTCACTTGCTTGGTGCCAGAATCATAAACAGTGTTCAAAGGTAAGTCCTGTTTTTTCCTCCCTCATTTATGTTACCTAGCTGCTTTCAATCTCTTGTCTGCAGATTAAATACTTTTCTTGTTAGCCTGTTTTCAGAAGCATCTGTTTATATTTTATTTGAAAACCTCAACTTATAATAAATATCAAAAGTTCAAACCAAGTGATTTACTCTTCCAGGACAGAGGAATCATGTTTGAGGATGCATATCAAATGTAGTTAAACCAACATAATTCTGTCATCATAACAAAATTTACACTGGCCAAAATCTCGTGTGTCGTTTGTGGTTTTTTTTCAGTATTTTTGGTCAAAAGAGAGTGAAACTGTCATTAATTTTAAATCTTCCTCCAACAGCACCAGAGTATGTCAATATTCAACATTTCAGTCAGTTTGGGTATTTAATTTTTATCTTGAACCTGAATTTCTTTGAAAACATTATTGGTACAAATCCCAGTGGCTCTACTGATGCCCTGTCCTATCCTAGCACTTTAACCCTGAAAGCCTGAAGGGTAGGTGAGGTAGTTGTCGACTGATTCTCCTGTGCAAGAGTCTTTCTATGGTGCCTGGATGGAAACAGCAATGACATGGGAGCTTTATTAGATCAAGCAGAATTGCACATTTTGGTGCTGACTGTTCATAAACATCATAGAAGCTGCGTTCATTGGAAATTTGCCTGAAAATGCTTAAGTTAGTATTTTTGTCTAAACATCCAGAAAATGTATTTCTACAATAATTTAGGCCTTTTAACTTCAATAATTATTCTTTTTTTAATGAAAGTTGTACTGAAAATGGGATTACATCTAAGTAGCATTGTTCTGTATTGTTTTAGTAATGCAATCTATGTTAGATGCCTATGCCAACCCTAGATTTAACGTCAATTTCTTGTGTACGTTTGAAGAATGATACTACTGATTAACTGATCTATCTTTTGTTGACATAAATGAGATTGGAAATGGGCCAATTTTTTTGACTGTTCCATTGCAGGTAAATAAAACAAAGTTGATTGCTTTTATCAGTATTAAAATCCAATGTCAATATAAGAATAGAATGGAACATTTCCTACTAGCTGTGTCACACTGCTAAGGATTTAATTTCTGCAAAGAAATCTTATAATTGTTGAAATTCTTCTTCTTGAAAACACCAACTAGAAGTGCAAAGGACGTGTTTCATGGCAACCAAATTGCCTTTGAAGGAAAGCACAAGGACCTTGTTCCGCAGTGATCCTTAGATCATTAGTGCTGGCTCCTCTGGGGAGAGCGAGATCTGGGCTGATGTTACGGGCACAAGTGAGGATAAAGGCCAGAGAGAAGGGCTCTGGTGTGATTTCCAGATCTTTTATTTCCTGGGGAGAGGCGGCAGGGAAGGCAGGAGAGGGTCTGTCTTGGGGAGAGGCAGCAGGGAAGGCAGGAGAGGGTCCAGGGTCCAGGAGAGGCGGCGCAGGAGGTCAGGAAGAGCTGAAGACTTCGGGGACCAGGCCATGAGCATGGGGAAGGCAGGGGATTTATCGGGATACAAACCTTCAGTGTTGTCAGGAATGGGGCATCCATCACAGCTTTTGACAACCCATTCCAGTGTTTCTCCACCTTCATCATAAAAAATGTTCTCCTTATATCTAGTCTAAATTTTGATTTAAAATGTTACTCCTTGTCCTATCGCAACAGGCACTGCTAAAAAATCAGTTCCCATCTTTCTCATAAGCCCTTTGTAAGTACTGAAGGGTTGTAATAAAGTCTTCCCAGAGCCCTCTCTTCTCTTGGAGGCTGAAAAACTTCAGCTCTCACAGCTTTTCTGCATAGGAGAGGTGCTTCTCCCCTTCGATATTTTTTTTATATTTTGGCTCACCTCTGGACCAGCTCTAGCAAGAGCGGAGGACCCCAGAGCTGGATGCAGCACTCCAGGTGGGGTCTCACTAGAGCAGAATTGAGGGACAGAATCACCTCCCTCAATCTGCTGGTCGTGCTGTGTTTGATGCAGCCCAGGATGCATTTAGTGCAAGTGCACACTGCTGGCTCATATCCAGCTTTTCATCCACCAGTTCTCTTCTTGGCAGGGACAATCTCAATCCCTTCTCCTCCCAGCCAGTATTGATATGGGGGATTTTCCCACCCAGGTACAGCACTTTGCACTGGGCCTTGTTGAACCTTATGAAATTCCCATGGGCCCGCTTTTTTGTCCAGTTCCCTCTGGATGGCATCCTGTCCTTCAGGCATGTCAGTCACACCACACAGCTTGGTGTCATCTGCAGAGGGTCTTGCTTAGGGCCCCCTCAGTCCTGCTATGTCACTGATGATGATATTAAACAGTACTGATGCCCAGGGGTCTGGTGACTTCTAGGGAACACCACCCTCTGGATGCAACCAGCCAACCTGTTTCTCTTCTACCGAAGAGAATCCATCAAATCCATCTGTCCAATTTAGAGCGAGGGATGTTGTGAGTGACCCTGTTAAAGGCCTAGTTAAGCCATGCTGTGTGTCTCAAATCACCTCCCTGGCCTCCATGTGCCCTAGTGTAGCTCCTAGAAGGATCTGTTCCATGATTTCCCAGGCACAGAGATGAAGCTGACAGGTTAGTAGTTCCCAGAGTCCTTCTTTCTACCCTTTTCAAAGACGGATGCAATGTTTCCCTTTTTCCAGTCACCATATCTGCTATGACTTTTCAAATATCATGGCAGCTACATCAGCCAATTCCCTCAGGACTCTGGGATACATCTTATCATGCAGACACGTCCTTAAAGATCTGCCAGCTCTGTTCTGGTCCCTTGTCCTTTAGAGCAGTCTCCCAGGGGGTCCTGTTGACTAAATTCTTGAAGAGCTGGAAGTTTGCTTTCCTAATATTTAGGGTCCTGACTTTATCCTTTGCCTGACCCATATTTCTCAGGACTGCAAACTTCACTAGTGCATGATCATTGCATCCCAGGCTGCCTCCAACCTTGATATCACTGATTAACTCCCTTGGACTAAAGTATTACAATAACCATTAAATTTGCTGATTAATCTTCCCCTAACCGCTATATGTGGATATAAGAACTACCTCATATATGAAATACTATCAAAATCTGGCCTAAGAAAATAGTCTGCAAGGCTGACTCAAGTACTTCAAGGATAAAAACTTTGCACCAGAAGTTTGCTATTTTTGGAAATGGCAATAAACTGTTTTATGCTGTGTTTCGAATTTCTCCATTGACTTAACCTTTGCTGTTGGATTTAACTTCCAATCTTTACATAATTACTGAGTTGGGGATTTTTTGCCTCTCCTTAACTTATCCTCTAAAGTTTTCATCTGGTATTTGGCTCTTTCTCTCCACTAGTGTCACTATTCTGTATGTCCATTTGCCTGTTTCTTAAAAATCTGCCAAAGAATCAGTGAATTGTTCATATTTGAAGGAAAACCCTCTCAGATCTTCTAATGCAAACCTCCTACTCAAGCAGGGTCAGCTAGAGCAGGTTGTCCGTAACCCCATCCAGCTGGGTTTTGAATATGGCCACAAATGAAGACCACAACTTCTCTGGGCAGCTTGTTTCAGTGTTTGACTACCTGCACAGTAAAAGAGTTTATGTATTAATTTTTTGATTTGTGCCCGTGGCCTCTTGTTTAGTCCCATAGGCATGACTGAGAAGAGCTTGGCTCCCATTTCTTCCTTGCATTCCAAGGGGTATTTATAAACATGAGTAAGATCCCCCGAAACTTCTTTTCTCCAGGTCAATCAGTCCTAGCTCTCTGTGCTTCTCTGTAAATGTCAGATGCTCCAGCCCCTTAGTGGTATTCTTGGCCCAATGTATTCTTCTTTTCAGCTTATGCTTTCTAAGCCCCAAATGACTCCTGCCTATTGCCATTTGCAAAGCTCCTCTCCTTAAATTCCCACTGCCTTCTGCTGTCTTATTAGCAGTAGTTTTTGCTAAACTGTATGTAAAGGCACAGTGTTTGCTGTTCCTGCTCCGTTTTTCCAGTTTGTTTTTACAGCATAGTAAAAAAAGTTCCAAAGCAGTTCTTCTCAAGTGCTTGGAAGTGCTGAGCACATAACAGGTGCTTCCCTATAAAAGCAACAGTAAGAGTCAATTGCTGCTGAGAGTAGTATGAAATGGCAAAGGGTCCTGCATTGATGCTGGCTTAGTGAACAATGTATTTTAACCCTAAGGTGGGGGGCAAGGGGATGCAATGACTGGGAAAGGCGTTTCAAGAGAGTTTGTGGAGATATTTTTTTTTTTTTACAGCTCCTTACACAAGGTTTTCTCTTTGTAGACAACTGAAAGTCAAGAGACCAGCAGGCATGATTTAGAGCTGCATGTGCTATGGCATTTACAAGGACTGGAGATAAATGGGGATCATCATAATGCACTGTGAATTGCACTACAACTTTCTTTTTCCCAGTATCCAAGGCAGTGGTCCCTGATTGATTGATTCTGTGGGAAGGCTGAAAAGCTATTTTTGAATTTTCAGAACTGAGAGGAAAATGTAAAAATAAAGATAAACAATTTACAAATTCTGCAGCCAAGTAAGCAGACTGTTTGACTGTTTCAAAAAGAGAACTTACTTTCTTTTTAGATTAATATATACTCCTGAATTCTGTATGTGAGCAATTGTTTCAGGCTTCCAGCTGAGCTCTTTCCAAAGATAATGCAGGTGGAAAGATGAGTTAATGGTTTAAACAATTAGAGATTTGATGCAGTCTTCCATCTGTCAAAGCCCACAGAAATGAAAGCTCACAGTTTTAATTTGTGCTTCCAGCGTCTAACTCGGTCTGAAATGGTGTCAGCGATTTGCCCTGCCCACAGTACTGACATTCTTATGTTAAGCATTCTGTGCACACATGCTGAGAGACTTCTATCAAACATATTAGTGTGCATTTGAGAGATCATTAGCCTGAAGTAGCTGGAGCATTCCAGGTTTCTTAGCCAGGAAACTCACATCTCTGCTGGAAATTGTGTTGAGCCACTGTTATTTACACAATAAAGCTATAGCAGGATCGGGATAGCTTTGCAAGATTTAGGAGGAATAGTGGTACCATGACTTAAGTGGCATAAGAGGGTGACATAATGGATCTTTTGGTTTTTGGCTAAAAAGATGGAATGAATAAAAATTTCTTTCTTGATCTGCTAGGCAGATTTTTTCTTTCATCTAGTAGAAGATGAGGTAAAACCTTTTGATAGAATCAAAGTTCATAAGACGTGATCAGATTATTAGTGTTCTAGATAGATCAAATAGTCATGAGCATATAAGAAGTAAGACAGATGTAATACTTATTGTTGACATTCTTATGGATTATTTGATTTTTGTATTATATTCGTCTATAAAAAGGTAGAGGGAGCCTAGAGGACCATAGTGGTTAGATGATTAAAGCTGTACTAGCTAGTAAATTGGCTGACTGAAGTTTCTGGATGTTTGTTTTTGGGAAAATAGAAGAAAGAGCTTTGTGATTCAGTGTTTATGTTTATATGAAAGCATGAGTATATAAGTGTGATGTGATTACAGGAATCCTTTGTTCCTAAGGGCTTGAGAACTGACAAATAAACAGAGTTAAAATCAGAACAATCTTTGCAGTACTCTATAAAACTCTGATGAATTGCTCTATATTTGTAAATATCCAGTTTTATTTTTTTGAGTATTGAAAAAACAGTTGTGTTAGAGCATGGGACATTCAAATAAGTGGACATGAAATAAGTTCATATTCTTTAGAGTTACCATGTTGGATCATGTCAGTCATCCTTTCAGTGTCATACTTGTGTTACCAGCTAGAGTCTTCATAAATAAATAAACCTGTAGGTCTGGAATAACTGCTAGAAAAAAGCTTACTTAACTTACTTAAGCCCTATTACTTATTTTTGTGTGATACTGTGCAACCTAAAGGATATGTCCTTTTTTGGAGACACTAGTTTGACTCCTCAACTCTTGCTGCTTACGGTTTTCTTCACCTTAAATGTTTTTGCCTTGGAAGAACAGACCTCAGGACTTTATGGAAGGTGTTTTGCTTGGCCTTCACTTGGAATGATGCTGCTGCTAACTTTCTGTCTCTAGGACAAATGGTTAGAATGAAGTTACTTGCTTTTTTTCCCCTTGTTGAAAGATTATCACCACTGCCAGAGCCCTTACAATGGACAGGGAGGAAAGGATCAGATTGGTTGTATGTCCCTGTACCCCAGGTTTTTGTTAATGCAGAATTCTGCTGAGGTTCTCATTGATCTTAAGCATGGGTTTACAGAAGAAGTTGGTTCTTTTGGAGTTTGCTCTTTTGGCCAGTTGTATCTGGTCCACTTTTTAGGGAGGTAGTCGTCTGATCACTGTGTTGTTTGAAATTTGGACTCCTGAATACTGAACAAACTGAGCCAATGCTGAGCAAAACCAGCCGAAGATTAAGTAAGCCTCTTTCAGAAAGGACACAAAATTGTCATCAGTGTCATTAATGACTGAATTGTGCCAACATTGGCTTTGAGGGTAATAATATAGCAGTCTCAACTCTGTTCTCAGAAAAGCAAGTGCTGGCTTTAGACTTTTAGTCTGCATACTACTATATACAGACATACACTACAGCTAAAGGGAGAAATGTGTGCATGGGGGAGCACACATATAACACACAGCAGATATTTATTGAAGCTGGCATTCTGAAGCACTAAATGCTTCTTTAACTTAGCTTTATCTGCTTCAGTGAACACTCTTCAATATCCAAGGATATTCAGACTGCAGAACCCTTTATTTAGAGGTATTTGAGCACAAAAATAATCCCTTCCTAGAAACTTTTGAAATACCAATGTAGCTATGCAGCCTAATCAACTGTAAATTTTTGTCATCTAGAAAGCAGTTGATTAAGTAACATCTAGCAGAAGGATGATTATCATTGGAGCAACAGTGGTCAGACAGTAAAGACAGACATTACTACTGAGACTAAGGAGAATTAGAAGTAAATCTGCTGGAAAACAAGCAACAGATTTATCTTTCTAAATCTTCAGTTTTTCCACGTCTCTCACCACTCAGTTTGCTCAAACCTAGTACATATTTTTTTCTCATCTTTCAATAACTTTGCACACTATATACAGAGGGAAATATATGACATGAAAGTGTATTTGAAATTTTGATTTCCCAAATACAATCTTAGTTCCCAAAGCTCAGCTGCCTGAATAACTATTAGGAAATTTTAATAGCTCGAATAAGTCAGAGAATACAAAATTTATAACGTTGCAGTTGAGATAAGAATCTTAATTTTATCTTTTTAAATTACACTTCATTAACCTAATTAATTCTTAGTGCAAAACAGGCTGTAATAGTGTGTTTAAATGTATGGTCTTTTTCTCTTTGTGTGGGAGATGAAGAGAGCAGTTAGGTCAAATACAACTCTAGTTAAGTGACAAAGACAAAGTGTACTTGCACTGACCTTTAATGTAATAATAAAATACATTCATTCCACTGTAAAGGGTTGTATGTCTGTATCCTAACCCTGACTTCAAAAAGAGTTTTGCTTGACTAGACCCAAGGCATTACTCAAACCCTACTGAAGGAAGGAATGCTGACTTTGAACAAGCTTTATACCCATCTGTAAGGTAAGATTGTCCTTTTTTCAAGTGACCTCCCTTGGAGTTTCTCCATTACTGTAATACTGAAGGAGATATAAAAGTGTGCTTAGGTAGATGAAGTTACTGTGCTCAGAGGAAGGGAACTGTCTCTGAGGCACACAGACAGGGATGGAACTGCCCTTTTCTCCACACACTCATTGAACTGTAAGGAGAGCATTAAGCTGGAAGTGAGAGCTGTGACTGTTTTCTACTTTTGACTGCCTGCAAAGAATTGGAAAGCTACCTAAGCACAGAGGCATGGTCTGTCCTAAAACAGAAATTGCAGGCTTTATTTTGTAACACTAACTGATGTTTAATGAGACACTAAAGAGTTAATTGCCTTTTAGCACTGACTGTATGTTAGAATAACTCTCTATGCACAACACAGAAGTGCTTCTGAAAGGGCGCAGTGTTAAAGAGCAAGTTTTGTGCTGTGAATTTTAAACAGATCTCCTCATTGAGTTTCCTTAAAAAGTTCTGCTGAAAGTCAGTTCAGGGTATAGTCTCAGGTTAACAGGTCAGAAAGGTAGCTGGTTTTAACATTTCTCCCATAATATTCACATCTGCTATATGCATTACAAGCATACATTCAGATCTTTGTCATATCAAATATTTTTAGCTATTTCAATGGCCTGAAGAATTTAAACACAGACTAAATTCAGAGGCCCAGAGGCATCATACAGTTATACAGAAGTCCCGATACAGACATAGTGACAGGAAAATATTAATGCCTTTTTTCTAATACCATAATCTTTCTGAAGTCTGCAGTGGTTCTAAAGGCTACTTCCTGCAGTCTAATTTAAAAATGGTTTGCATCCTCATTTTATACAAGTAAACAGTTACTTGGGGTGTAAAGTGAAAGGGAAAGTCATAGCCTTATTTCTTGAATGTTGACATATGCATTTAATTTGTATAAGAAATGTGAAGAGCTGTTTTGGGTTCATGTTCAACATTAGGAGTTGCCCATGCAGGAATACCAGCAGGACCCACTACACTGAAATGAAGACAAAGGATAGCTGTTCAGCCTGGTACTTCTTTTGATGCTGGTGTGTGTATTCATAAAAAGGATTTCTTGTTTTAGGAAGGTGTTTTCAGCTTATGCATTTAGAAATTAAAGAATTGCTGTAATTAATTCTCTAAATGTATTTTTTCCTTTGGAGTGTGAACCAGAAGAGTGAGTTATGAGCAAGGATCTTTTGCCCACCCTATCTACTGTTCTGCTTGCTTTAAGTTGTCAAGCCTGTGGGTTCCAACAGATGCTAGAGTTTGCAGCCTCTGGCTTTGCATAAAGAGTACAGGTGACTAGGTTTCTTTTTCTCACAGAGATGATATTGTTGTATCCAAAATATATTAAATTTCAATATCCACAATATATGAGAGTGTGAATAGGAAAAGAAAACTGAGTTGCAGCCCTTAGGATTTGAACTGCACGCTCCAAAGAGAGAAATTTTTCAGAGTCAGAAATGCAGAATCAAATTTTAAAGCAGTTTCATATTAGGAATGAAATAACTCCAGTTTTATGGTTTATGTAAAAAAATTATCTGTATTGTTACTCACTGAGCTTTGAGCACCTTCGGGAGGGAAATAGACTTAATTTTGTTTTACATAAATATGACCACTGTTAGCCCTGGTAATCAAGAAACTGTTGGTTGAACAGTTGTTACCACTTTATAATTTTTTTTAGGTTTGTTCACTTAAATCAGGTTTAGCATTCAATGAATACTCATGTCTTGCTTTTCATAATATCTGTATTTCTTTCAGTTTGGCCTGAGAATACAATGTAGAGCCCCTAAAGCATCCCTGGCCTGGTTCATGCAGTTTATGCAAAGGAGAACTAACTACACTTGCTTGTGGGTGGCAGGAATCTCATGGGAGGTATGGTCAGAACCAGCAGGCAGGGCTCAGTCTGGCTACACTTGTTAATTTTTGTTTGGTTCTGGACCATATTGTTGAGTGATAATCCGAGGATATAGTCCACTCACCAGGTGTCAGATCTAAAGCTCCTAAAGGGCCATGAGCAAGGGAGAAATTGCAATTTTTTGGGTGAGATTTTTAAAATATTAGGACTTATGGCTGTTAAGAAGCACTGAGACAATGAGATCTGATGAATAGCTATTTAAATAAATGAAGACACTACCAAACCTGTCTTTCCCACCTTGGAAGATCATTGGCTCAGCAAATATTTCTTGAAGAACCACTGGTATTTCAGAGAAAGTCTCCAGCGTCTTTCCACTGGTGATGTATTCTGCTCATATATTATTTAGTGTTCTATTTTCCTACCATTATTTATCATTGAAGGTATCTGCATGACAGAAGTATTGTGTTTCTTTAGAGTTCAGCTGTTCCTGCTGCACAATTTCCTCATCCAAAGTCATGTATCACTTTGTGTCACACAACTCCTACGATAATTGCAACTTACATTTTTGGTGGGGCCATGATACAAAAAATAATCCCCTTTTAATTGCTTATTTTCTTTAAAAGATGAGTTAAATATTTCTGTTTCATAACTGAGTATTTTAAAATTAATCTATAGTTAAGTAACACATTTGAATAACAAATCGGTGTTTAAAAGAAAAGATATTTAGTTGGTAGCTTTCTTGCCTTATTTTTTCCTTTTAATTTCTACATCTCCCATTAAATAAGCTAAAATCAGGAGAACTAAAATGGTGTAGCTTTGTTGTGGAAATACGTTTTTCTCTTAAATGATAATAGTGGTGCAGAAAATTACAACATGTACTTCATTGTGAGTAATATCTGTCTGTAGGGAAAGACATTTGATTTCCATGTTTTCTGGGTTTAATAAGGGCTTGAAAGTATTGCAGATTGAGGAATTTAATTCCTTAAATGGCAAGTAAGTAGGTCATCATCATCTTCAGGGAAAGGCTTATTTGTCCTCATTATTCCTGGGTCCAACATTATGCAAATTTGTTTTATAATACACTTGAAAGTAGTTATTGTAAGGAAGTGGGTGTTTTTATGAGCAGTACTTTAAAGATTTTTATCCTGACAACATCAACAACAAAATAGATTTGCAAACACTATTCATATACATGAATGCTTTTAATCACTAACAGGGGAAGATTGAATTAATTAGAAATTCAGCTTTTATTCCCCCCTTTTACTGGTTCTGTGGTAGAAAGATTGTCAGATTGATTTAAAAGGGTTTGTGAGTGGTATGATGCACTTAATAGTTATTTAAATGTCTACTTTTGGCAGATCATATAAAAATTTTAAAAGACATTCATGGTATTTTGTAAAAAAAAAAAAAAGTAAGGGCACAGTGGGGTGGTGAAAGAGCAATGAACAGGCAGCATAGTAGTGTGGGCAGATCACATACTTGCATCTCCACCAACAAATGATGGGGATCATTCCTGCCTTGCCAGCTGGATCCTAGTGGAGGCTTTGTACACCTCTGCCATCTGCCTACCATACCTTCCTCTTGTTAGAAAAATGAGTTGTTGTTTAATTGTCTAGCTCTTAAAAAAAAAAAAAAAAAAAGCTGTTCAGCATGGAATTAAAAGAAAAAAGGAAGTGCCATATTGTAATAATTTAAAAGTTCTTTCCTCCCAGAGTTGTCAGTTTGCTGGGTAGGTCAGTGCAATTCAAACAATTGTGTGTGTGTCAAGTGTGTCTTGTATTTGCACAGAAACTCACTTGATTGATCAGTTAGACCAGGGTGACATTTTAAATGCATTACAGTTTCTTGGCTTTTTTTTTGTTTGTTTGTTTGTTTTTCTTTCTTTCTTTCTTTTTTTTTTTTGTTGTTGTTTTTTTTTTTTTTGTTTTTTTTTTTTTCTTTTTTTTTCTGTTGTTGTTTTGTTTTGTTTTGTTTTTTTGTTTTAGGTTTGGTTTGGTTTGGTTTGTTTTTTTTCTCCTGGAGAAAGGCTGAAAAACCTCAATGTAGTTCTACTTTTTATTGTAGTTTTATCAAATAGTGAATTTAGGGAAAAGCTCTTGAGAATGTTTTATTATGCTGTCATGGAAAGCTAGTGCATTTTTTCTTTATTGGTAGCATTTGTTGGGTGATGACAGGTTATCAAATAGTACAGAACTGCTTAACACCTTGGAAGAAGACAATAAAGAAACTGGTGACACTTGCTTAACAAGAAGCACAGTGTGTTTTGGGAAATCTGTCAGTGAGAAGGCAGGCCTGTAAAGATGTCAGGCCTATTTTGACCTTTCCTTCCCTTGTTTGTATTCTACTTTTTTGGTGTTGCAAATGACTCCACATTTGGTACTTGAACTGAAAGCAGGCATCGCATAACAGGGAAAGGATATGGATAAGTTTCAGAAAGGTATTGTGAAATGGAAAAGATGTATACTCAGAAAATGATTATGCATTTTGTTCATAGCTCCAGAATTTTATTAAAGAAGGTAAAAATATTTTATTTAAATAAATTATATATGTAGTTATTTTGGAGGCGTCTGTCAAAGTGGTAGATGCTGCATCAAATCCAGCTGCTACTGAAGCATGGTGCTGTGTGCCTGCAGTAATCTGAGCTCCTCTGTAATGATGTATGACATTCACTTTGCATGCTCTGCGCTGTATTTTATCCAGCATTTGGGTAGCATGATATTCTGACCTTGTCTGATTGGTGATCTCATTTTCTGTGGATGTTGCAAGAACAGTAAACAAAGCCTGGAAGAATTTTCAAGCTGACAAGTTGTATTGCTCCCTATCTTTTCAAGACAAAGCCACAGAAATTTATCTGTCTTGACACCTTTGTCTCTTGTATTAAGAAAGCTCTAGCTAACTTCTCCTTGGTTCTCTAGTTTACCATCTAAAAATGCCACATCTTATAAAGGGAACAGGTAGATAGAGTTTTAAGGAGAGACCTCAGGGAAATTGAATAAGTCAGGAAAAAACAGCAGCAGCTAAATTGTGTAAGGAATTCCAAGATTGACAAGAGTGCCTCATAAGAAAGAGCATATGAAACATTTAAATGACACTTCTGTATTAAAATTTATAAATTAAAAATTTATAAATTAAGCTAGTGTGTAAATAGGTTGTGCAAATATATTGAGTAGGAGAATACTTTTTGCATTAATTCCACAGCATTTACAAATGTCAGTGATTGCAGGAATGCTCAAATGGTTTTGTTTTATTGTGTTTTCCTTTCACCTTGCTTTCTCACTCCCTCAAGAAACCTATAAAAGAGAAATGTTCCACTCTGTTGAAACCATATGGGGGTTTTGCATCTGGAAAATTTAAACCTAAATCTGTACATAACTTATTTTCAGTTGAATGTTGAGCTTGCTTTATTTGCATTATTTCATTTCTATGTTTGGAAGATAAATGCTTGGATCTAGAATTACATCTTGATAATGTGGTTGTACTTTAATTGCTTAAACTGTCTTTCGTAACTAATTTTGCTTTTGATGGGAAGTTGCTATTACCAGTACACATCTTCAGCAGGTACTTATACACAATGAGAACTTCAAAAGTGAAGGAAGTATATAGCTAAGTGGCAGTCTGAATAGAAAGTGGGATTACAGCATACTTCTACTGGGATTTGGGTGTAAGGTCTCTAATTTATTTATAACAAAGTTAAATCATCTTCTAGTTGAACAGTTAAATACTGAGGACATCTCTTTTTGGAGTCGTCTTATGCTTCAGCCAATTCACAGAAGATAAGCTGCTGTACCCATCCCTCCCAGCACTTTCAAAGTGCAGTGGAGCTTATTATAAATGAATGACTCATACACAGGGTGGAACAAATGCACCATTGGTAGCCTACAGAGATAATAACACTGACCTCCGGTCATTTTACAAGGGAACTCTCTCGTGTAGGTCGACTTCCCACTGCTTTAAACCCAACCTAAATAGACTATTCACAGGGAACTGGATTGACAGATTAGAGATTTATATGCACAAGTGTAGGCATTAGCAGCATGGTCTCTGCACATCAGGACACGAGAAGTAGTCGAAATATCTGACCACTAAAAGCAGAGAGGCATTTTTCTGTAAAAAAGTAGGTTTGCAAACTTTCTTCAGACTTAGGGAAATATGGGCAGTAGGGCAGTCATAGAAGTCCAAGCTTGCAGTCTCTGTTTATGCAGGACTTCCAATAATATGAAATTGTTTGGAAATAAGGATTATGATAGCACTGCCACTTCACGGGAGACATTAGAGTAGGTGAAAAAAGGACACGATTTTAGGTCCTGAGTCACAACATGCTCGTTCTGCTTTTTCCTCTTCAATGCATATGTATGCATACACAAAGTGAATAAGCAAAAATAATTTTGTAAAAGTATGAAGTTTAACGTTTTTGAAATTATGCCCATTTTAGGAGGATCTTGTGATACTAAATTTAGCTGCAGATTACAAAAGTGATAATGTGTACTAGTTCAAATTTTTATACAAGGCATGATCTAAGTGTGTTAAATATCTTCAACTGTATTAATGCTCATGAGGTACAATTTGTTAGTAGAATTCATTCACCCAGTGTTTACTAGAAATTTAATTTGTGCCTTTCTGCAGAAGGAGATGTGTTCTATTGCCTGATCTTAACAAAAGGTTATATTGAAAGGAATTATTTCAAAGCAGATGACAAATTACTGAAAAGACATTTTTATTGTACAATAGCATTCTCCCACAAAGAAAAACAAGGGGTGAGAGGGAGGCAACACTGCCCCCCTCCAACATTACCTAACACTAATTTAAGGAAAAACACATGAAAAGACAACCTTCAGTGGATTTCTTATTTTCGTTTCTTTTAAAGGATGAGAATCATAACAGGTTGTTTTTTTTTTCACCTGGGCCTTTCAGTAGAGAACATTAGGACTTACAATATACTCCCCAAAAAAGGTTGGTTTTAAAAATTATTATTATGTTATATTCTATCTGCAGTATATATGGCAAGTATGTCAGTGATACTTGATTTATAGAGACAGAAATAGTAAAAATGTGTCAGAAATCTGTATGAAAGAAAATTATGAAACTAAATGGGTGTTTCAATTCGAGTGTAGATATAACAGCCTGACTCCCTTAGTCAGCCTTTATGTGGAATATCAGAATTTTCACCTAATTTTCAGTTAGATTTGATAATTTAAGGTACTGTGATAAGTTTTCAAGAAGTTAATTATCTAAATCTGTTTT
Organism: Climacteris rufus; assembly: GCA_013398175.1. NCBI lineage: Eukaryota > Metazoa > Chordata > Aves > Passeriformes > Climacteridae > Climacteris > Climacteris rufus. The sequence continues at coordinate 264,987 of VZRZ01001924.1, read as the reverse complement.
AGTACCGTAGTTTCTGACTTTACTGAAAGCAGTGAAACTTTCCCTGCTTTTTTCCAACAAGTTTGTATGCTCTGAGCCTGTTCATTTAATGCCTGAGATTTGTAATGGTGTATGCAAATTGGTAATGCAGTATGTATGTATCCGTATATTTATTTGAAAATAAATAATTTTTATTCTCACTGAAGTAAATGACTTGATATTGGCAGTGACATTCAATTATCGGGATCAGGATGCTTTTCTTGAGACCTGGATCCAGAGATCTTTGCTTGGTCACGCCTCCTAGCAAACAAATCCAGCATAGAAATTTCCTGGGACTTTCTTTTGTATCCAGGCAAAATTTCTGTGAAGCTCAAGACACTGCAGTCAAACAAAGTCTTCCTCCAGCAATTGCACCCTTCAAGTTGAAGATTTTGCAAGTGGACTTCAAACTTGTAGGAATTTTTTATGTGGAAGTTGCAGGCTACAGCTGGAATAACACACATATATTCATTCTTTGTGACTGGTTTATGGTGGAGGTTTTTACAAACGATCCCATTTTATGCAGAATTCATATTTCAAGTCTGGTTGTCTTTTCCTGTATCTGAGTTGTTAAAAAATAACATAAAGTAGAAACCGGTGTCTGGGAGAGATAGAACATTTTCACTTGTATTTCTACGTTATCTATATAAACAAGCATCTACCTATGTAGAAACACACAATTCTCAAATATGCTAATCTCTCCTGCTTTCTAATTTCCACTTGCTTAAATTCTAATTTTAAAGGGCTGTGTGCTTGGAGAGTCCTTTGATTCTTCAAGTATGTGGATTAGTCTTAACCTTTGTCATGACTTTGCTAGCATTTACAAGGATATGCCTTTGATCGTTAGAGAGAGTTGCTGTGAAAAGGAAGAAAAGAAGCACAAACATTTGGGATTTTCTACTTCCAGATGTCCTACACATCATTTCAACTCATCTTTCAGCTTCCATCCTGTAAGGTCATTTCTCTGAAAAAAATTTACCTGCGTTTCCTTGAGTCCAGTGTTCCATTCAGATAAGTAGAGGCATCCTTTCCTCCCCATAAGGGAAGGGTTTTTGTTTGAGAACTGTAAGTTTTAGTTGGTTCTAAGTGCAGATTTAAATTTTTCTGTCTGTATATGTTCTTATTTTTACTGCTTCACAAAATGTTACTGTTATGCTACTGGGGAAGGTAGCCTATGGCACTGAGAAAACTGTGGCTTGACACAGTCATTGAAATTTATTAGGGACTGCTGCCTCTCTCCAAGCTTCTGAAATGAAGAAGATGAACCTCTCATTTTGGAAAATACTTTGGTTCCCATGAGCTTTTTGTCTGCTTGTTTCTTTAACATTGTACAATATTTTAAAACTCTTTTTTTTTTCTGCTTGCAATCCAGTTGGAGAGTCATCCTGACTTTCATTTTTGTCTTAGAATATATGTTTTTATAAAGAATGGCCAGTGAGACTTATGTTCAAAATGGCCATATCTGCTCTTGAACATAACCAGCCTTCTAAGATAATGTCAACCATGAAGATATTCTGAGAGAGAACTTTTTTTAGGCATTTAAAAAAGACTGTGCAGTGAGAGGTTACAGTGGAAAGCTAGAAATCCAATAAAGGGAATTTGTAATCATCCACCGTAGATTTCTCCACTTGGGCCCCGATTTAGAGACACTAGTACATGTTTTCTCTGCTATGTTTTTCAGGTAAAAATCCAGTCCCCAAGGAAGTCTGTAATTTTCTCTGAAAGTATCAGTGTGGTAAGGAACAGCACTGAAGTTCATTGAACTTGCAATATCTTTGCAGGTAGTGTGATTCTGAAACTAAACACTGGTGCTCTACTTGGAATAGTTCTTACTACTTCAGGATTTGCTTTTCCCTGTTGATGCAGAAATACTTACAGAGGATTACAGTCTGATCCCACAGAACCTATAGAGTGCTGTTTTCAAGATCATCTAGATAAAATGTCTATACATGTATAAACTCCATCTTACTGAAGGATATGTCTGTCTAAAATACTAGAAGGACACTAAACCTCATGTTGCTATTTATAAAATAGATTAAATATCTTTTACTGACTGATATATTTAGTTAGGCTGAAATGACAAGAAAAAATTACTCAATGCCTAATGTTTCTTCATTTATGTTTTTGTCCAGTAGCTAATTGATGTCTAGAAGTGAATCCTCAAGTAGTGCCTATGCCCAGGTGTAGGCACTCTGAAGCATTCCCACATCATGCACTCAGCCAACCCTTAAAACACAGCAGTTTGGTGGCTTGTTGTGACAGTATCATTTAATTTATCTCCAGTGGTACTTCTGTTCTATGGTGAAATAGATACTCTGTGAAGACTGAACAGAGCTGTAATTGTAGTTACCTTTTTTATATATAGTGCTGTAGTCTTTTGTTGAATGATTTTTATTTGCGTTGGAAACATGGTAATTATTTTTTATGGAACATTTGTGCATGTAGCTATATAGAATCCTAATATAATCAAAGAATGAGCCTGCTCTGTAGTATAAAAGCAGACACAATAGCAACACTCTTATATACTCTCCATATATAGATATTGAGCAACTTGCTTTAGTGGACTCTGCTTTAAGCAGAGGGAGTTGGACTAGATGATCTCCTGAGGTCATTTCCAATTTTAACTATTCCATGATATAGCTATAGGTATCATCATGAAGTACTATACAAATTGAAAAATTGACCCTCTGATTGTTTATAATATGTGCTTAATTGGAGAACGCATTTCTTACCAGCCAAATTAGGGGGTTTAAGGTGCAAAATTGAAAAGGGATGATATGAAACATAAAACACAAGAGGAAGAGTGGGCAGATACTGTCTTCATTATCCAACATAAAAATGTCTTACTTCCTTTGAAATGCAGATTTTGTTTGAAAGAGGAAAAAGAAGAGAAGCAGCATTTAATTCATATTCAGGTTGATGTGAATATTTTAAAGGAACAGATAAAACACCTTGGAGGAGGGGATTGTGCTAATTTTAGGTCTGCACAGGCTAGTTTTTGAACTGCAAGAAAGTATCTTTGCTTATTTTTTGCAGTCTTCATCACTGAGGAGTGTTGCAGTAGGACTGATGGTTATTTGGTCACTTTATAATTGCAGCTGACTTTATTCACAAGATGATGCTGCTTCCATCTGTAATTCACAGTTGTAACAGGAAAAAAAATAAATTGTTCTGAACTGAGTTGTGATACGACCATGTTGTTATTCCATAGAGTTATGCTGGTGTTGATTTGGGACACTAGCTAGCCTGCTAAATAGTGCCTTTGGTTTTTTGATTTACATTCAGTCTTACTGCTTCTGAGAGGCTGCCTTAAGTCTGTGGATGAGAAGTAAATCAACCCCTTTTTCTCCTCTCTTTTGAAGCTTGTAATTTACCTTCAACCTCTGCTCTTATGATTCCTCTAGTTCAGCTGGTTGGGCTTTCTCACAGTGAACATTCACTTGGGAATTGTTCAGAGTTCAGGTTAGTGCAGTGCTAACCAGGTGAATTCTCCTGCTAGCACAATACATACCTTTTCTTCCAGCTGGACTGCAGATTCTGGTTTGTGCACTACACATTTTGTGATTCTTACAGCACCACTGAAGAGGTTATTGTCCCCCAGCTGTTTATCATTTCTTTCCTCTCTGCACTATCCCTGTGATTACTGTTTCTCTACTCTGCTACCCCAGTGATCACATCCTAACCTGTTTCAGTCAAAACAAGTTAGTCTGGACAAATTTACAATTTTTGATAAACAGCCAGATTTAAACTGGAGAAAGTCAAAAGACCCACCTGCCTGAGGAAATCTCAGGGTCCAATATTCGGTTCTGCAGACAGCAGAACTGAAGACAGAGGTGGGGTATGGGGATCACCACTGCAAAATCTGAATGTAGTACTTAAGGCTTGGGGGTATCTGTGCTGTCACCCAGGGAAAGAAAGTGATTTAAAATGGTGAATTGCTTATGGGTGACTGTAACTCAGGAAGGAGCAGGGTTCTTTTGATTTACCTGCAGTTGAGAAACACACGTTCTTATTGCTGATAAGCTGTAAGTTGTCTCAGCAAGTTCTGTGCTCTCTGTATTCTAGAACTTCCCTGGATCTGTAAAATGGAATGATATACACCTCCCATGGACTTTATTGGAAATACACAGATATCACTAGGTGTGCTGTTGTACTGAAATATAATTCCATTACATACGCATGACATTACATACTTGGATTTGAAATTTGTCATGAGAAGAAGGCTGTGATGGTATTTGACATTAAATTAATACTGGTGTCTTGTAGTTGTCTTTCTAGAATGAAATATTTCAGGGAACTTGGAAGTTTTTACTGTCCTGTGTATTTGTTAGGAGTCTGCACCAGCTCAAATCTGGTATGACTTTATGTAAATCAGCAATGTGAGACAGGGAAGAAAAAAATATGAGTACATGGCACATTAACAGAATAGCAACCAGGGGCAACTGTAGTGGAAGGGAGGCTTGCTTCCTTGTGAAATGTTAATGCTAGTTTTATATTGCTTTTTGTTTTTTCCCAACTAAGAATATGACAGGAAAGTTATTTTTAGGCTACACATGGAGGTGTGTGGGGTGCTGGTCACTAGTGCTTTGTTGAATAATACCACTGAATTCTATAATAATTTTTCATGGCATCTGATCTAGTACAAGAAAGAAAGAGTAGCAAATAACACAGCAATGAAAAGGACTCACTATATCCTCTACCAACAAAATAATGAACCCTTATCACAGTTTCTTCTAATTATAACTTTGTTTACATTCCATTGTGCTAAGCAGGAAAAGGATTATACCATATTAGTATAAATGGCTTTCCCAAAGTGAAAGCTTTACTGGCATATTTATGGACTAATCAATGTGTCATAATGTAAGATATGTTCCTTTTGGCTAGACTTACATTTTGGTTTAATTCTGGTCTTTCTCATTTCTTTTGGATGATAACTGACACAATGATAAAGTGGTAGGAGTAAAATAATTCTGCCATACTTTGTCATTCTACTTCCAGCACTACAGCTAAATGGATAAAGAGCTTGATTCTCTATACATATCAGCTACTACTCTAGCACATTTTTTTAAATGAATGTCCCCTTAATAATAATTGATGGGATAATTTTAATTTAAAATATATATTGGTCTGTTGTGAACATTTACTGTGTTGATGGTAGTAAACTCCTACGTGGCTAACAATAGAGAGTAAACTTCTGGCAGTTTATGGGTGTATGTTGACATAATGGAACCAGAAAATGAGTAGTAAATAGGTGGCCTACATGGTATTTTTCCTACTTGCACCTCTATTTAACTCCTTGCTATCCTGACTGAAGCAGTCACATGCTGCTGTGTAAATCATCTCAGTCTTTTTAATGATGATGGTTGAAGTTTGATGACAGAGATGTGAAATGCTTTGAAAGTATAGTGTTTATTTCCTATGTTGTGACCCAGAATGTAAAATATGTAATCTGGTTCATAGGAAATCCAATACTTTACTTCTCTTCTCTGTGAAACTAAAACTTTACCACCATTTTATGTTGCTCTTCTGTATTTTTTTAGTTCCAGTAAAAAACTGGCTTTCATTTTCCTATATAAATCATATGTAAGAGACAAAGGAGGTACAGAGTGAGGTCTGAGACAAACTTAATTTCGAATTCTGATTAAATAATTTAATACTGAAGCATTCTGTATGTCAGCTGAATGTGGGAAACAGTCATAGCTAACTTTTTTGAATATTCAAGGTGTGAGGATGAAGAAGCATTTGGATAAGCCTATAATGATCATACTTCTAATTTTATTTGAAAGAAGTACAGGTCTGGCCTGGCTGGATATTATTTAAGCTGTCAGGTTTTCTGATGTGTCTTACAATTACAATGAGGGAAAAAATGCCATCATAAGCCATCTGTAGAAGCTCTTTTGCTTTTGGGGTTAGCATAGAAGGGTGGTTACATAATGAAATAATTATAAAGTTGTCTGCCAAGTCTTTGATCTGTGGAGCTTGCGTTTTCCTAGATGGCATGTCTCCTAAAATTATGACAATATGCAAAACATATTGTATGGCTTAGAAAATAAAAAGTGAAATTAATATATTCTTGTTTCAGTCTCAGAGTATTTTTACTAAAATTGACTTTAAAATTACTTTACATGATTTTTCAGGTTTTTTTCACTCAACAGACAGAATTAATGCAACAGTGGTTTGCCTGCCTAACAAAAATATGCAATATAACAAACAAATATGAAATAAAAACACAGATTAAACTTCTGCGCCTTGTGGTGCGCAAAAAACGCTGTAGCTGTGACACAGTGTAGTTACAGCTTCGAGCTTTCAGGGAGAAGTTCTTGCTGTGTCTTAAATCCCCAGCAGACTGAGACATTGCATTAATTTGTTCTCCTGGCAGAGAAAATACTCAAATCTGTTTTAAAGTGATCAGGAACTTAGTTGAAACACTTCTGCTCTTCTGGGAACGACACAGAACAGCAGAGTCTTCTGGAGTATTGCTCCCCATGGAGAGCTGGTGCTCATCCCTAAGAATACAGAATCTCTTTGTAGACACACATAAGCAGGTCTATATCTAGGCATATATTTCCCTCTTGCAGCATGGTTCAGAAGTGTGGTGCAGTGCAGAAGTACTGATCCCACATATTGCTTCCATCATATCATGTCTACATATTTTAGACTTTCAAAGACAGCCAAACATGGGAAAATATAAACTGTTGAGTATGTGCTTTTCTATTTTTGTAATAAGAATGTACTGTTAAGTTTAAATCCTCATAAAAATGTAATTGCAAGTAATTTATGCACATTCAGTACTAGATGTTGCACACAACTTAACTATATAATTGATCAATGTATCTGTTTTTTTTCTGCATCTGTTATTGGAGTAAACATATTGTGGAAGCTATACTTAAAATCTGTACATTTGTACAGACAAACATTTTGAAGAGGAGGCTGGTGTGTTTCAAACTTGCTTAAGCTTATTTTTCTCAACATCTTTTCCTGTTTATTAAACTACAATGATGTTACATCATTTGGAGTCAAGTAAGAAACTTGTAAATATAGGTGAAGATTTCATCAGATATTAGCAATAAGCCTGGTCTAAATTGAATGTCTGGGAATAATTCCAACTTTCATCAAATCATACAATCATTTTGTAATGTTTCAGTGAAAAATAATAGGAAACAAGAAAATGTAAACTCATAAGTTAAGTTTTCAACAGGTCTTGGAATTTTTAAGTGCCAAACATGTTTTGCATGCTCAGAATCTATTGACCAAAATCCTTTTTGAATTACAAATTATTTTCAGCTTGAAAGCCTGTTGTTAGAGAGATGCAGGCTGTGAATGCTAATTTGGATCTACTTTGGCAATTAAGAATTGTAGTTTGAGCTGGACACATTTTCTGTGAACAATTCTTTATTATAAATGTGTGAATGCAACACCTATAAGCTATGCTAATGAAGCTACTATCAAGTTCAACAGACAGTGTTAGTCATTAAATGCAGTATTTTTGAAACTAGTAAAAAGCTCTAAAAACTGGTATAGTTGCCAAGTTGTTGTAGAAATTCGTGTATTCTGTATTGTGAAAAAGCTTCAGAAGACAAAGCTTGCTGTTAAATCCTGTGCAATAATTTAGGTACTTGAAAGGGATAGACAAGAACTATAAGGACTATGAGATTAAGAAAATCATCACTGTATAAACATTTTTACAGTAAAATATAAGCATTTTCATACAATGTTTATTGCTTTAAAATTGAAAATTTAGTAAACAAAGTTTTAAATGTTTCATATTTTGACATTATGCTGAAAATGTGCTCATCTGTGGAAATATTATCTACTAATTTTTCATAGATAAAACGAGAAACTAATTGCACTGAAAATAAATGGTAGGACAGAATTGCAACTTTTCTTTAGAGGGCAAGCTGATTGAGTAAACAAATGCATAAAGATAAGTGAACAATGGAAAACTTTTAGTTTAGAAGCTGCTGATGAAAAAAAATGCAAACTTGAATAAGTGTTTACAAAAAATTAATTCATTCAAATTACAGAGATGGTAAACGAGGGGGAAAAAAGACCTTTTGTGATTAACATTCTCAGTTTTCAACTATCTATTATTATAATGTACATGATATAATCAGGAGTTCTCTTTCAAGACTCAATTAAAGCAATTACAGCTGTATTGAAAGCCTGCTGAAGTAAATGCAAAGATATCACTGATGTCAGTTGACTTTGATTCTAAGCCTTATTGGCTACTTGTATTTTTTTCAGTTTTAAAAATCTTATTTCTTCTGATAGAATTTTCAGAATGCAATTCCTTGCCCTTCCTCTGTTTGTTTTTCATTTGGCCACTAGTATATCTTCATTTCTTCCATTTTAAGCTTTTCAGGGTTTATTAAAGATCTGTTCATTTGTATTTTTGCTATCTACCAAAATATCAGTTTCAGGAAAGATAAGAAATATTCATCTCTCTCCTTCAGCCTGGATTCATGTTGCTGACAAGCACTTGAGAAACTTATGAACTTTTTTTAAAGAGAATTCCTCAAAACAGTTGCATATGCCCAAAACTCTTGTGAATATGCAGAGCAAAGAGTGTGTAGTTGGCATAGAATTTGAGATGCTGTAGAGTGGTAAAAGACAAAGACAGTTCACAGCTCTGCTGAGATTTGGGAATACTTGCTGCACACCAGGGTGGCCAGCAATGAAACCTGGTAAATTCTCAAACTCCTGTAACTTCTTGCTTTCAGAGGGAACATGTGAGATTAGAATAAAAAGCTTTACTTTGCCCCTCAATATGTGTGTCAGTTTGCCAATAAAGTAAGAAGTTGAGATATATGCAATATGATTGCAAACGGTATTGTCCAACCTTAAAGTGTATAAGCTTTTTTGCCTGAATTAGTAGCAAATTAAGAAGTATAAAAATGGTTTAATGAACAAATTTTAATTTCAGTGTGAGAATTTGGTTACTGGACCAGTCATAAGCAGCATGATGATATTACTGTCATCTTTGTGAGTATGTTTCCTAATTCTCAGATTGCTCCAATTTATGCATCTGTATTTGAGAACTTGAGCAAAAATAAGGCAAATTATACCTTATTATTTTAGAATGCAATACTCCTTTCTTTGAGGATTATGGCAGCAGCATTTATCTTCTAAATGCAGAAGTAGAAGAAAAAATATTAACACTTCTTTTTTTATATATTTAATGGTCACTTTAAAATGCCAATTTTTTTTTTTTTTTTGAGTTTAGTAAAAGGATGAGGAACAAAGGAAATTTTCAATTTTCAAGACACAATACATTTTGGGGTGGGCTGGCCATAAGGGTGTTTTCTGTATGGGTTGATGTGTGAAGGGAAAGCCTTCCCTTCCCTAAGCTCCCTGTGGCATCCCAGTGCTTTATGTTGGCTTGGCAGTGAGCAAGGTGGTCAGCTCACACATCTGGCTGTAAGCTACTCAGGGTAGAGGAGATGAGCAGATGGAGACTTGTCAGCATTTCCAGCCTTAAAGTGTGTTTATTTTTTAATTGAAGTACAAAAGAGCAAACACATTGGGCATCCCAGACAGAGCGGGAGGACAGAAGCAGAGCTTCTGCCCGCAATCGATTTGGTTTGCGCTGTTCGTGGAGCCTCACCTGCTCATCTCTGCCAAGGTCTTGCTCACTTTATATATGTATAACTTTATGGTTATAAAGAGCAATTGCACTGGAGTCTCCTCTCACTTGCAGTAGTTAGCAGCTGTGGGGGAGAATGCCATTTCTTGACTACATCTGGACTAATACTTTTGTATGCCTCTCACTTAACCTTCACTGATTGCTTTGTAAAGACACCATCTCTTAATTCCCAAACTTGATTCAATGAGTTGGAAAACACTATTGTTCTGTTTTCCTATCACTTGATTTGTGCTTGGTTGGAATGGCTCTACAAGAAGCAATGCACTGGAAGGTAAAGCCCACTACAGGTTTTGTACTGTGCATGATCTGCATAAAGTTGAATGAAGCTTTTGTAAGGTATTAGCATAATTTGGAGGGGGTAGTGGTAATTATGGTGGTGCTGTGTGTGGAACTGAACAAAAACACTGAAAAGCTTTAATATATACAGACTCTCAAGCATATTTATATGTAGGGAGAGGATGGTAAGTATTTTGGACTGATGATGTGTTCCTTGTGTAAACTTTGAAAGTAAATGCCACTGTTTAGTCTGCTTCTGCTTTCATATGTTTTTGAAGACACTGTTTCAAACATGAAATGTCTCCATCTTCTATACTATGTATTCTGTTATATTAGTCAGTGATCCTTTTAAAGCTACATTTCTACTTATCTTTTTAACAGAAATCTCGCTGTAAGGTAGTTGTCATTTAGGAAAAAAAGGTAAAATGCTGTGATGGAGGAAATAGCTTCTGGACACTCATATAGCAAATATTATGATTGACTGTCCTTGGGAATAACTGGAGCAGTATGAATTATTAATATGGCAAATAAAAAACTTTGGAGTATTTTTTCTTCTGAGATATTACATGGAGGTTTGCAGACTAAATGAAATTTAGTCTTACTTTTACAGTGGGAAAGGGCAAAATGTGCCAAAACTATCCAGGAAGGAAATAAAATAAAGCTCTTAAAAGAAAGCCTTAGCTTAAAGTATTTGCAGGGCAAGTCAGTTACTTGAGAACAGTTAGTGGCAATAAATTAGTTTAAAATGGATTACAGATGAGACCTGGTATGTTTTTTCTGTTGAACTTCTTGGATTGGATTTGTGCCTGAAGAGATATGGTGACATTTTTCAAGAACTGAACTATAATGATTTTTGGCTAGAAGTACCCTACTTTAAAAAGTACTTAAATGGCCTTAACACCTAACGCTTTTGTTACACTGTTGTCAGATGCAGGACAGAAGACAAATATAAAATTGTATCAACAGCTGGTTTGACAGTACAGAGCTTTTTGATATCAAAATACTATCAAAATACTATCAAAATACTTAGAGAGATGTAATTACAATAGCATAAAAGGGCTTTTACAGGAACAGACTATTACATCTTAACTGTAATAGGCTGTGTCTTTAAGAGCACATTTATTGGTATTGAAAGATTCATCTAGATTTAAAAAACTATGTATATATCATGTGTCTTAGTAACCAAAATAAACCGTGAGATTTACTCAAGAAGTTTAGATTTTCTAACATGGATGAAGTCCATCTTTGCCTACAGTGATGCTCTTTTTTTTCTGGAAAAGCTCTTATATCGAAAATATATTGATATATTCATCTTTGTTCATCATCTTCGGGCCTGGAAAGAATTTCAGTAGTTACAGTGAACAAGAAATGCATGAAAGGTATGAGAAAGAAGTAATCTACTGTACTGGCCACAATTTATAACATAATTTTTAAGCTACTTTTTAATGTCTGAAGAAAAATTATATTCATAGAAGAAAACTAAAAAAGACATAATTTGAAGTTGATTTCTTAAAAATTCAGGTATAGATTAGTCTAAGAGGTTAAAATTAAAAAGAGAAGGATGTATTTGGACAATGAGCTGTGACAGCTGTTACTGCTCTTGCCTTTTGTAAGAATATGACTAGAAAGATTGTTTATGTAAGTGGCTTGGCCTAAATGTTGTTTCAGAATTTGTGCCAAATACATAAATTATTCTTAAGATACTTTGGACCAAACTCTGTCTCCTTGATTGCCTGGGTGGCTTCTACTGATTTTAATGAACATTGCGGGTTTTAATTCAAGCGCAAAATTGGCCCTCTGATACTGAGGTTGTTTCTATATGAATGTGTAAGCAATTTTAGGATACTTGAAAAGCACATTTGTCAGATGCATGCAAACTTTTATAGCTGCTCCATTAGGCAATTGTAAAATGCAGGACAGAGGTATTATATTTCTTCAGAGTTAGGCATTATTATGTTTTTAGTAGTCAAATCCTGAAATGTTCTTCATTCTCATGTGTGTAAAAACACTAGTCAAAACTTTTTGATCTGTTCCCTAAAAATGTAGGGTTTTTTTCTGATTTGATTTGTAACAATTGACATTTACAATAAAGACTATATTCTGTTTTATGTTACAAGTAATTCTAGAAATATTTTCAGTATACTAGCAATTTTGTCTCTAGGCATTCACAATTTTTCCTGGTGGTAGGAAACTTTTTTCTGTCTTGTGGAGGTTAGGGAAAATAAAGAGTTTGTTTTTTTATTATGCATCATCAATTGATATATTTATTCAGACAAATATAGGATGGTTACTTTATGGTGCTTATATATTAACTGCTAGCAATTTGCCCAAAGAAGTACTGTGGAAAATATAAAAATACTAAGACAGTTTGTTTGAATAAGCAAAATCTAGTGTGTTGGTGGTTATATATATATACCAAAACATATTTGAAATGTTACAGCAATATAAAATTATATAAATTCAAATTGGGTTGAGGGAGTAAAAATGAATAAAATCATGTAACATGTAAAATCATGTGACTGTTGGTGAAACAAAACAGTTTGTATTTTAGGTCTTGTACAGAAGTCTCTTCCTGAGAAGTTTTCCATCTACTTTTCTGTCTGAGTGTTCTTATATTTAAGAAGTAGAATACAAGACTATAAATGTCTGCCTGAAACAGTTGTTACAGAAGTATTCTGTTTTCAGGAATATTCTGTAATATTACAGTTGCTGGGTAAGAAGTGGTTATTCAACACTATAATCCCACTATGCCAATCAAATTAGCAATACTTTGACCACTGATAGGACTTAACTTGATATTCAGACACCTGAATTTTGGATTCTACACAATTATTATGTGATGGAGATATCCAGACTCTGTTGTCAACAGGGATCAAGTTAGTAACCACCAGAGAGATAATTATGTTGTCCTGTAGGAAACACCTGTATATGGTGCACTGAGTGGTTCTTCACATGCCATTGACTGTACTGAGTAGATCTCCATCAGCTGATGACAATTTCAGTCCCTGTCTCATGCAGCTTTGATGTCTGAGACCAAACCCTGCAGAAGGGCCACATTGTTTTTTATATGAGTACCTAGTTCCATTTGAGCTTCTCTAGACTTCTGGAGGCATCCACATGGGGCTGGCAGGTGTGAGATTCTTAAGAAAAAAACTGTTTGGCTTTCAGGAATAGCAGCTGGAAGCTAGTTGCCATATTGTGCAATATATGATATCGATATCTGTGAATGGGCAATGGTCTTTGGTACTTTCTTTCCTGATGTTTGGTTTCAAAAGGAGAGTTTAACTAATTTTAAAAAAATCCCTGGGACATTTCATTGAAAGAGGTAGCTATATAGAAAATAGAAACCATAGTAATATCCTGACCAAATTAAAAGCTGCAGTGTTTGATTACACATTAATATACCCTCACGGATGCACTTCACTCCTTACAGACAGAGGAAGGTTTGCAGGAATCTTTCTCACATAGAAAGTTTAGCAGGACTGTTTTTTTCTATTTCCCTCATCTATTCCCTTTTCTATTTCCCTCATCCAGTGTCATTGTTTTCTTTCTTCCAATTGCAGGGAGTCCTCCAAGCTGCTATCTTATCACTCTTGCCCAACCTAACCCTGTTTTTATTGAGATGGGTGGTAAAAAATGTCATCCAATTAGAGCTGCTGCAACTCCAGAGCCCTCGGTGAATATTTTTCAGGATTGTCAAGTTTTGCAGTTAAAAAATGACTGTGGCTACAGACCAACTCACAGCTACATGCTTTCTGTACAAAATTGAGCATTCTGGTACTCTTATCTAGACATACTTTGCTGTGTGATTTAGGATGCCTCTGAGCAATCAGAGGGAGTCAGTTCCTGAGATTGGTAGGCATCTGCAATCTGTGCTGATTTAATCTGGAATTATGACTTCTGGTTCAGACCCTTTGGCTATATTTCATTAACTAGTGCTCATTTCCTTGCATATGTTTGCATAAAAAGGCAAGCTATCCATTTAATCTGTCAGCATGGAGTGCTATGCAATGAGCTGGTTTTAAGACAGTTCTCTGGAGGCTTAATGCCAAAATGCTTCCATAATCTTACTGTCTGGTTCCTCTGAGAGCTTGCTCAAGAGTCCTGTTAAGAAGAATGGCAGAAAAGTAGGTGAAGCATTGCATGTCCCAAATGCCTGCTTTCTTTGTGTGTGCTACAGCATCACATTTGTCAGGATTATATTCCATTTCAGAGAGTCATAGAATCGTTTAGGTTGAAAAGATCATCGAGTTCAAGTGTTAAAGATCATTTCATCATCTTTACATCTGCACACTATAATAGCTTACTTTAGGATGACTGGAAGTCTTACTCTCAGTCTTTGCCTTTATGTATTGCAGTTCATGACAGGAAAGAGCAGTATGTTTGAATAATATTAGAAATCATTGGATAGTTAATTAAAATACTCAGTTTCCAAGTTAAAGTTAAAAAAAACACCCTACATATTGAGCCACAATTCTAGGATACTTTTAGGAATGATATGCAATGTGTGTCAGCTAAATTGCAAATTTAAGAAAAGTTTTGGGAGAATTTTGCTTGCCCAATTATCAATCTGAGTTTATACAGTGTCAAAGTGTAGAGATGCCAGTTTGAGCTGCAGAGGTGAACTATAGCCTTCTTGTGCACTGAAAACAGAATGTGCTCCTGTGGTGCAGTCTGTGACAGTCTGGACAGCCAAATTGTCTTATCTTCTGCCCTGGAAGTAGAAATGGAAGTAGAAATAGTCTGTTCCAGGCTATTGCCAGGTAAAATGTATCCAGCTCAATTCTTCCAGCACAAGGCTGTGGTTTGATGGAATAATTTATGTTCTCTGACAGTTTAATCAGAACTATTTATTTATTAACTCAGCTGCCAATTTGTCCTGCTTACCTCTCAACACCATATTATTACTTTATTACTCAGCCTTGGAGGGAAAATCAGATATTAGTTGGTTTTTAGACTGTGGTTTTATGGCTGCCTTAAGCCACTGTGAGTTCAGGCTCTCATTTAAAGAGGTGTTTTACAGGCTCCTCTCTCTTCCCTTTTTGCCCATGTGCCCAACCTAGAGAGTTAGTTTTTGTGGGGCTGCTGAGTGAGCTGAATGGGAAAGTTTGCTTACTTAAAAGCTGGTCGATTTTTCATCTAGAATGCCTCTTTGAGCATATTTACATCCAAAGGAGTAGCAAGTAGGAGCTAGTCCCAGTTCAGGACTGCCCCTCTTTTGGTGGATTTAGATTTGCTTATGCTCATCACATAACCATAACCTAAAACCCCTTAACAATTAGAGATAAAGAACTTTAGTATACATTTGTAGTCTTCCTTGCTCATGTCTGGCATGCATTGAAAAATAATAGGAGATAAGGCATTTTTAAAATAACTTTGAAAAAATTACTTTGAAACAAAATAGCTATTTTAGGTTGCTTTGTTTAGATTTCATTTCCCCCCCTCAACTAACAGGTGAAAGTCTCTAACCTTTAAAGTAGTTCCAAGCAGTGTTTATTTTATGAATTGTCATGTAAATTTAAAGAATTTTAGTAATTTTAATGTTTCAGTGGACTCTTTCAAGAGACATGAAGAGATTATTGTGAAACGATTCACATTGTCTCTTTTCACAAAAGATTCAATGAATACAGTAGGGTCCCTAAACATGAAAGAGAAAAACATTCAGTGTATACTGGGAATATATTTGAAAAAGCCAAGAAAAGTGTAGAAAACTTTTCAGAATTTCCTGTTACTTTTTGCCTTTTCTTCGTGTCATATTTGGGATTAATGGAATAATAGCTTTTACTTTTATAGAATTAAGCAATATTTCTGTTATATAGAGTGAAATTCTAAAAGTGCTTTTAGGAGCACCATATTTGTTGTTTGTTATTGCTGATCATCTTCACTGGTTTACTCTGAAATAAAAAAAATCCAGATTTATTGTCTTTAGATTTTTTTCCTTTTTCTCACAAATTTGTATCATCAGTCTACTTTAGGTCAATAGATTTTCCATTAAAGCAACAAGCATAACTTGTGAGTACACTGAAAACTTCTAGAGTTACTATTATTAGATTGATTGGTCTATCAATGAGGTGGACAAGAGATATATTTAAAACTATTTAGGCCAAGCAGTAGAATGTGAATTGGACGCTTCAGAGTAGGGGATTAATTTTTTTTTTTTTCAAGATAATGTCCTTTTTTATTTTTCTGTTCTTTTTGCTCCCCCTTTTGCCATAATTGCGTGAAGAGGCACGCACAGATGCCTGCTGCCAGCGTGTGATACTTAACCTGACCATCAGAGCAGCCTCACAAAGGAAGGCTTTTCAGGTCCCCCAGTGAAACAACCACTGCATTTTATTGTGGCGTGAAATTAGAAGTGAAAAGCCCTATGGCTCTTGCTGTTTAGTAATGCGGAATATGTCGTTTCTGATGGTGATGGTAGTGCTGGGAGGGAAATAGAAAACCAGGGGAGAGAAACAAAGTAACGATTTAGACAAAGAGGGCCCCCCTTTTTTTTGTCGTCTCTGATTGTTTGGTGGTCTATAAAACCATAGAACTGTGGTGGATACAAGCAAAAAGAACATTTAGTTGCGGCTCTCTCATTCAGAAATGTATGTGTGAATTTGCAGGGTGATGTATAAGGCGAGTCATCTGTTATCAGAAGAGTTCACTAGTTTAACTCATTTATAAAACAGCAACAAAAAAATTGACTTTGCTTGGAGAGAACAGCACTGCTCTGACAGACACTTTAAGTTGCACAGCAAGATGGTGTTTATAACAAGACCACTGTGTGTGGTTTTCTGAAGCTGCCTTTTAACAGATTGGAAGGGGAAAGTGCCAGCTTGAAGAGACTTTCCCTTGTCTGTTTAAAATTAAAAGAATGATGTTTTCTCAATGGAAATTCTTTACATATATAAAATGTCAAAATATTTATGCTTACTTTTACGTGAAAAGTATTATGTAATTACTAAAGCAAGTGGCCAACTATTAGAAAATGAAAAGGCAGTTTATGAGAGAGACATGTTAGAACATAACATGGGATTCTTTTTTATAGAACCTTTCATGTTGGAAAAGACCTTTAAGATCATCAAGTACAATTGTAAAATTATCCATGAGCTGAGCACTGTCACTTGCTGGAAACTGGTGAAAGCCCATCCACAGTTCTAATATCTGGAAGGGAAAAACTGTTACATTTTGCAGACCCATGTTGTTGGCAGTAAATATTATTACTACTTTTGCTCTATCTGCATGGAAATGGTGGCAGGGATCAGTGGCCTAGAACCAGTAGGGACATACAGGTGGAAATTTTCTTACTGTGTTGTTTGCTATCTAAGTTCCAAGTGCAATCTTGGAGAAGCTTTAAAAACAGAAAGAAAATGTTAGCAAGACTGATCTGTGATAGGTTGGTGGAACAGATGCAAACATGACATATCAATTTGTTGCTAAACTGCACTGCAGGACTGCAGCCTGAAAAAAGGAAGTTCAGACAGAGAAGCAAAACTGCTGCTGTTGTTTAATTCAGGCAGTTCATTTCAGTGATCATTAATACAGTAGGGACACTGCCGAAGAATTCCGTATGTAAGCAGTAGCACAGAAAGAAGCAGGAAGCACTAAGCAATTGAAGCTATTACCACTATCAGAAAGAATTCTATTACAGAGATCATCTTAACCTTTTTAGACTGTATCCCTCTTCACTTGATTTAAAATAATTTATGCACTTCGCTGCAGTATATATTTTGTGTGTGCACTAGTGCTCCAGGTTTGAGTTGCTGCTTCATAGCATTTTGCCAATGCTGCTGCTTGTGTCTTGACAGGTGAAAACCCAGAATGTGGAAATTTAGAATAAGGGCTAAGAAGAGGGAACTAATTTGAAAAGGGAACTAATTGACACTTGATGCAGCACACAGAAGCAAGGAAACAGAAGGATAGGAAAATGGTCTTGGGGGCAACAGTTTGAATAGGGTTAATTAGAACAACAATTTTATGTCCAGAGTAGGTTGGTAGAGGAGTCAAAGACGTGGAAAGAGAAGAGAGATTAAAAGAGTATTATCTCTGTAGCAAAGAAGTGGTGGTGGAATAGCTATTGCACTGAGAAAGAGACAAAATATTTGTACCTAACCATTTCAAAGGAACTCCAGGAGGATCAGGAGAGCTGCTAGGGCATAGCCTTTCACGGTGAGATGTTGACATTTAAGGCTCTCTTCTAGAGAAGAACTCATTGCTTATACAAGAGGAAACAGCTTCAACAGGAGAGAGAAGGCTCCATCAAATACTCTGTCTTTAGTGGATTCATCTTGACTGTAAGAGATTTAAGTTCAATTCCATGTTTCAAAATCAGGCAAAATAGGAGCTAAAAATTATTCTTTGGTGACTGTTAAGCTTTAGGCTATGAGGCAGGAAAAGAGGAGTATGTGTCCCAGTTTCGTCTGCTGGTACAAAACCCTGTAAAGAAATTTTGACATGAACTGGTCAGGAATGAACTAATGTTTAGGAGCCAATTTTCTGTTGACATCGATGGCCATGATTTTGACTTGGTAACAAAGAATAGAAACATGAAAAGAGTCCTGGGATTATTCTGTCCTTTCAAACAAACACTTCTGCTGGCAAAATTTGACATGCCAGACAACTAAGCTATACAGATAGATACCAAGCTGTCAGTGTTGAAAGTTATTTTCACTCTTAAAGGATTATAGCTGAAATTGCTGCATTTCAGCTAGTGTGATGATATGACTTCCCCTCTTTTACTTTTTTTTTTTAAGTAATTTGCTTTCCAAATATTTGATGTCAAAACAGTTCCTTTTCAACACTTTCAGTGATTCACACCTTCAGTACATGTACAACTTTTTGGCAGCTTTCACTTTCTGTTTAATTTTGGGAATTAACAACAAAGGCTACATGGACTTCCAGAATATTTGACCTGAAGTTCTTGGCAAAGGTCTTGGTCTTTCTGGTGCCATAATTTTAGGAACAAAGCCTGTAATGCTACTCTGTATATCTAAAAGTCTAACAGACTTAACTGATATACTGTGACTAGCCCTTTCCCTATCTCTATTCCAGGAAATATCGGTACTGTTCCTAGTCAGATCCTACTGGCTTCCTTTATTTGCTTAGGGTGTTGAAGGTATTCAGTTACTCAAATTGCTAACAGTTAAAATTGTGAGGCTGGCACCCCTGATGTTGTGTACTGAAATGATCTGGGCAATTAAGAAAAATAAATGTTTCAAGCTCATGTTTTTGTTAGATAAACAACAATTGTCTCTTCTGAAATTTTCCTTTACTCTAAGTCTTAATTTGATGTTAGTAAGTTTGGATAATCATGGAGAGTGGTAATGCCTGTTCATGTGTGCTTTCAGTCCCTCCACACCCAAGTAAAACAAAACCACATCAAATGCAGCTATTTGCTGTAGCAGTTTAAACTATGCTGCTCAACTTTGCACCCAGTCAGATTTCTCAGAAATGTTCCATTCTGCACTGAAACAACCATTTGAATGACCAGACCACTCTCCAAAGTGCTGATAACAGATAGGAGACAGTTACACCTACAACTGTGGTAGTTTGGTTCACTACCTGTGTTTCTAAGCTGTGTAAGCCTTTGAATGAATAGAGCTGTAGTCAAGGGTTTGACCACCTCTCTGCTAAAGTAGCAAAGTAGAGCTTCAAAGAAACATGTCAGTGTGTTGTCCTTCTCTTACTTATCTGGCTATCACTCTGACCATTTTTTTTCTATGTCCTTCAGAATTTATAACAGGAAAATACTTCAAGCATGTTCTGTATGGCTTGGTGAAGTGAAGGTTGTAGTGGTGTGCTATGAGACACTGACAGTCCCATCTGCAGAAACACTTTCCATTTATTGAGAGCATGCTGATTGGATGTGAAACCAGAAGTTAAACCTTTTAATGCTGGTTTAGAAATGTAATTTTCAAAAGTATTTCTTATCTAAAGTAAGTGATATGTTGTGAATTCCATATTTCACCTGCAGGTTGTATATATCATCCTACTTAGATAGAATTATTAAAAATAAATCTCAGTTGCATATATAATATATAATTTTGTATCTCTGTTATACAGTTATTCTTTTCATAAGGGGTATACCAAAATCTGCCAGGAAATACACTTCTCATTCCTATTGACTAAGATCTGTGCTGAATAGCTTATAATCCCTCTTATGTTTTGATGTTAGAACTCAACACAAAATGCTGTGTTCTCACATTTAACCCAGGTACTTTTAATGGCAAATTGCTTTGGATGAGGTCCCATGTGTATTAACCAGGAAAGTTTCTTAGGGTGTTAACCTCAGATTAATCCCAACCTGCAGGTGAACCCTTGTGTGATGTGTTATATGATAATGTGGTGGTGGCCATGTGGCTGCTGTTCCTTGTCCCTGTGAGTTCCTAATTGCTCCTGTAGGACCCTGGAGGTTTGTGCTGTGTTGTTTTACCTTACAGTTGTAAATGATTCAGAGTAGTTAAGGTAGCTGTAACTGCACCTCCAATAGAGATACCATTCCCTTAGTTTCTGTGCCAGCCATTTTGTTGTTTCTTTGTTCTGAGCAGTAGACTTCTAAAAAAACACAAAATAATAATTTATCCTAAAACATAAGATTGCACTGTCTGAATGTTGATTACAAATGAAGGATTTTTCTTTGTCATTATATATATATATATTTATTTATTTATTTATACATTAATTAGAATAAATTAATACTTGCAAATGATAAATTCTAGATTGGTAACCTGTTCCTTATCATCTATCACAATCCACACCAGGATGTCATCAATATACAACAACAAAATAACACATTTCAGGAAATCTAAACCCCCAACTATTTAAAACCTAAGACCTGGCTTTCATTCAAAACCAGCTCTACAATTAGCAATACTTTCAGAGAGTATCAGCTGGATTCCCAGTGTACATGATAATGTCACAGAATAACCCCAACTGTAACTAATTTAATTAAGACTTGATCCTCGAATACAAAATCACTCCTTTTCACCAAATCATGATGCTCACTGACCTACAGGAGAGAAAACAGGCAACACAGACAGGGAACCTTTCTCTGTCATTTAACCCTTTTGTTTATTCACTTACAAGGGAAATATATTACTAGTGTAATTCTCATGAGAATCTCTTTAACATATACAAGGGAGTAACTCCAGGTAGCCCCATGAAACTACTGTTATACAGAAAAGAATATGTTTCACAGTTGTTCCTATTAGGCTTTCAAAGCTTTGAAGATACATAAACCTCTCCCAGTCTACAATAAATGTAACTGAATTTTAGGAGTTGGTTTTGGTACAAACTGAGCTGAAAGCTAAGCCTCACACAGCTACTCACTCAATTCCCCCTGTGATGACATGGGGTAGAGAATGTGAAGAGTAAGTGAGAAAACTTGTGGTTTGAGATAAAGGCAGTTTAATAGGTAAAATAAAAGTTGTGTATTTGAGCAATGTAAAACAATGAATTCATTCACTGCTTCCCATTAGCAGGCAGGTGTTCATCCATCTTCAGGAAAGCTGGGTTCCATCACGTGTAACAGCGACTCAGGAGGACAAATGCCATCACTTGGAATGCCTTCCCCTTCCTTCTCCTTCCCCCATCATTATGTGTTGAGCATGATGCCATATGGCACAGGATATCCCTTGGGTCAGTATGGATCAGCTGCCGTGGCTGTGTCCCCTCCCAGCTCCTTGTGCACCCCCAGCCCTCTCGCTGGTGGGATGGGGTAAGGAGCAGAAAAGGCCTTGATGCTTTATGTAATCACTGCTCAGCAGTAACAAAAACACACCTCTGTTATCAACACTGTTTCCAGTACAAATCCAAAACATATCCCACACTAGCTACTGTGAAGAAAATTAACTCTATCCCAGCTTAAACCAGCACAGAGGTAAAATGTCACACCGAGTTCTGGAAAGTTGATGACTGGTGCTCTGATGATTCATTCTGCTAATGAGGGAGGAGAGGGAAAAGAAAGTAGCAAGAGACTGACTGGGCATAAAATGGATCTCACAAAATGCTCAGAGGCTTCTTGAACAGCATATATCAACCCACAAGCTAATATGACAGCTACTGATTCTGCAGTTGAACCCTTCTCTTTGGGTTCATGGATTTTTTTTCAGCCTGCATAATTGATTTTTTAGGTCAGCTCTACTTCTAATGGTTTATTTTAAACAAGATAGATGTGTGCAGTGGGTGCCTAACCTGATAGGATGCATGAGCACCTGAAATTGCTCATATCTGAAGTGCTGCAGAGCCTCATCTTCTGCTCTTGGTCACTAGAAAAGGTGCCCACATGCTGAGTGCAGCACCACGATACCGTGAGCCACTCACATGGAGCAGTGCTCATGTGAAGCCTTTGAATCGGTCAAGCTATCAAGTGTCAGTTTTGGAGAGTATCCAGCATGATCCAGTGTGGAAATGAAATTCACTTACCTGCCTGTGTAGGATTCTTCAATCTTAGTGCTTGAAATTCTCACTGCTTGTAGTTCTGTTTACCTGAGTTTTTCATTTTGTAACATACAGTCACACCTGTGTATTCTGGGTGAGTAGACAGCCCATATCTTAGTGCTGGTCAGAAATTTAAACCGGAGATTTAAAAAAATAGAACAGGGATCTTTAAAAAAGTGCATCTAACTTCAGTTTCAGAACCAAAAACTTCTTTCATTTTAATATGCAGAATTCAAATACATTGCCTTGAATCTATACCCATCCAAAAGTTTAGGAGGACATGCATTACCATGAAGCTGAGAGACAAATGTATAAATAGATTTTAATAAAATGAATTGAAAAAATGACATAAATTCCTGAAATGGGCAGCCAGAGTCCTAACATTTTTCACCACGCTAGCGTGCTGTTAATTGGTTTGAACAGGGTAAATATGCAGCATTTTAAAAAATGCTGTGCATTTACTGTTCTTCAGACATCTCACAGCCTGATTTTTGAGATACAGAAGGATGAAGACTGAAAAAACCAAATCTCAAAATAGTTATTTCTCGCCTGCTGCCTGTTTCTGTTTTGCATTGTGTTTACTGCCACTGTGATGAGATTTACAGATTCAAAACCACTTTTCTTGTGGCTCCTTTGGGTGTAGTCATATATTTAAATGTGCCCATCACAAAATGATTCTCTCTAGGACTGATGAACACTATATTCTCCTTTGACTGGGAAATTCCTGACCCTAATAATGTTCTCTGCTTAGTGCTTGATAGTGAGCACATGCATTTTTCAGGTTCTTGTCCTCATGACATGGCCAGTTACTAGGAGATGGTACAGTGAAATGTGTTTAATTCCTTTTTTCTTTTCTCTCAACCATCTAAGTTCCATTTAATTAAGTTCCTTAGAACAGTAAAGCACTTAAATATATGTTGTAAACATAAGACATTCATTTCTGACTTTGCTGTTGGAAGCAGTGAATGATAATGAAAATAATAATTATATTCCAGCTGTAACACTTAGATTCCATGATTTTTCCATTGCATATGACTCGGTTTCCACTCTGATGAAAGAAAAAGCCTTTTTAGGCAAAAATACTGTGAGTAGTCTCTTCTACTCTCCAGTAAATAGCTTTTTGCTGTTTATATAGTTTAAAATATGTCATATGCAGCTATTTAATTTAAATATAATATTTTAATAAATATATGGTATTTTAATAAATATGTATTTCAGTACTTAAATGATGTTTTGCAGTTCATTAGACTTTGAAAAATGCTGGGTTGGTGTAATTCTCTCCCATTCAGGTCCAAGGCATCATTTCCTAAGAAAAAGTGTTAGTAGACTTATTTTGAAAATCCCTTTACTAACTAATGTAAATGGCATGCATCATATGCTAATCTGGTTGCTTTATTTATAGATTAAAAATTAGAAAAGAATTCTCTAAGATGGCTGTTAAATGCAAATTTTTTTAAAAGAGATGAAATAAAAAATACAACCCAAAATATTTTAAAGCAACCCTTTTTCCTTGAATGAAACCATATTTTGCTCTTTTTTCTAATTTTATGCAGGCTAAATATCAACAGTTCTGTACTATTATCTCATATGATAGATAGATTTGTATTTGTGAGTGTGTGCATATGTACCCCCCACACAGAAATTTTGAAGGATGACAAATCCTGGGGTACTTTCTATTAGCAGTTCTTTAGACTTTTGATATAGTTGTTTACTACTGAATAACAACTTTGCAGAAGTCTGGATGAAGAAAGCAAGCCTCCAACTTCCAGATTTAAGCACGGGGGTGGATGAAACAAGTTCTTTAGGAGGATTTTGAGTTACTAAGGCCAGTGGGATTGACACCCATCATCTTCTGACGAGAGCCACTGGCCCATAATGTTCAGGGCTGCATAATATATCTCATCCTGCCTCAGCAGAGCCCATATGTGGTGCCCAGGCAGGGTCAGTGATGGCTCCAAGGGACCAATGGAATCTGCTAGATGGAGTGCTGGGATTCTCCCTGTGCCACTGCCCTGCTGCCTGCTGCAGGTCTGCCATGTGCATATCTAAGCTTAGCTTCTGTGGGCAGGTGGCTACATCTGCAAGGTATTTTTTATTACATAAAATAGAACCCAAACCAGCTGCCAGCTGCTGCTTCACCTAGATTCATCCTTATCCTGAATCCAGATCACCAGAGAGCTTGGGGAATCTCAAAGAGTCAGCTGATTTACAGTTTAAGTCAAGGACTCAAAGGTGAGACCTGGATCCAAGCTTCCAGTGTTTCCAGCTTCCCACTTTAGGGAAACCTCCTAACAGGGTAGCTAAGAGGATAAATGCACAGACCTGTGTTTGTGAGCTGTTTGCATCTTTGTTACTGCAAGATTAATGACTATCTTTTTAGCAAGACAATTCCAAATCGTCTGTTTGCAACATTTTTGTCTGCTAGCAGTTGCTCTTCATCTGTTTTCCTTGACATATTCCGACTGCAGTTGGATTGCAGGATACTGCTCAGCCCTCGTTCATTTTGTCCCTCTTCCCTTTGAAGTGTCCCAGCTGAGATGCCCATTGTCTCTGCCTGCCTTGAGGCAGGAGATGCTCAGTGAAAGCAGCCTGGGCTGTCCTGAGTGATTATTGAAACAGAGCAACAGCCAGATGAGGCGTCAAGGGCTGGAACCCTACTTACATTGCAGATAAACACTGGTACAAACGCCTTGAACACACCTGACAGTCTTGGGGAGCGCTGACAAAGTCCCAGAGTGATCAAAAGGCCTCTCATTTTGTCTTTTCACTTCACTCAGTAATTTTTGGACTTAATCTATTGAACAGGAGAGTTATAAAATGACAAGACAGTGGAATTGGGCTCAAATGTGCAGTATCTATACCACAGGAAGAATCACACTCTGGAATTAATTAAACTTGCTGGCTTCAGTGACATTTTATAATGTATCCTTCTAATTACTCTGTATACAACACATTGTGAATTTTGAAGAGCTAGAAATTTAGTCTAAAATACCAAAATATGTATAAAGAAAATGCTTGAGTGGTATTTTTCATTCCTGAAATACGTAACCTCTGTGACTAATGGTTTTATTATATTTTTCAGTTTTGTTGTTAGTAAAAAATGCATAATTTTTAAAACGCTGTTGTTCTTACCATATTAATGATACAGGTGTACTGCTGAGGTGCAGCCTATATGTGTTCATGTTTGATTTTGAATAGCATAAATATATATTGATCCAATGTAATACTTTTCATAAGAGAAATTACATAAATACTGCATTGCATGTCAAAGGCCTTTCTGTTTGGTACATTAGTATATAATAGTCAATAACAGAAGGTGTTATTGACTCCCAACAATGACAGTATTTTCCAATATCTTATGTCTAACAACAGAAGAAAAAAGGTTTCTACATGTGAATCTGAATTTATGTTTCAGCTGCAGTAAATGCTCTTAACAGTGTGATTTTTCTTTATGCTGTGCTGTGAAACTTGGCCCTGTTTTGCAGAGTTTGAATCTCAACTCTCTATATAACCATTGCAGTTGAGGTAGGAGGTGAAGTAATGATAATATGGTACTTGAAATAAAGTGTTTTTGCTAACAGACCAGTGATCATTGTCTGTTTATACAGAAATAGTGTTTAAACCTCTCCTGAGTTTACTCCACAGCTTGATGAAATAGTTTCTCACTTGGGAAGGCAATGTACCTGTCTGATCTTTAGCCTGGTGAGTGAGGAGAATATTTCCCTTTCTGTAGTTTAGAGTAGTGCTTTTGACATTGTGATCCAGGGACATAGTGTTAAATGATATGAAGACCTAGATCCAGTAAGTCGTCAAATAGGATGGAATAATAAACAAGTGAGTCAATTGTCTTGTACTGTTAGAAATATTGAAAATATTTGGTGTAATCTAACTATGACTTGTCATGACCTTGCTCTGACACCATGACTCAATGACACAATCTTAACCGCAGGAGAAGTGGATTATTACCTTCCTGTGGGCCAAACAACTGGAGAAGAAATGAGGTTATTTGTGGTTGTTTATTTCATTCTCTTTGTGACACTTCTCTGCCTCCTGACTCTTCCTAGTGCCTGGAGCCCTGCAAAGAGTCCTGGGACCTGAAGAAAAACCATTGCCAAAGCTTCTGTGAGGTAGGTCAGCCCAAGGGCACACTTTCTCACTTTGTTCTAGCAGTCTCTTTAATTTAAATTATTAGCTTCAAGGAGACAGCTGAAAACCATGGTATTTTTACAGCATTTGCTTTCATTTGAAAGATTATGCATATAACAATGTAACCATACTAATTTTGAGTTAAAAAGGGCTTTTTTTCTGACCAAATTATTTGTTTAAACTTGTACTTTGAGAGACTCAATCCAGTCACACTTACATAGCATTTCTCAGAAGGTGCTGTTACATCCCTCCTGTAAGCTATTTCTGCCACCTACTTTTCTATCTTTTCTGGCCATGTGTAAGAAAGACAATCTTTATTTAAAAGATAAAATGTCATTGTGTGAAAAATCCTTGTGCAGGATAGCTAGAACAGAGGATTTTCCTGTGTATGAAAGTCAATTTGATTTCTAAAAGAGTAGTTCTCCAGGAGTAACTGGATTGAAGTTCAGAGGACTGATATCAAAATACATAATTATTCAGGAACAAATATTTTGAAAACTGTTTTTTAACCATGTGTCAGAATAATCTGTGGAGCAAACCTGAATCAGTCAAACTAGAACAAAGGGAGATTTTTTTATTGGATTTGAAACATGGCTCTGAGTTGGTAGAAGTGATCTGTTGCAGTTCTTAAGTGGTTTTTTTGTTCAAAATAGAAAAACTGTCTCAATAGAAAGTTGCTTTATTGTAACAATATCAATATAAAGGTAAAAATTTATTGAAGTTTATGAAAGTGAATGATTATGAAGATTTTAATCTTTTCCTATTGAAAAAAATTGAAGTGACCTTAATCAACATGCTGATCTCATTGTGACACTTATTTAACTCCTCTGTCTTTCCTGTGGACACTTTTTTTTCTGGTATAAGAGCATGTCTTATGTTTAAATGATTTTAAGCATCATGAAAATGATTAGGAAAAGCTATAATTTCAACTAAAAATATTTTAGATGCAACAATGTGTGAATAGGGTTACCGAATTGCTGATATATGTAGTTAGAGCAGAAGACAAAGTAAAAGTTTCTCATGGAAACCAAGCCTTGTAAGAGTTTTTTGACCCAAATTATTTGCTACTTTCTCATATACAAAATTCGAGGGTACTGTAATAAAGCAGTTTTAATGGATCTAATTTATGTTGTTCTTGTATATTGCTTCTCACTCAGGCTGTATGTTTCCAGATATGAGTGAAAATATGTATAAAATTGGTTTAAAAGGAAAACATTTGTAGAACACTGTTCTATTGTAGTTAAAAATAGTGAGCATCCTTCTTTGATTAGTGTTTTGTGGTTAAAGCTAAATTTAGAACTTCAAAGGACCATAATGAGGAGCAGCACATTTAGCAGCTAACTGAAAAATGAGCTGTGAAATACGGTGAGGAGGAGAAGCCTTGAGGATGTATTATGCCTCAGGGAGCTATAACATTTTTAATTAAGTAGCTGCAAATTTGTGATGTTTTAGGATTTGAAATTAGCTTCAAACACACAAAAGCCCGGGACCATTTTCCTTTCTCTCAGTCTCATGTGTACTCCAAAGACATTGAGTTAAACGAGGCTGTTTTCCTGTGAGAGTGTTTTCAATCTTTTAGTGTTTTGTAAAAAATCTGGAAGCAACAATTTAGTTTCGTGTTTCTCAAAGTCCCTGCTTCATATGTTACTTCTTATCTACCAAATGAATGTACTACTGACTGTTAAAGGGAACCTTATGTGTGGAGAAGTAGACAGTTTTTCTGACTCCTTTTTTTCCCCCCATAAATTCAGTTTCCTGCTGGTTTAGCTTTCTGACTGGCTAACCATGGCATCAGGTGCATTGCAGTTGGGAGAACAATCGGAGTGCATGTCCAAGAATCCCTGGGGTCTGTAGGAGACATAGGGACTGCTTGTTTTTGCAGCATTTAAGCTGGTTAAGCCTCTAACACCCAAATGTTACGTCTTTGAAAGCCTAATTCAAAGATTCTGGACTGTTCTGTATAAAAACATGGGAGAGGTAATGTAGGAGTACATTCTTGGACCACGGTGACTTTAGAGAATAAATAGTCTGTGGAACACCTGGGCCTCCATGATAACCAGGTCTTCCTCATTTTGCCAGAAATATGAGAACTGTAAAAACAAGAAAATAAAACATTTGAATATGGAAGGGGGCTTCAGAAGTTACATGACTAGTTGGATAGAGAGTGGGTTCTAACTCCTGTGTAGGCTTAGGAACCTGTAAATCAGATCTGTCAGGGTAGAAGGCTTTTTGTTTCTCCAGGATAGAAGGGCGAGCTGCAGACAACTCCAGTTGCCAGGGGTTGCCCATCTACAGTCCACCAGTCACTTTGAGGGAATCACTTTAGCTGGTTCTATGCCAAACTAAACAAAGAGGAGACGTAATCTCCATGTCACACACAATATTCTCCCCAAGGTTCTGAATGCTATTTTGGATACAGTTTTAAGTGGACCTCCGAGTAGTATACATGCTGTAAAATGTCTATGCATTGAAGCAACTTCTTAAATATCTAGGACTAGATTTCTCAAGGAAGTAGCTTTTACTTTCTTTTAAATATATTTCAATATATTAAGACTTGTTTTAATTTGTATTTTCTGCTGACCATTTTATCATCAATTTAGTTCCAGTTCCATGAAGAGTTATACAATTACTAATATGCTGGCAAGAACATAAAGATGCTGCAAAATCTTCTCTTAGCCAACCTAGTTCAAACAGTATAATGAAACAAGATTTCCCTTATTTATCTAGAGTGGCATTACATCAGATATTGTGGGGAAAGTGTTGTAAAGTACAGAGGAAGAAATGTGGGGTAGTCCAAAAAAAGCAGACTGTCTGACCATTGCTTCCCCTTTGTTTTCAGAATGTTTTTAATCTGTCATTGTGCAACTTTATAGCCAGTCAATGTGAGGAAAACAAGGGAAAGCTGGCAGATATAAACAACATTGTTCCATTAAATATGGTGGTCTTACTTGAGGGAATTCATCATTCTGTACTTGGAATGCTTTTTTAGAAGTGGCTTGAATATATAAATCTTGAGGGATTGTCTTGCAAAAGCTGAAAATCTGAATAATCCTTCAGGAGGTCTTTGAAAACTTATAGCATTTTTACTTTGGTGGGACTTTTTTTTTGTTTGTTTTTTTTTTGTTTGTTTTGTTTTTTTGGGTTTTTTGTTGTTGTTGTTGTTCCTGTTGAAGACATTATACATTTTTTCTGTTTTCCTTTTAGCCTCTTTTCCCCAAGAAGAATTATGAATGCCTAACTAGCTGTGAATTCCTTAAGTACATCCTGTCTGTGAAGCAAGGGGACTGCCCAGCACCTGAGAAGGCCAGTGGTTTTGCAGCTGCCTGTGTTGAAAGCTGTGAAGCTGATATTGAATGTTCTGGAGTGAAGAAATGCTGTTCCAATGGATGTGGTCATACGTGCCAAGTTCCAAAAAATCTGTACAAAGGTAGAGATTATTAATGTGTATCCATACTGAACTAATAACTTCAGGCTGTAATGAAGTCTCCTAGGAAACCAGGATTTTCATTCCCTGGGAGTTTGTATGGATGAGAAGGGAAAGGAGAGGTGCCTGTAAGAGATGTGGCTGCACACTGAAAGGGTGGAAGGCCAGAGAGAAATGTTGCTTAAGTTTCTGATTTCTTTGCCCCTTGTGAAGCTCATGTCTGGAAATCTGCGGAATGTAAACATGTGGCTATTATGAATCATCTTAAGAAGAACAAACTTTGTCAATTTAGGTGAAATCTCAATTTGATGCAGATGAGAGAGAATGCAGCAGGAAAATATTTAACGATAAATGGTTCAGGTCCTATTAATCACGAGAAACATTTATGTCTATAAACCAAGCAGGTGCGACTACCAAGTAGGAAGTGTGAAATAATCTGCTAAAAGAACAAATCAATGCAGAACAACACAGTGAAAGATTAAAATATCCCCATATTAATTCAGTATTTAAACGTAAGGCAATCTTATTCAAAAATTTTTAGTTGATTTGAGTCCTGAGAATCTGTGAAGCAAGCTTTTCTTTGACATCCTTTGATGAGAACCTATAGGCTAAGAAATTATTTGCTTAGACAAATCCCAGATTTTAATTTATTGGAATTAAAAAAGCTTTATTAATGGAAATATTTGAAAAATGTTCTCCTAGTGCAGAAAAATACGCATTGTGAAAGGTGTATTCTTGTTTCATGCAGTTGGTATTTTTGTTAGAAATCAGTTCTTCTTACATCAGTGATAAAAAACAAGTACTCAGTTATTCAGTTATTAATCAGATAGGGTTTTCTCTCTGTGGGAGCCTAATCAGTAGAACTCTGATCTGAGCTCCAGACTTAGGTCTGAATCCATGCTTATTTCCATCTGATGGAAATATGCTAAAATACGTAAAGCAGATGGTGAACTTATTTTTAAGTTCATTATTTTAACTGAAATGTTAATAAACCTTTTTCAGTGTGTGCAGAAGGGAAACTCTTGTTTGCAAGATACTTTAGAGCAGCCCCTTTAAAACGGTAATGAATACACACTAATCCACAGCACCTTTCAAAATTAAAGTTATTAAAATGGATTGCTTATTTATTTCTTTTGTCTTACTGAGACAAATGACCAGAGTTTTATACAGACATTCATGTTGTATATGTAATGATTTATGTGATCAAGCTCCATGCCACAATTACAAAGCATCCCACTAAATGTAACAGCTGGAAAGCAAATACAAATAAGATTACATGCTGCCGGAGCTGACACACATTATGACTGGATATGATACATTCTATAACCATGCATGGAAGGTCTACTCTGTTTGGCCTGATTATATGGGAGCTAAACTAACCTCCCCTAACATCTTATCACCAATCTGCAGGAGGTGCTGGCTTGTAAGAGCATATATGTCTTCCAGAGGAAGGGCAAGCTCAATACCCTATTGCCTTCTCAGCTGATGAATTCAGCTAATTAGCCTCTTCAACCTGTCTTTCTGCAACAAAAGACAAATAGAAGTGGAGCAGGCTTGCTATTCATTTCCTCCAGGGGTAAATGACCTTCCTGTCACTAAGGAAGAGCAAGTTCTGCAAGCATGACTAAGATCTAGTGAATAAGTTCAGTACTTATTCTTATCATGTTGACAGCACTCACGGCTTGAAAATGAACTCAGATTGAATCTAAGAGTCTACAGAAGTTTCTATAGTTTTACTGTTGATAAAGCTCTGGAGATTAGTTACAACAGCAGATATAAAATTCCCATCTGATTTGTTGGATTACCAAACTGAATTTTCCCTCTAGTGCTGAGTGCTAAAGCCCAATCCTAAAAGAATATTAATGTAAGTACATTGCGACCAAAGACATATATTAGAAATGTTGTTTGATTAATGGAACAAGCATTTTTTTCATCTCTGGTGGGAGAATTACTGATTGGTTACACAATCTTCACATATTTTCTTCCCTTTACTGAAGATAATAAAATGTTCTCTCAGACTCTTCTGTCATTGGCCTCATCCACCTTCTTTACACCGTCTCAGCTAGTGAAGAGGTTCAGAAAGTGTCCTTGCAGATCTATGTAAAAAAGGTGAATTGTGAAGAGAAGATTATGACAGAGTCTGATGGTATGGCAATATTATAATAGGAGTTTAATGACACTTTTCTTACTTGCTGAAAAATAGTTTTGTATTAAAAATGTAGTGTACAGTTTCAAAAGTGTCCCTCTCTGAGTCCTTGAACAACTGTATCTCCAATTGTATTGATGCCATGCATGTGCCCTTTAAAAAGCTTTCCATGGACGTGTTTTGAATTCTAGGGGAACTGACAGTTAAGATAGAGATTTTCATGATGTACCAATGTGATGGACTTTTCATGGCACAAAAATGCATGTGCTGTTTGAGAGACACCTTTAGAAACATTTTTCCTGCACTCTGCGGATTGCACACATAGAGTGATCACTGATTTGAATTTTTTGGTTAATCACTGCAGACTTCAGAGGACTAATTTGTTCCAGCACGAAAAAAGGCCTGACCATTTACATAATAAAAAAGCACATTGAAGAGTAATTGGATCCTCACATCTGGATATTAAATTGATGATGCTGGTTCTACAAAAGTATTTTAAAATGCACTTGTGCTGTGCTCTCATTGTTTGCACTGCCACGGTCCATCTGCATGCAATTACGTAACACCGGAGAGGCTGAGATACTTGCAATCAAGTGAGTCCAACTGCCCCTAATGCAAAGCAGATGGAAGTTCTCTCAACATGCAAATTGTAGGATTATTGTGTATCATAACTAAAGAAATATTTGGAAATGTGGAAATGGAAGTGATGTTTGTTATGTTAGACTAAGACTGCAGGTTGTTGAAGGATATCCAGGGTCTAAACTGGTGTGATAAACCAATTTAGGTACTGGATTTTTTTTCAGGTGGATTCTAGGTTTCTTCAAGATCTACAAGATAATTTACATTTACTTGTAGCTATTTGTACACTCAGATTTATGAGAAGGCCCCTTAAAATATAAGAGTGGTTTGTTCACCTGAGGAAATGTTGGTACTCAGTCACCTGTGGCAGACTGAATAGGAAACAATTTATCTAACCAATACACACAGCTGGCCTTATGTGGACAGCTATTGAGACAATAAAATAACTAAAGTGCATTTGATAACTTGCTGAGAAGGTTTATATGTCAACAAAGAAATCATTTTTGTGATACATCCTCAAGTGACAAAATGCTGCACACTCAAGTGTTCCTAATGTCTGTCTAGAGAAATGCATCTAATACTTGATTTGTTGATTTAATCAAAAGATGCCAAATTTGAAGAGTTGTTTTTTCCTTCAAACTGGTGCAGATGTTTTCAAAAAGGTGATATTACTGCCAGTATAAACAAGAGAAATAACTGTCCTTTGGTGTCATAGTCTGATGAGAAAATAGAGTAATATTTTAGGAAGACATATTTTTCTTTGAAATGCAAAAATTTGAAAATACACATTAGATTTATCTATTCCAAAATGTCTTGGAATTACCTTTCCTAGGTCTTTAGGGAAGAGTGGAGAGTGACACATCATACAGTACAGCTGCATGTGAGTCAATAAGATCATGCAGCCATGGAGATGCAAACAGCTTCCTTAAGTAATAATATCAGAGTAATGTAAATGTAATGTAAAATGTATGAAATAATCACACTTCATTGGTCTACACTGCTAAGGCTGAGACACAGTCTGCATCCAGTTTTGGGCTTGACTCTGGAGAAGCGCTGTTGGGCAACTGGAGAGTCTCCAGAGGCAACTGCAGGAGTGAACAGAGGTCTAGGAACACCGATTTAAAAGGGAAATGGAGTGCACTTGTGGTTATTAGACTGAAGAAGAAAACATTCAGAAGCATGGTAAAAGTTGAGGTACATGAAGAGCTTCTCCGTAGATAAAAGAAAGGATCTGTTCATGATCTGTGACCATCTTGGACTGGTATCAAGTTTATGATGCAGCTGAGGAGACTGGAAGAGGTGGTGAGAAATGTTTCTTGTAGTAAGGATAGAGATGTAGTGGACCAGAGTACTATGTGATGCTGTGGAGATTTTGTTATTAGATGTGTTTAAGGATAAATTAGGTGAAAAACTGAACAACAGACCCCAAGCTGATTCTGCTTCAGGTCAGAGAGATCTTTTTCCTGGTTATCAAAGCATATTTGGTAAAATCACTTAGGTGAAATCAGTTTTAGGTTATGACTTTCACATCTTTAGTTTTTTAATGAAATAAATAATATAGAAGATTTTTTTTAAAACAAGTTTTAAGGTTAGCAGAGATGGGTTAGCTGTGAGCACTTCTGAAACTTCCATGCTTATCATTCCTCCCTTTTGGCCTTCTCTCTGACAAACAATCTTTTTTTTTAATTACTTTTTTATACAGCTTCATCTAGAATGGCTTAATTGTATCTTGTAAATTACTCATATATTTTTTTCTGCACATTCCTACTACAGGTGTTCCACTGAAACCCCGGAAAGAATTAAAATTCATAGAACATCAGTCTGGAGACCTGGAGGTGAAGTGGTCTTCAAAATTCAATATTTCCATTGAGCCTGTGATCTATGTTGTTCAGAGGAGGTGGAATCAAGGAATCCATCCAAGTGAGGATGATGCTACTGCCTGGCAAACTGTGGCACAGGTCAGTTCTTGGTCAGCAGTATGGATCCCTACCTTCCAGATGATGATCTAAACATCCTCTTCAAATTTGAGAAGAGTTAGATCACTTACAGGTGGGGAGGCTTGTGCTCAAAATATCCTGAGGTTTATGTTTTCAAAATTAGTTTATTTTGTGGGTTTGCTCTCTATAGATGAAAATCTGTAGAACTAGCCAGAGGCTTGATTTTCCTAAGGCTAGTGAGTGGCATTTTCATGTAAGCACATGTTGATGATCTATTCAGATGGGGATTCCAAAGTCTCAGAAACTCACAAATGTCTTGAAAAATGTAGAATTAGGGACTAAAATCCCTTGAAGGAAATGCATAAGAGACATAGTCCTTTTGAGGTCAGTGGGACTCATTGCATGGTTGTTACAACCTGGTCACTCAAACCTGGGCTTAAACCAAGGTTCTTTTTCTCTGGGTAGGTGCAAAGGAGAAAATTCCAACCAGATATTCTCAAGAGGTAAAAACACACAAATGTTTACTGGCAAATTAAAGAAAAGTAAGGAGTAAATACTACATATCATCACTTATCCCAACATAGGCTTAGCCAATTGAACGTAGAAAACCGTATAACCCATTCAGTGTTATGTTCTGTGAGGAGAGAGTTAGAAGATTAAAGGGAAGAAAACAGAAAGACAGGAAAGATCGAGAAAAACTGATGTAGCTATCAACTCCTGGGTTCCAGCAGTGTAAAGCTCCAAGATGGAGGTCGGGGTAAAGACAATGTGCGAGCCTCATGGCACAGAGCCTTCGCCCACTCTGGGCCCTCCTCTTAGGTGGGACTTCTGGTGTCCCAGCCACTCAGGGGTGGGTTAGGTGACACTGAGGGGCTGCCTCCATTGTCCCAGGATTGACAGACACTGCGGGGCTGGAGGGTATGGAGGGCACTGCCCCACCAAAGCAAGGTCTGACCATCCCCTACCTCAGGTTCCAAGCCCTAAGATGTGTCTAACCAGTTCACCTTTTCCAGTCGCTGACAGCAGTGTCCAAGGCATGGCTTGGGTCTTGTCAAAAGTCAAGAAATCCAACTGGTGAAAAAGCTATTTATCTTTAAAAACAAAACAAAACAAAAAAAAAAAAAGAGAGGGGAAATAAAAAAGTCTAAACCCTTTATTCTTTGTAAAGTTGTTTTTTGCAGGTATGACCCTCCCAATTCAGAAAAGTCTATGATGTCATGCTCTTATCACTCAGTGCAATCCAGACTGAAAATGTAAGATTCATGAGCAAATGTTTCTTAATGAGAAGCAGCCAACAGAGCATAAATTTTCACTTAGTTCCTTCCCCATTTCAGTCTGCTTTTTACCATGCTGACAGTCCACCTGGATGGCAGAGTTCCAATCATTTATCTTACTGCTTCACCCTCATCCCTGCTGACAAGAAAAGTAAAATGCCAATTTTGAAAGTATCTGCAAAATGTCATTATAGCTAGGAAAAAAAAGGAAAGAGAGAATAAGTAGAACCATCCACAAAACAAAGTAAGGGATTTAAATTCTGTGACAATTTGTGTTCATTCTCAATTCAGATTGTGTAGGAAAATGCTATCTTATAATAATGTCGAGCTTGAGACAGAACACTCAGAAGTGAATTTTTTAGCTTCAGTGTGGTGCTACAGGGAGTTGTCGCTATGTTGGAGTCTTGCTCAGAAAAAGTCCCCTGTAGCAGACCCTGGCATGAAACCTTGCTTGTGCAAGCCCAAGGGAACTTGCACACCTCCAAACCTGTTAAAGTCACAGTGACTTCTTATCTGTCAGTTGAGATGCAGGTCTTGAACCTGCGTTCTTCATATCCAGGAAACAACCTCCTGCCTTTGCTACAAGGAAAACACGAAGCAGCAAAAATGTGCCAGGTCTGAATTATTCCTCAGTGTTACCACACCATGCGTATGTGCTAGACTGTAGAAGCTCAGCTCTTGTGGCTGGTGAATGCAGACTGCAAAGGCAGCACCGTGCTGTGCTTTTTCTCATCCCAGGGACAGTCATCATGCACATTTCTGGAAGCATGTACTATATATGCTCCACATATATAGTACATACACGAACATACATGAACCCCTACCTTGAAGTGGATCTGCAGAAGAGTGTTTCAGAAATGTGTTCCTCTGCAAGAGCGGCAAGAACCCTGACAGCTGCCTTTCCTGGGGGTCTGGTAAATGCAGGCAGAAAGGGCCGAGTTAATCACAGTGGCAGGAGAAGCCTCTTACGACTGACATCTTTCTGACAACTTCACTGTCCCTTCTGCATCGCAAGAGACATGAATTTGATGGTGTGAGGGACCCCACTGGGGATGTCAGTTCAAAGCACACTTTAGGATGCCTGACTGGCTTTGTGAACTGTGTATGCCTTATGGGACATGCAGGCAGGGCACCCTTGAGGAGTGCTAGTAATCAGAATTTCTGTCTCTACAGAGTAGTATACCTCCATGGTGTTTGTAGTTTTAGACGTCCCACCAGGCAATCAAATTTGTTTGGCTGAATGCAATAGAATTTATTTTGCAATATCAGCAACAAGGATGGATATCCAGTGTGACTAAAGTGACTGTGTGCACAGCCTCCAGGCCTTTCTTGTCTGTATAACTGGGATTTTTTTCTCGTATGATTCCAAAACATTGGGGTTTGTGATCTTAATTATAGGCAAAGGCTGAGAAGTCCTAGAGCATCTCAGTCCAGGGGAGATGATGTTGGCTCTTGCATTACTCTGTAGCTTAAGGTAGAGACCATGTAAAAAGCAATCAAAGATCAAAGAGGCTGTGGGTAAGGATCTGGATTTCTCTATGCCTATCCACATATTTAGCATAATTATGCAAAGTTATTGTTTGCATTGTCATACAAGAAATTTCGTAATATTTTACCAGAGTTCCTCATCCAGTATTTTATTCTTATTGTGTGTCCAAGAAGAAATGGGGTTATAATTTTCAGTAACTTTAAGGTGTTTAAATAAAAAAAAAAACTTTGTTGTTTTCTATTGCCATTACAGGAGCTAATGTGCAAGTAATTTCTCATGTTTCACACAAATTTTTACTTCGTAATGAAACAATAATTTTGAAAAGGTTTGTTTCCTTTGTATTGAATTGTGCCATTTTTATGTTTTCTTTATAAGGAAGAAGACTCAATCTATTAGTACACTATTTTGCTCTCCAATTATATAAGAAAAGCAAACACATTGAAAATATTTTTAGTTAGTTTTCACTTAAGGAGGAAGGGATTTTTTAATTTAGGTTTTTAACTGGACATTTTGGGGTAAACTTGTAACAATTAACCATTTGACTAATTTCCATTGGTTAATATAAAAACTATGGTAACTAAAATGCTGGTTAGCCTAGTTGGCTATGATGTTCACTGTCCTAAGTGTTATGTGAAGTTTCTTATACTGTAACTTATGAGTTAGGCAGCTGAGCAGGAATTGCTGCACTATCCCATGGGAATACTGTCTGTCTTGTGAACAAACTTATCATTCCATTTGGTACTAATAATTTCTAAAAATAGTAGTATTACTGTATACATTGGAAATTTAGGTATTTAATCATACAATAAAGTTTATTAAAATATGCCAGATTAGGTATTTTCAAACAGAACACATCTGTTTTGAGTGAATGGATGGCATCTATACACATACACACACACACACACACACATATATCTATATTTTTATCTATATTTCTATATGTATATCATATATCTCTCTATCTAATCTATGTCATGTATATCTATATCTATCTATGGGTAGACAATAATGAAGTACATGTATTATGCTATTCCATTACTAAAACAAATAAAGTATTTACTGATAGCTTTATTGTTATAGACCTTAGTGCTTCACATTGTAATTGGCTAAACCCTGTGGACAGCTAATCTTTTTCAAAACTTAAAGCTTCTGAGACACCTAAAGGTCTGGTTCTGAGGATCACAAGAAGGTTCTCAGCCTGTGACAGTGAAAAATACCTGCAAGCCATGAGTCCTGTAAACTAGAGGTTTCTTTCTCCATCTCCCAGGAGGGGCTTGCTTTGGTAAGCAAGAGAGTGCTCCCCTTGTGTGGGATTGCATTCACATGAAATAGGGCAGGTCTGCTGTCCTTTGATACAGTACAGATAGAGTACAGATAGTGCTGGATACAGCACTGTCAGATTTCTTTTGTATCTGAAGAAACATAAACTCAGCTTTTCTGATACGCTAGATGGTATCCCTTCACTCTCTGAAATGCAGATTCTTTTATCTGTGTGTTGTTACCACAGGTGTAGAGCTGTGAACTCAGCAGGGTAAGGCTGTACTCACTATTTCTGTTAAACCTTTGCACCACAGAAAGGAGTATAGAGTTCATAGTGGGTAAAAAAGGGAGTGAGCACAGTTAAACAGTCCATTGGTTGCTGTAATCCTTGGATAGAGAAGAATCCTCTGCACAAATGTTTGCTAGAGGACTTTCTTGCCCCAGTTTTTTACATATATAAACCCCTTGGACTGCCAACAAAAAATCGCACCTGAATGGTCAAACTACTGTGCTTCAGGGTCATATATTCTCTTTCTTCTCCTTCCCAGTCCTTAGTTAATCCCACCTTTCCCTTACAAGAAGTTTTAACTTCCAGCCTTTCTTTCTCCAAGGAACAGTTTTACATGTAAATATAGAACATGTTTCTAGTTCTAAATAGCATGCAACATCCAAGATGCTAGGGAATATCTTCCCTCTGCCTCATACAAAGGATGGGATTGAAGATAGGTTATCCATGCTCTGGGCAAGTACTTTAATCATTAGTATGAGCTGCAGAGGGAGATTTCTGTAGGCATGTTCAAGATAACGGCAGATAATCCCCGTTTGAAGGACAGGGTGAGGGAACTGCTTACAGGAAAGGGTTTAGGGTTTAAACAGTTGAGAGCTGCTGGAAGAGGAGTAAAATTGTCAGTGCTTCCTAAATGGAGCAGCTCTGGGCAAGTCTCAGCCAAATTTTCACCTGACAGCCCAACCTCTTTCTTCTTTCTGGCCACTGGTGGTGGCCTGTTGTCCCTTGGACCTAAAATGAACTCTTGAGAAGGAATGTCATGCTATTATCTCTATTGTCCAGGTTATGTCATTAAGATTACATGCAGCTCTTATATCCTAGTTGTATCCTAATGAGGATTTTCCCTTGTCTTTGAACTTTGCATGTTACTGAAAGTGACATATTGGCCAGTTATTTTGTCTGAGGACTCGTTTATTATTCTATTCCAAATGAAATGTCTGTTAGGATTCGAAAGTACCTTCCAGACATTTCTCTTTTAAGTAAACAGGTAATGCATAGCCAAAATAAACAGTAATTATGGTCCTGTAATGATTTGAGTGGTGATCTTTTGTTTTTGTCTTTTATTTATGATTCTTAAAAAAAAATCCTAGCCTTCTAAAAATTCAGTAAAACTGTGGGTTTTTTTCTCTCATATTCAGACAGAATTTTAGGTGTGTGATGAAATTCAACCATTAGTTATTTAGTACCATTTAGCATAGCTTTTAGTGGATTTACATTAGTGTGAAAGGTATTGAAAGGACTCTGAATATTATGATCTCAGCTCCAAACATACTTAAATAGTGAGAACTAACTAAACTAAAGCAATTAAACAAAAAAAAAAGTTAGTTACCATTAAAGTAGTATAAGATATCTCAGTATTAGTTCTTTCTTGAAATCTATTAATTCTACGTAAAGAATACTTAGAGGTGCCACAGTAGTTTATCATATGGGAGTTGCAGGTAGACCTCTTGCATGCCATTGCAGGAGCTTGGCCAACAAAATGAATGATGAAAGTAATAGGTCCAAGGCATGTTCATAAATGAAAATAATTCTGGCATTTTGGATTGACAGTTTATTTGATTTTACAGTATTTCATGGTTGCCACAGAAAACTGACAAAACTGAATACTTTCTTTTAATCAACAGGATATTTGAGCTGATGCCAATGACAAACAAAATTCCTTAGCTGAGGAATTTGGGATCAAGTCTATTCACATTATGTTTGCCTTGTAACAAAGTTCAGCAAATGTGTTTTTAAAAGCCCACAAGATTGTAACTAGTTATTTATGATTAAATATTGGTCCTGGCCCTGTTTTCAGTTTCAGCAGTAGTCTGAATGTATCCTTGGGTTTTTTTTTCTGTTAATAGAGAGAGTTTATATTCAGTTCACTGTTGCATTTTATTTGTAAGTTGTTGAGTGTGTGGACCTGCATGTTGGAAGAAAGCAAGACATCTGAGTACTCCATAAAATGAAAATAAAAGCAAAAGTTGATTCAGGTAGGCTCTTTCTTCCCTGGGGGTACCCTTGGTTTGATGAGATAATTCACTCTAAAGGTAACTGTCCTAGTTTAGAAAAGGACAGGCGTCTGCCAGGGAGAGTGGGACTTTCCCTGGAAATGGAGAATATAACTTCCCCCCCAAATGTTGTTATAATCTTGAAATTATGAGGCTTTCAGGCAAAGGTATTGGTAAAAGAAATCACTGCTCTTTACTAACATATATATATATAGGTAAAATGGGATAAACTAATAACAATAGCAACAAACAGAAACCCAGTAACAATCCTCTCCTGCCTTGGGAGTTACAGGCACAGCCAGCAGGGCTGGATCGTCAGGGCAGCTGTGGTGACTCCTCCCGCGTGGCGAAGATGGCGGCCCGGCAGGCAGCCACGTGGAGGAGAGGAGAAAGTGGTTTCCCTGCAGACTTACTCTGAGTCCTGGCACTAGGGTGGTCTATGGCAGATCTTCGAAGTGGTAGCTGGATCGGCAGAATAGGAGAGCAGTGGACCGAGGCAGCAGGAATACAGTGTATCAGGAGACCCCAAGCCTGTCAGGACAGCAACGGCGGGGCCGGACGATTTCTGAGGCAGTTTGCCGCGGGTAAAAAGCGTAACTCGGAGTCTCCAGCAGCGGTCTCGTGACCTGAGAGAAGTGGCTCGGCTTCACCCAGTCTCTGATTGAACAGAGTCGAGCCTGCATCAGAGCTCCCGCAGGGTCTTAGCTCAGTTCACGCACAGCGGTTTAATTTAAGCAGGGAAGTAAAGAGACGGGAAAGGTTTCTTTTCCGCTTATTGCCAGCAGGTTTTTATTTCTGGAGCCATGGAGGGTGCGGATAAAGACAAAATGGCTGTCGAGGGTGTCTGTTATAACACGGAAGTGAGGGGAGGGCAGT
>VZRZ01001924.1:204717-222959 GCA_013398175.1 Climacteris rufus | reverse complement strand
GGAACCCCCCAAACCCCGTCACTGCCCCCTCCAGCCGGTCCTGGAGTTTCTGTCCCTTTCTCGCATGGTTATGTTACAGGTGTTGGAGAGCAATGTTCCCTGCCCCGTTCCTCGTTTTTTTTCTGTTAGGCAATACATGGGAGAAAAAATTTCTTTAAACAAAAGAAAAGCAAACGAGAAAAAACTAAAACACAAACCCACAACAGTAACATAAAAGCTAAAAGAAAAAAAAAAAGGAGATGAGGCAGACAATGGAAGTGTCAGGACTGTTACCCCTGCTTAAGCTGGGAAGAGAAATACAGTGGTCTGAATGGAGAAGGACTCTGAGTAGCAGCAATATGTGATGGGCTCAGACTCTACAAAACTTAGCAGTCTGAGAGCAGTTAATAGTATGGTTTAGAAAGGCTCTCTTTCCCTCACATGCACACACAAATGAGATATCTGTTTCTGTAAATTTTGTCACCAAATGAAGAGACTAAGTGCAGGATAACATCTACAAATTTTGTTTGTCAGGGCTCTAAAAATGCTATTGCTGGAGAGCTGAAGCAATTTCCTGAGTTTCTGGCTATCTGAGTTATGTCAGCAGCTGCTGGTTTCTCACACAGTTTGGAAAGGGAGCAAAAAGCAGAAATTATATTGTGCCTGTTTTTGGGAACTTTTTTTGGCATCATTGCAAGAATTGTTGAGTCCTATACAGGAAAGGTGGCTTCTTGAAACTGTATAAAACAGAGCTTGTAAAAATAAGCTGATGTAACTACGTTTTTAATGAGCTTGTTTGGTCAGTAATGGTAATCAGTAATTATTGTATAATATATTTAGACATGTACATGACATCTGGCTCAGGTTCGTGCATTATTTTGATTAAAGAATTCAATCTAAATGTAGTAAACATGACATCATAAAGTAAATTGAAAACTGGATAATTGAGAGGTAATTGTAAAAGTAAAATTTCCAAGTGGATATGTTTCTAATGAGCTCTGCAAAAATGCTATATCTTCTGTACCTGGCAGTGATTCAGTGGTTATCAGGAGGCTGTATTCACTTTTGGTGTTTGTACCTTAGGGAAAAAAAAAAAAGAAAGAATGCAAAGGATAGCTCTTCAAAAGTTTAATGAGGAAAAAAACCATAGAGGAAAGCAAGGCTCAGAATAAGAATGTGTAAAGCACTTCCTACTGAAAGGGTTCAGAGCGTATCTATGCTTATGCCATATTTCGGTGGTTAGGCTCTCCCCAAAGAATCTGGAAATTGAACTCATGACACTGGCAATCTCAGTGGGTGTTGTTGGAGAAAAGGTCATGTACTATGACCTGAGAAAATTCTTCAGGGAAGAGTTAAGGCTGAAAGTGTCTTTTTGACTTAAGTGTCAAAGATGTGAAGAAGGCTTATATTCATTACCTGAGAGTTTTATGTTTTTCCTATGAACTGGGAAAAGTAGCTTCTCACAGCGCTGGATTTCATTAAACTA
This sequence comes from Climacteris rufus, assembly GCA_013398175.1. Lineage (NCBI taxonomy): Eukaryota > Metazoa > Chordata > Aves > Passeriformes > Climacteridae > Climacteris > Climacteris rufus. The sequence goes on along the minus strand of VZRZ01001924.1, from coordinate 221,494 downwards.
GTTTGGACCTCTAATTCTCTGAGAATTGAGAATTGGAGAGTTCAGTCCTATGACCTGGGACAATGAGTTCCCTGAAACGTCAACACCTGAATGGCTAGACCCTAAACACTGCGAAGGTCGTGATGACCGCAAAACTAATTTTGTGAATTTAACACTTCACCAGTTTTCTAAAGGCTACTTTTTCTGGAAGAGACCTGCAATGCACTGTAAAATTGGATGGTTCTATCATTGTGTTCACAGCTGTAAATGCTTTTCAGTGCAGAGCGATGGCCGGAGTCAGGTGAGGTGATTATGTACAGCCTGTGATGCTGGTGTGTACTCAGTTGGACTGACTGGTGTTGCACAGCAGATGATAGACAGCCATGTCAGAACAACCAGTGTAAGCATGACATTTTCCCCACCAGACTACGGAAGAGCGGATTCGGCTGCCGGACATCCGAGCGAGCCGGTGGTACCAGTTCCGTGTGGCAGCTGTGAACGTTCACGGGACCAGGGGCTTCACTGCACCCAGCAAGCACTTCCGATCCTCCAAAGGTGAGTGTTCCCTCACTCTGGCCGGTACTCGCCTTCCTCGCACTCTCACCTGGAGCGCAGCCTGATCTGCCTACGTCTGTAGTGGGAGGTTTTTAACAGGTGGGTTTTTGGTGCTTCTGCCACTGGCTTCAGAAATGGTGTGAGATTTGTTTGAAGCCAGCAAAATAATTAAAAGTTAAAGCATCATTATTCTTTTATCAGTTAGGGTCTCCATGAATAAACCTGCTTTTAAATGTTTTCCACATGACTGGTATCAAACTACATGACTCTGACCATGAAATATGAAGGAACTGGGGGTTCATTGTGTTAATCTGAGAGGTTTATCTTTTTTTCTTTTTAGTTATGAGAAATATGATATGGCCATATGTTTAGTAGAGTATTTAAATATTTTGTTGCCTGTATCTAAATAATTGTAGCAGCATTGTTTTGATGGAACTGTGGACCTTCTTAATATAACTTTTCCCTTGCTAGCACTAATTGTAAATGCTTAAGAATAAAAAAAGGCTATAAATGCAAAGCAGCATGTTTCTATTCATTAGAAAGGCATGCCTGATGATCCACAAAGTATTGTAGGAATTCTTGTTGATAGTTCTGGTTTTGCAACCATTTGGGTAATAAAATAACTTCAAAAATTATTTCTGTACCAGTAAATGGTGCTTGGGGGATGGAGGAGATAGAAATGGTTCTCCCATCCTATGAAGTTCCTGGCATTTTCCCTGGTGTGCTTTTGACCCACATGAAACAAAATTTTGCCAGATGACTCTTAGGCATACTATAGGGCTTAGCACAGGCCAGAAACTATTCCTGGTAGACAGATGATCTGGATGTAGTCACCCTCTCTTAAAGGCAGTCGATAATGTGGGCATAGACAGACCTTGCTAGTTGACTTTAGTGCCAAAGAATGAGATCCAGCACTCTTCACTCTACTAATAAAGGTAGTTTCTAATAGAAAGATTTGTTGTTTTGGTCATGACGGAATCTTTACACTGGTATAACTTTGCAAACTTTGAGGAATGCTTTTTCTCCTCCTTCAGCAGACAGAATTATCTTGCAGTACAGGCAGTTGCCATCTGTGCTTCTATGCTGGCTTTTGCTTGCTGCTTGGTGATAGTCAGTCCTGGGAAGAAATCTCTTTGAAGGTGCATCTGTAGAGGCATGCAAGTACTTTTGCTGGTATGGATGGTTTAATCACTTACTGAATAAGTATATGTTAGACTTAATAATTTTTTTGGTGCTCTAACCATATTTGTGGTAGGAAGTTTGGCTGGCATAGCTGTCTCATTACTTCTGTGACCATAAACGTTTTTATGTATAAAAGTATTATTGTAAGAATTTATTGTACTTAGGTAGCATACAATTTCAGTCTCATAAAATTACAGTTCCTTTGGGCTGTATTGAGCTTACTGTAAGGACTCTTCAGCAGCAGTACCTTTCTCTTTACTTTTCTTGTTGAACAGCACTTCAGCAAATACAGCAGTTTGTTGCTGAATCTGGCACCAACTTTCTTTTAAACTGAGATCATTGACAATTGTTTTATTGTGTTTGTAAATATTTTCCAACTATTCTGCTTGGAATCACTATCACTGCAATTACATGAAGGTATTTCATGGTAGCACTGAGGTTTTGGCTTGAATATGACATTTTCAGGCAGGATTTTTATTACTTTCCAAAAAATTCTTCTCCTACTGAGTGTGATAGCCATGCTCAAAATACAAACCTTTGTGGATTTAACAATATCCATGGTAAGTCATCCTGAAGGTCTCCTTAGCCTAAAATCTGACCCCAGCCAGAGATAAGTTTCTGGATAACAGTGTAAGAGCAGGATAAGCACACAGGGGTATTTCTTCAGAATAGTCTCCCAGCTGGCAGTAATTTGTGTTTCAGGAACCTGTGGTTTTGAAATCATTATGTGAATACCAGAGTCCTCTTGTGGTCTCTGCACCTAACCCTGAAGCACTTGCTGTCCTTGAGAACTGCTCATGGACGTCTGATGGAGGTGGAGAGAACTTTTAGGACTTTGTGACAAGGGCAGTGGGAGTCAGTAATACCTCTGCATGCTCTTACCTAATAAACTGAAATAACCAGATTTTGATAATGGCACAAAGTGTGTAGTCAGCATTCTTCCAAAGGTTTCTATAACTCTCAAAATAGCTATTTTCAAATCTGAACTCCAGCCCTTGGCAGAGAATCGTGAATTGACAGACAAACAGCAGGGAGTTCAGTTAGCTATCAGCTTCATAGCCCAAATCAGCCTACACTGGCAGCTCATTTGGCCATTTTAGGGGCCATGGTACTGTCAGTGGTTGTTATAAAGATGTTGTGTTTGCCAGATGAAATGTGTAGCCACTCTAGGTGACTCACATGGAGATGCTGCGAGGTACTGATTCCTGGGAATGATACTGGGATGCTTCGATTGGTATCTTTTAGCCTCCATGTCCCGGGGTAGGCAGTCATAGTGGTAACAGTTATAATGTCACACAAACATTTAATTACTACTTCGGAGCTCAGTGGGAAGTGCCAGCCCCTGCCTGGTAGAGAAGCAAGAAACTGCTGCTCAGATGTGCCTAGTTTTTTGAATGCCAGCATGTACTGGCCCCTGCTGAGCTCCTACAGGCACATTTAACCTCCAGTTTGGAAAAGAAAAGTGGATTTTGGCACATCACCTTTGGAAGTTTGCTGCTTGTCTGTGCTATGTTTGTGTGAAACATGGACAGAAATTCACATCAGTGTTTCAGTTCACCCTGTTGTGCCAAGACCAAGAAAAGATTATTATCTTTGTCAGACTTAGCAGAAGGTTTCTTCAAAAAGAAACCCTTTGATCAGGAAACATGACAGTAATTCCTAAGACAGTTTCTCATGCAGGATACTGAACTTTTACCAATTGCTCATAAGTTATAATGAATAGCAAATTATTTGGGGTTGTTTTTTTCTTTAAAGGAGGACAAATATGATATTCAATCTGAATCCAGGGAGAAGTATGGCACCACAAAGTCTCTGTCACTAAATATTTTAAGCTGCTAAGAGGAACATTCAAAAATGTGCTGTAATTACTCAGAGAATTTTTGTCTGGTTACCACAATACTGTTTTATACTGGTTTGTGTTTTTTTGCAAATACAAAAAACATGATCTCTAAGTAGACACAGCAAAATAAGGTTTTGTTTTATTCAAAATAATGTTAAGTCTTCTGAGGTAATGTCCATTAACTTCTCTATCACTAAATAGAGCTCCTTATTTTCCAAAGTAATTTAATTTCCCAGTCATGAAAAAGACAAAACCAGGAAAACAAGAGTATTTCATCAAGCATTTCAACTTGCCATTCTTCGTCTAGTTTTGTTTTGAAGTCTGATCTACTACAGCTTTTGATGTTCTTATATTGCAAACATTCGAAGTGAAGGTTTATTAGCTGTTCTACACTGCCTCATGTGTTCATTTATGGCATTAATTTGTAAATAGTGAATAAAATGACACAGCCGAGAATTTTTGAAATATTCAGAGCTTGGGCAGAGCTTTTTTTTAACGCTGTTTATTTATTTTTTATAAAGGAAATGAAGAGTTTGCATGTGCTTGTCTGACATGACCCTTCACAAGGAATAAAGTGATGCTTTGTTTTGCCAAAATGCAATTCCAAAATTACAAGAAACAGAGGTTTGACTATGTCTGTCTGTGGCGGAGTGGCTGGAAAATGAAGTGAATACTGCACCTAAAAAGTGGATCTTTTCATATAAATAGGACTGTGCACATGGAGTTTTACATTGATACTGTCAGCTAAAATTGAGCAAAGCTTTCTGCTATTTTGACAATGGTTTCCACTTCTCTTTTCAGGGTTTTTAAATTTTGTGTGCTTTCCTTTTTATCTTGAGGCCACAGTTTGCAATATTAGCAATAAATAAAGGTAACTGAATACCTGACAGAACATTTTTGATCCATAAAGATACAAATATACTTCTCTTCATATTTAGACTGGCTCTCTATGAGCTGTTTTCTTTCTTCTGGAAGCAGGAGAGAACCATTCCTACAATCCATAAATTAATCTCCTTGGTTGAAAACTACCTCTGCTTTTCTCCAAGTAAACAGGCACTGGACAGCCTAACTCAACTGGTCAGAAGCTGCTTGGCACTAGTAATACAGTTTTTAATTTGTTACATTTGATTCAGAGTTTTTAGGCTATTTTTTTTCCTAGCTTTTTATGATTTGTGATGAGATTAAACTCTCAGTAACAGAGACTTCAGTTAACTATAGGACTCAGTTTTAGACATTTCTATATAATATATAATCTCACTGGTCTGTAGGTAGGTACTAAATATCTCACTGGTCTGTAGGTAGGTGCTATGCCATTTTCAGGGCCAAAAAGAGGCAATAGGATCAACATAATGAGCCCAAACCATCTGATCCTTCTACCTCTGCTAATGGTTTTTATCTTCACCATGAAGGCAGTTGCCAGCATACACAGGATAGATTGTCAAGCAAAAGAGCAAAAGCAAGCAGAAAACATTGTTTTCACTGCAAATAAGTACCATGCTGGATGTGATATCATACATACATTACTGAGTGTTAGAAAAACCAGAACAGACACCCACTCCCAGCAATAAAAATCTTTCTGTTGCTCCTTTGAGACCAATGATTTTTTTATGCTGTTGCACAGCTGGTTTATGTGTGCCATTTCCACTGGGCAGAGCCAGTCCTCCCGCTTATGCTGTGGAACAGTTTAATGGTTGGAAACCTGTCTGTAGAGCAGCTTCAGCAGTTTTTTTAGAGTTGGAAGGTCTAATGTTTGAAAGATGGCAATGGGAGATCTACTTTAAGTCAGGAAAAAAGCTCATAAAAAAGGATTTAAATTATTGTCACACTTGCTCTCACTTTTACAGCTCAGAATGAGAATTCTGGTTCCAATGCCATTATTCCCTCCTCTGACACCTATTCCAAATCATTTGCTGTTTTCACTACAGTTGCCACATTGAAAGCCAAAGTAGACGCACTGCAGGAGTGTATGATGTGATTCATGTGTATAGCTTGCCCATACTGTTTTTTAAGGTTGCAAATGTGTTTCCAGATCCTATTGATTTAAAGAATTTTGGAAAATATAAACTTATCCCTATGTTTACAAATATGAGTGTGAGAAGATATGTTTTTTGAAATGGTGATGATGTGAGGGTTTTCTTTTTTTCCTTTATTTTCAGTAAGAAATCCTCCCTTTTGGGGGAATTTTGCTTGTGATGGCTGAGCAGCCAGCAAGACAAGAATTTAAGTCATTTGGGTATAGTCAAGCCAAATACAATCCAGACAAATGCAGTACTTACCCATGTGCTGGAACAGCAGCTTCAGCCTTGACCTAATGAAGCTATCATTTCTAGCAGTGAGAAGTGATTTACTTGTCAAGCTGCTGAGACCAGAATTTTTTGGAGTTGAGGACAGCTGTCTGTGCCAAATTCCAGTACATATAGAATGACTTCTATTTTATTTGAGTTGTAGTATAAACTGTAAAGGAAAAGCTGCAACTAGCATCAGTCTTTCTGCAAAGCAAAGAATTTGATTTAACACTCAGATAAATTCTTGTATATAAAGTTTCAGTACTTTACATTCGGAAAACTGGCAGCAGTTTCCATTCCAGTAATTTAATGTTCATGTATCTGAATTATACATGTGGGCAGTCAGTCAAAGGGATCACAGGTACTTGAAGACCAACAGTAGAATGGCTGTTAGCTTTATAGTCAGCAGAATGTCACTTTTAGCTTTATAGTCAACAAACACCTTATATATGTAAGCTTTATGATTCAGTACCAGTTATTAGACCTTGAAGTATTTTAGCACGAGTTGTATAGTGCTTTTAATATCTACATAGACATAAGCATAAGAGACCACCTTGCAGAAGCATGACTTTTCCGTTGAATATTGCAGAAAAAAACAACTAATCTGTTACCTGGCATGGTATGAATTGTGGACTGGCATGAATTGTGGAGCAGCATGCTCTTATGCCTAACAGGTTTTTTTGGTTTTTCTGGGTTCTTGTTTCTTCGAGAGGTCTAGGGGGCATGTTTTTTTTGGGGGTGTTTTCTTTGATGATGAGGTTTGGGTTGTTTGTTTTGTCTTCCTGTAAACAGAGATCACAATATCTGGCCCTGCTATTCCTTCTCATTTGTCTATTTTGCTGGTGAAACTAAATCCTTTCAAAAGACAAAACAATTATTATTCTTAGGTTTTTAGCTTAAAAAATGCTAATTCTGTCACTTGTAACAGTGATGAGTGTCACAGGACTATATAGAAATAGATGAATACATTATATAGTGGTATTGAAATACTTTATATGGAATGGATCCTCAGATGGTATAAAATGCTTGCCAAGTGGCTTTATATTTCAGGTAATACACCCCAAATGCAAGACATATTTTACTGATGCATCCATACAATCAGACAGGCTTTTTCTATTCCAGTTGTTAAATGCTAAACTGTAATTTTTTTATTTTTGATATTGTACATCTTTCTAGCTTACTGTTTTCTTAAATAAGCTATTATAGGAAATGGGTTACTTTCAAATGTTTCACCTTTTCATGTCTGTCAGTTGCAGGTCTCCTTTCTGTCTTCTAGCACCACCACTGTTCCTTGTTTAAAGGCATTTTTGTGGATGGTATTTTTGACTCTTCAAAAACTTGCAAGAGTCTTTGAAGAAAGAGGGCACTCAAGAAAATACCTGCTATTGCTGTACCATTTCACATGTATATTCATTCTAAGAGGACATTCTTTGTTTTGTTAACTGTAATTACCCAACGATTTTTAATACTATGTTTGTATTCTCACACAGCAAAGTAGAAACACTAACAGGTTTTCTTTCAAATGCAGATCAGCATTTTGTCTGCTGACTGGACTGTTTCTAGTGAGCACAAAAGAAATACTACTGATAAAGTAATGTTTTCAATAAACTGTGCAATTATAAAAAGTACAGGGTGAAATGCTGGTGCTCTAGAATTCAGAAGAAATGATCTGTTAGTTTCAGTACGCACATAGTTCTTCCTTCCTGTTTTCTTTTTCTGGGATGGGGATAGAAACATTTGAGAAGAAAGAATCTAAATTTGGTCATTTGCTTTTAGACCTACAAAAAATTGGTGAATAGAACTTCAGCATATTTTTAATAATGTAATACACTTTATCCAGAAGACCTATTTCATTTAACTTTTAGATTTTTTTTTAAATGACTGTCTGTCTCTTGTAGAGGCAGAATGAAGGCAAACATGTTTCATAGTTTGAACTGTTTTTGCTTATATCTGTCCATTTGGGAAGACATATTCTCTGAAACACTTTAATTCTATCCCATATGTTTTGTATACATAATACATGATGCATAGTGCTTCTGGGAGATAACCTGAATAATTCACCTACAGTAATATGATCATGTTGCACTTCAGATTATAAATATTTCATTTCCCTAATACATTGTCATATAACATAAACCCCCCCCAACATTTTAAATCAGTGAAGATGAATGCTTAAGAAAAGTTTTAGATCAATGAATCATGATTCTGTTTATATTTATTGTACCAAAATTACATTTTAAATCTACTTATTTTATTAAATAATAGAAGTAAATTAAAAGTTGCATGGGAGAATAGTACAAGCCATTTAACTAAATTTTTCTTTAATTTATCCCTTCTGGTACAGTTTTGTATACTTTAAGACAGTGTTTGGCTACCTCACAGGTAAGGAAATATATGTAACAGCAGTGCTTTTCCAAAGCCAGAAAAAATAAAAGCAACTGGCTCTCTAATGGATTAAAAAAAAAAAACAAGTGAGAAGTAAGGAATTACTATTTGGAAATTATACTAAATTTCCAGAATTTTAAAATATGCTTTGTAACTTTTATGGTGAAAAGTTAGGTTGAATTATATGTGTGAGGAAACAGGGACATCCATTACTATTTAACTAAAATGGCTTGTGTGAGGAAACAGGAGCACCCATTGTTACTTCAGCAAGAGTCCTGTTCAATAACAGGAATAAGTCATTATTTCACATTTGCTGATATTTAAAAGGGAAATGCTGTCTTTGTTAATTCTGAATGTGTCTTTCTCATAAACTAAATGATGGAATTTTTTAATGAGACCATTTGTCATAAGGATTATCTGATGAACTTAGTATGCCTGGAAAGTTTATTTAACATCTCATTTACCATAAAAAAATGCAGGTGAGCCATACAGTAAGTGAATGTCTGATGTCCTCTCCTGACACCTCCAGCTTTATTTCTGGCAAATAAGTGGTGGCTTATATGGCTAGAAATTCATGTCTTAATTACTATGAATTTCCTTTACTCTGTATGATATACCTTTAATTTTTTTTTTTTGAGTCTCACTACTTACTTCTATGTGAATTTTGTTTTTGCAGTTTCCTTGTATTTTGTCCTCAATTTTTGGCTACCACAGCCATTTAAAAGGAGGTAGGAGTTAAAAAGTAGGTTTAAATAGGAGTTGGTAAACAGCAAATCGGACTTTGAGAAGATTGATTTGCAAAATTTCCATTGATTCACATTACTTGGGGCCAAGATATTACATAGTGAGTCCACAAGGACAACCTGACATTTAATATTGGAAAAGATTCAATACTGAATCTTTTCTGAATATTCAACCTCTGACTTCATGGCTCTGGAGTCAGCACAAAGACAACTGAAGGAATACTATCTCAATTGATATTGACCAGGAATTGAACCAGAATAGTGAAATAAATCACAGGCCTAACTAATTGCTTTTTGACATTTAAAAAAAAACCCCTATAGACTTCTACCGAAGCATAATATATCATTATGCCTTAATTACATTTATTTTACAGAAGTGTTTATGTCCCCTGGTGGTACATATCAATATTAGAATTCTGAAGAAAGATTCAATGTGTCAAAATGTAATTTTATCATCTGAGAATTATTTGGCAATGAAAAAATATTCAGTGTTTCAGCCATACAATTCAGTGGTGACTCTACAAGGCCACTTGTAGAACTTGAGTGTTTTACACTATGTATTTAAAGCAGTGAATGACAGAAGGAAAACTGATAGACTGGTGCATTTTGATAAAGCTTCATAATGTTTGTGAACTACAACAACAACAACACAGAATAATTACAAAACTAGATGCTAACCCATAATTTTTATTTTAGTAGAGTTTGGATTTCCAGACTTTACAAGAAACTATATCAGTTATAGGAAGTCTTTGCCTGAATGCCCCTTAGTGTATTTAGTGTGTTTAATCCAGCTTCTGTATGACTTGTAACTATGTAAGATGAAGATAGTCTTTACCTTACTGAAGATATTTTTTACCTTAGAATCTTTTTTTTTTTTTAATTCCAGATCCATCTGCTCCACCAGCTCCATCTAATATCAGGATTGCAAATATCAGTGCAAACAATGACGGGAGTGTAAATGTAATGATTACTTGGGATCTTCCAGAAGAGCCTGATATCCCAGTGCACCACTACAAAGTCTTCTGGAGCTGGACATACAGCAAATATGTAATCCCAGCCAAAAAAAAGAGAAGAAAGATTACCGATGGGGTAAGAAAGAAACCAGTAAATGGGACAGAAATATGGTTTATTTCTGACACAAAATAGAGAATAAGTATAAAATGCATGATAAATTGCAATTATTTCAGCCACTAGTAAAATAGTGGTCTTAATTTTTAGTATCACCAAGCCCATGGACAATTTTGATTGCTCAATTCTTATCTTACACTGAACTCAGGGAGAGAAGTAGACTTCTGCCTTTGAATGCATGTAAATGCTATAAGATTTTTCGGGAAAGATGAATAAGAAGTTAAATGCTATTAGTCCTCTAAATTTAAGCTTATTCAGTTAGTGCTTCTGGAAGTGTTTGTTTCATTTAGAAAGCCTGACATATTCTGTCACACTGTTCTTTCACTGTGCAAATAAAACGTGTGACACTATCATAGAGAGTGATCATTAAATAGTCAGTATTGATCCAAGGAAAAACATACCCAAAACTCTTTAAATAAGCTGCAATTCCAAAGATCTGACATATTTCCTTAGCAACAAGTTCCTATGAGTTTTTTTATAATGTATTGAGTATTTATTGGAAAGCTTTTTGTTATGATGGCTTTAAGCATGTTGCATATTACTTTAAAGCAGTTAATAGAAATAATTATATAGAAATAATAGAAATCACTTAGAGAGAACTTGATTCTTGGTGTTTTTGCTAGTGAGAATTTGGTCCCATGTCAGTGTTAACACTGAATTTTGGCTCCAGCTGCCCATTGCACTGTGATGAGCAAGAGTCAGAGGGTCACAGTTCCCTCTCTGTCCCTCAGCCAAACTTTGACAGAAATAAAGGCAATGAAGGTTATGTGATGAAATCATACAAGTAAATTTACATAGAAAAGAAGGTTAGTTCTTTACTGACCTTTTAAAAAATAATTTTGGCAAGATGGGAGTAGGGTTGGACTGTGCTAAATGGAAAAGTTTGTGTTCTTCAAGAAACCTGATACTGGCTAAAGACGTTCAGGACAGAGGCTTAAGCCTAAAGATACCAGGGAGCTTTCCCTCCACAAGCTGGGCCTTAAATCAGAAACCCAAAGAATTTTAAATTTGCTCTGAGTCCTTTATACCTTTGCATAGGGTACTTCCTTCAGACAAATACATCAAAACAGATCCATTATAGAACATTACAGTAATTGAGACCGGGTTCTGACCTTGTATATAGGGAAATAGAGAAGAACCAAGGTGTATTTCTATAAATAAAAGACAGGTTCTTACAATATCTTTCATACTACTCCTGATTTGTACTTTTTTGTCTGCAGCATGTCATGAAACTGCATGGCAATGCCAGTAAGATTCAGAACACTCCAGATGCTCTTGCTAATCAATGGCACTTTGAATATTATAGCAACTTGTAGGCTAAAAATGCAAAATGCAGGAACATCTAAAAGGAAAAAGGAAAGGTGGAAAAATCTCAATTTTTAAAGATCACTGAAGATAATTTTGTCCAGTTTTTACCTTTAGATGTAGCTTAACCCAAATAATTTCATACTAATTTCTGTATTAATTCATTCCAAGTAGACATTCAATTAGTTTGACTGCAATATTGACACTGTTAATCAAGAGTTATAGTCAATATGTCAGCACTAAAAAAGTAAAGATAATGAATATTAAATGCTTTTTAACAATCCCTTTTAAAAATCCTAAGTGTTAAATATGGGATTGTTACCTTGGTACATGATTATCTTTTTTACTCTGGATTGACTGTCAAACTTAAGAAGCACAAGGAATTCTAATGAAAACATGGAGTAGTATCTTCCACCTGGCGTATGGACTAGAAGGAAATTTTTATAATTAAATCTAGACAAAAATAAAATATAAGAATACTGAGAAGGCTGGGCTCTTCTTTACAATATTGTGTGCCTTGTCTTAATTTATGGGTTATTGACTGGAGAATAATAAACCTACTTTTTTGTTTCCCCATTTTGGACACTTCCATGACATTGCAAACTGTATCTTTTCTATTCTATGTTCCATTCTACACAGGAAAAGTGTTCTTCCCAATGAGAGGGTATTTTTGGTTGGTGTTTGTTTTTTTATTTTAAAGAGTTGAAACAAATAGAAAGTATTGACAAATGTGTTAAATGTTGAACTTCAGCTGTCTCCAGACTGACTGTCTCTAGAATAAAGGTTGCAGTTGCTTTACTAACTGAAATTGGGGAATAAAGTGCTTAAATTCCTTTTGCTAAGATTATTTTGGCATAAGAAAAGAACTTGTTATATAGAAGAAAACCCCTTAGGTTTTGCCTAAACAATAGGTTTGGAATTGCCAAGGAAATGCCAAAACTATGCAAACATCAAGTAAGTTAGTATTTTTAAAATGACACAGAAAAACAGAGTCCAGTTAAAGAAATTTTTAAAGACAGGAAGTTTTGCTCTGAAATTTATATATGAGTTTTCTAATTTCAAAAAGGTAGTGTGCCTAAGATAACATGCCTGCTTTTAATAAAGGCCTGTGTTTCAGCAATATTATAACTGTTTTGTGTATTTATTCTGTTTTAGGCCCAAAATCATGTGGTCCTGGAGGGGCTCCAACCCAACAGCAACTACAATGTGGAGCTGCAGGCAGTAACACGTTGGGGTCAGATACGCCTAAAAAGTGCTAAGGTTTCTCTCCATTTTAGCACGACTCAGGACATCAGGAATCATAGTGAGTAATCATATTCAAACACCTGAATGCTTTCGCTCTCCTTTATCTGGTATTTGAATGTTTTATATAATGATTTCTCAAATGTTAAAAAATCATTCTCTTAAAGCGGGCCGTTCCGTAGCACAATGATTGTCTCTCAGTCGAGTAATCTTTTCATGTTAAATTTCTTATATAAAAATTGGTGACAGTTTTTGCCTAATTCTTTGACTCAGACTCTACTTACCTAAAATAAACAGTTGCAAAGAAAATGGAAGCCTTTGCATAACTGCAATGTTAATATTCCTTAGATGCAATACAGGTATAAGTGCTGACTGTGTTTGGCTGGAATAAAACCATTTCTGTGTGTCTTAACTGGACATAGTGAACCTGCAATATTTTTCAAAATCCTGGCTATTTTTAGTAGCACAGTAATTCAGATTCTTGTATCACACAAAACTGTGTCTACTCTGAATTGATATGTAAGTCATTGACTCTTCTGTTAGGGAATCTAAAACATTCCATCTCTGACAACAATGCATTCTCAAAATATTGCACATACAGGGTCACATTCAAATTAAAATCTCAAGATGTTTAGATGTTAGGTAATGTATTGTTAAAGTCTTTAGAACCTCACATACTTAATTGAAAGATCTATCTGAATCTGGAAGCAAACCATTATTCTGAGTCTTGGTTAAATGCTTTTTATACAAATACAATAAAATACTGAGTTACTACCCTAATTGCTGATGGGTCTCTGATAACTAATAAAGCAAAATTCTGTTAATAAGATGTTAAAGAATATAATTTAAAATAGTCTACCCCTGAATTTTCCATTCATTTGTATTCTTTCTTTAAAGTACACTTGAAGTTTAAACTTGTAGCCTTTCTCATAACAGAACTGTAATGACTTTCAACCTCACTTATCAATTGCTATTGTTGCCATATTCTGTGTGAGTATATATAAAATACTCTAATGTAGTTGTTAGCTATAAAAGACCTTCTTGTCTATGGTTGCTTCCCATATTAATGTACCAAGAAGGAAAAATAACCCTAAATATCCTTGTTTTTCCCATATTAAACTAGTCTTTACTGCATTTTTGGGCCTTTTTGAGAGACAGCAGAAGGTCAAATTTTCATCTCTTCCACACACTGAGTCTTTGCCTCAAGTCGATACCAGAATACCAGATTGAATCTCTGCAGTCTGTATATTAGGCAAGTTTAGGTTAAATCCTCAGTGGATCCTCAGCCCAATATAAGTGAATATGAGAGTTCTGCCCTTTCCTTATTTGCCCTCCAAGATTGTACCTGTGCTTTTTGTCGTCCCCTAGAAAAGTAGCCTAGTTTGCAGGACTGTGCATGACATCAAAATCTTCTTAGAGTCATCACATTAAGTTGTCCTTTCTTTTCTATATGTACACAGGAGATGTAGTAGAAGAAAAATCATTGTAGGAAGTGGCTGTTTATTTCCATACACTGAGGCATTGAGCTCTACTAGAAGTGTGTCATTGGTGCTTATGAGAAATGTTCACATTTTGCTCATTCTTTTCCTAAGAATTTTTTGTGGGGTTTGCTACATTTTTTTTTTTGGTCTTTTAATTTTTTTTTCCCTGTAAAGTTCATTCTAGGAGATAAACAAGCAGAATTTTTTTCCAAACCACCACTCCAGCCCCACCCAATTTCCTGCTTGTTTTGATAAAAGTTTCTGTGAAGTTCTGGCTTGCAGTGCTAAACTTTAAGGTGTTTTCTGTTCAGTCATCTTGACTGTCATGTCACCAGATTACATCACAGCTCTAAGAAGGAACATGTAGCTGAGTTTATGTTACATCAGATCATAGGGGCAGGCTTTCAGGGATTTCAGTTGTCTGAGGTTTGTTTGTGTCCTGCTAAGTGGGAGAAAATTCTGTATGCCATTATACCCAACTAGCCAAAAAGACAAGTTCTTGAATTTCTTTCTCTCATTTTTCTTTTTCTCATTTTATAAAGCTATGAGTATAGCTTTATAAATGTTTCCATCTTAGGAGCAGGGATAATTAATCAACTTATATTTGTCATGCATTATTGCTACAGATCGTCATAATCTTTAAACATGATAGCAGAGAAAGACTTTCCATATAACAAAAGCCTTCTAAATTGAAGCTGAGTAATTGAGATTGGACCATGTAGTTTTTGGTACCATTCCATACTTACTGTGTCAAACACTTGCACTGGTAGGGCTGTATCAGCTCTCCAGTGCCTCACTAATGGTCTTACACGCTTTGTATCACCCCTGGATTTGTGTTGGGAGAAGAAGATCTTTGTTTCAGTTTTCCCTCTTCAAAATGTTGGGTTTTTCAGAATCTGATGCAGATCCCATCTAAGTTATTAAAAATCCTCTACCAAATCGGTGCTATGCTTCACATGTGACTTTGGCTCTTTCATCATGTTCTGTCCACTCTAGTGGCACCTCTTTTGTGTCATTGTCACAGCTAGATTTAAATTCCTTCCACAATTTTGCTTGGATACTTTGCCCTCTCCTTGGTTGTTTTGCTTCAGAAAACAGTCCATCAGTAGTTTCTGTGAAAGTCTGCTATCTACTTATGTCTAATTACTACAGGCTTTCGAATGCCTTATGCTTTATTTTGCTTTACTAGGGTGACCTTCTTGTACTAAAAGGTTTATTAATTGTTGCATTGCTTTTTAAACTAGACTAAAACTATACTGAGAACAAAATTTTTGTAATCTCATATTCTTAAAGTATTTTGGCTGTCCAAATTATGAACATCCATTTATTTAATGAGCAGTATTTTCTTTTTAACTGCAAATCAGTGCCTATACAAACTAAAACACATATTTGTTTTACAGTAGAGTATTTCAGTAATGTTTATAGACAAATCTGAACATCCCTTCTCTTAGAGCCATAAGGTAGAGCATTCAAGATTCTTTGAACCTAAACCACCGATATCACACATTTTAATCGATAGAGCACTCTGCTGAGCGGTGTATTTAGGCCTTTCTGGACATTTTTTTAGAAATGGCTAGATTATAGTTTACATAGAAAAGCAAATAAAGACTGCTCCTGGAGGAGATGCAAATTCATCTTTTGAATCTCACTCAGGTTAGTTAGGTACAGAGCCAGTCCTGCTTGACGTACTTTTGAGAATACTCAGAAGCAGATGGAGAAATATGAAAAAGAAACAAAAAATTGCCTGAAATATTATCTAGGACGTGAGACTCATATCTTGTCTTTATTTTGGGACTTCCATGGCTTTTGGGAAGTAATTCCAGAAGCAACATGGCAATTTTGCTGTAGTCCCACTGTCAGATGCTCTGCTCTGTGTGGAATTAAGCTCTGGTTTTTAGTGTCTGGTCATATTTTCAGAATAGAGATAGTCCATAACCCGCTGAAGTAATTTAGTCCTACAGACCTCTGTGAGCTTTGACCTCAGCCCTCTGGCGTTATATGTCCCCACACTCAGAAATGTGTTGCCTCACTATATTTGTGTGCTTCACTTCTGGGAAATGTAGCAAGATTCTCACTTGATCTTTATATAGAAATATTCTAAATTGGTGTCCTGGTTTTGTAGAATTGGAGCAGACAGAATAGCAAAGCAGAGATTTAATAAGATAAAAATAATTTAAATTGAGGAACAGCTAATAGATTTTAGTTGATACTTCTCTCTATAAGTATTTGATTCCATTTAGGTAGTAAAATTATGGTTACCTTGAGAAGGAATTGCCTTAAATTTGGTGGTTTTACTTTAATTTAAAACAGAAAAATAAAATGAAAAATCATACCAGATTCAGTAAAGGGCTGAGAAAGTACAATTCGGCCATAAAACAAGTGAGTTTCAGCTGAAGTTGCATGTAAGGCTGTCGTGGTTTGAGTTGCCCCAAAGCTCCCACAAAAAGCTGCTTCCCTTTCCCCTCCCTCTGCTCAGCTGGACAGGGGAAAGGAATTTCTTCCAAGGTGAGATAAGGATACTGAGAGAAAAAACCCTCTAATGAAGCAGGCTAAAACAGGCTCAAAAATTAAAAGTGATAAGTGAATTTATTACAGAGTTAAAGGAGGAAGCAAAACAGTCTCTTCAACACTTTCTCCTCCCCCCCTCCCCCC